>OX246745.1:4842318-4929096 GCA_945910005.1 Isoperla grammatica
AATGCAGACTCGATCAGATGCGTTCGTTGACATTTCCGACTCGAATAATTAAACCATCATCGACTGATCGGGCCATGGACGGACGGACCGAACTACAAATCAACGCCGCCACTGGTCAATTAACAGGTAACAGTTTTTCATCCGTTTCTATCGTATTGACATTAAAAACGATGCCGGAATCATGTCATGTGGACGACTTAAGATTACGTTTTTACTGATGGTTTATTCATTGGATGGTGAATAGATTTTTAAGTCGACTCTCGCGGCCGTAGTTGAGAAAGCAGACTTTATTTTAGCAAGTTTGGTTTTTGAGGGCACAGCTTTTTATACGGTGGTGTTGGTTGTAAATGCATTTATGAAAATAATGATTTGTAGTAATTTAAAAAGGATGGGATGCTTTTGGTTGTCAAATTCGCTAAAATACGTTTCTAACTTCGTTCCTTACATGTCCCAGAAAATGTATAGTTGTTTTTATTATTATTGTGAGCTGTCATTTATTGTGTTGTGTTGTGCTGGCATATTATCAATAACAATGCAAGTTACAGTAAGAATTTTTATAATGTAATAATAATTAAAAAATAAAATTAATAATGATTATTATTGTTGTTGATATTTATTGTTGTCATAACGATAACCTAGCTACTATCAGGACCATCCCTGAAGATATGCAAAAAAGATGATTTTTAATGGTTTAATGGTTATGGTCTAACATTTCCGAACGAATCGTTGTTTATTTCAAAAACAACTTTCCAAATTAGGATTTCAGTGACGATGATCATGACGTTTATTGCTTTGCGTCTATTTATTATTGCAATCACGCTATTCGAGACGATACCTTCTTAGTAAAATGCAATTTCATTCGTATCAGGGGTCGTCTGACCCACCCGAGTACTTCTCTTTTCAATAGGGGGGGGGGGGGGGGGGGGGGTGAACGTCTGCAAAACACCACAAATAGATGGTTATCACACGAACATTTTTTCTTGTCTTCCTGAAACTGCAATTTACCATAACTTGTTGGTTTAGTTGCAAATGTGTACTTAGCTTATTAAGAGGTATTGTCAGCCGGACTCTGAACCGGACCCTAATTAGCTGTCGGTTGTGTGAAGCTCTCCCACCCATTTAACACACTCAGTACTCAGACCGAAGCATCGGCATAGCAGGTTACTTGGTTCGGGCCCACGTATGGAAAATCTCGTTAGCTTTTCGTGTTTCGCGTGAGTAAAAGAGTAGAGATAGATAGCGGACTTTTCTACAGTAATCATTTTAATTTTTTTGCTTGGTAGTGGTAGTGGTAGTGGTAGTGGTAGTGGTAGTGGTAGTGGTAGTGGTAGTGGTAGTGGTAGTGGTAGTGGTAGTGGTAGTGGTAGTGGTAGTGGTAGTGGTCGTGGTAGTGGTAGTGGTAGTGGTAGTGGTAGTGGTAGTGGTAGTGGTAGTGGTAGTGGTAGTGGTAGTGGTAGTGGTAGTGGTAGTGGTAGTGGTAGTGGTAGTGGTCGTGGTAGTGGTAGTGGTAGTGGTAGTGGTAGTGGTAGTGGTAGTGGTAGTGGTAGTGGTAGTGGTAGTGGTAGTGGTAGTGGTAGTGGTAGTGGTAGTGGTGGTGGTAGTGGTAGTGGTAGTGGTAGTGGTAGTGGTAGTGGTAGTGGTAGTGGTAGTGGTAGTGGTAGTGGTAGTATAGCAGCAGTTAGTGAGCAGCGCCAGCACTAAACAGCGGGTGAGGGACTGGAAGACTTGTTAGTTGTTAGTATGTCAACTGGTGCGTTTTATCACTTTTTGTAAGACGGAGATTCTTATTTTTTTCACGTAATATACCCGTCAAAGATCGCTTGTCCACGAAAGTGACTTATGAGTGTAAGTTTCCATTTGTCATATTTCTGCGCCTATTTATAATAGTCACTTCGTTTTACTGAATTCCATGAGAAAAAAGTTTTGATACCGACCATGAACATAGGTTCCGTTAAAAATGTTGTCTTGTATCACATACGATCGAGATAACCTGATATGATTGAAACAAAAAGCGATGGCAAGGTAAGAATAAGAATGTGTCTTCTTGCTTGATGATGAACGTCTCAATTATTGGAGTTATGCTAGTCGAGACGGTTAGTGCTGAGCTCGGTATTCCAACCCACATAGCTTGGACTTAAGCCCTGGTCTGTCAAACGGAATAAGTAGGCCTAGGATGTTAGAAAGTAACCAATATTTGCAATATGAAATGTGTGATTGTATGATTTTCAATAAATTTTTTGTTGAAGTTCATAATACCTGATAATTAATATGTATTACGCATATTAAATAGATGTGTCATGATATTTATCAAAATTACAAGTTCAGTGAAATAAAATTAATGAAGTTGTGTATGTATTGATGTATTTGATGTGTTCATGTATTGGACCAAATAGGACATCCAATCAACATAATTATCAACACTCTTTTTATATTTCAATAACAACATACAAACTTGGAAAAAATGAATTCTTCACTCTGGCTGCTATGAAAACTTGAACATGGCGAAGGACTAAATTCTCAAATTACAACTGTTAATACCTTGGCTTTAAGGTCTCAGTTAAAATTAACAAATATAACTTTTCTAAAATGTTGTGTACACTTCTCACTTTCTCCTAGATAAACATCTGGTCTTTACATATAATGTTCTTATTTTCCTCTAAGCATAAACTTGGGATGTACAGATTCCCGTGCACATTGAATCGTCCCTACTCGAACCTACATTTTTAATCGCGTCAATAATATAAAAAGTGAAATATTTTTAAAATTGGTTTCTCTTTTGCCTCTGGTTCTCTACTACGAATTAGCGCTGTTCAACTGCAATTATATAAATCATTCCATCTGGGTTTTTGGATCGTAGTGATTGCATCGGCGCACGTAGGCCAAACGCCCGTGATCATGTGCACGAACAACTATTTACACAACCTATTGACGTTTCAAAAAATAAACATAATTGAACAGTTTATTTTTACATTTTTTATTGAACTGTAATATTTCGTCTCCAACAATCAATTCTTCACCCAACATCACCAACAAAACATTGAAAAAACTACGTTTGATATAAAAACTCTAGAGTTGGTGTCGAAACATAAATATATAACAACCTAATAAAGTAGCCATCAACAGTGAATTGTTCAATTATTGTATTTTTTTTAAAACTAATACCTGTTCTACCAGTTTATTTGATAAAATGAACTGAAATCATCTCTGATCTCGAGGCAGATCAACACCAATGTTATGATTAATGCAATTCAACTGACGCTTGATGGAGCGATAACATATATTTAAATGAGATGTGTTGAGTCCCAGACAGAAAGAAGATTAATGAAGATTTTTGAATGTGTGAGTGAATTTCTGATTGGCAGATAATGAATGACTGAGTGCAACGACATGGGTAGACAATCTGTACCTTTTCTTTGCCCTTTGATGTGACCTAGCAGAGATATTTCTAGGCGTCATAATCTGTCTGACGATGAATGGTCAGAGGTCCTGGATCTCGGTCGCACTTCACTATTACGAGAGTCCAACGAGAGTCCAAACAAAGTGCACTAGCCAAGTCCAATAGTGCCTACTTCATTTTATACTTCTTTACATGAATAAGGTTTATTGGAAATAATTTGTGACCTTGGGTTGCTTGCCTGGAAATTCCTAACACAGAAGGCGTGACGGCTTGTGCAGTGGAAGACTGAATGCATTGCCTCGTTGCAAAAATATGGGACGTAAAACCCTAAATATCATCATCATCCGATACCTTGTATTCCTCATAAGTATGTCCGTCTCTTCATTCCGTAGTTTTTACTAAATCATAATCGGAAATAATCTTGTTAGTATTATATTGATGGAGTCTAGTTGCAATATTGATATTGAAATTCATAGAATGAGTTGCATGTTTTTTGCCCTAGAGCTGAGCGAAGTCAGCGAACACGTCAGTTTGCAATAAGCCTCATAAATCAGGCCTGCACGTAGCGCGCACAGTAAAAACGATCGCGCAAAAGTCAACGTGTCTCAGAATAACATTATAAAGATGAATTATTATTTTATTTTCGTAAGTATGTAATAAAAGTTTGACATATTGCCGATAGTTAAGAGCGAAGGGTACCTCTACGTCAAAAACCACAGAACATTTTCATTTTATAATTACATCTCAAGACTGCAATACTAAATCGAAAATCTGAGTCAACAGCGCACTGTGTTTTGCTAAGCCCTACAAACCTAATATTAAAAAATGTTCAAAATTAGAAAAAATATGTTTTTTGAACAGCGCATAAATGCCCTCAATATTACATTCAACATTCGTGATACTCTAACTTTAGCGATCAAGGTAAAGTTTTAAAGGCTTACATGTTTAACATTCTGTTACCGCACATTTGCTTGTGCGTTGGAGTGTGGAAAAAGTGTTGTTTTCGACAGTTTCCAGTACACGAATTTCCCCCCCCCCCGGTACAAATGACTGTTTTGTACCGGGGCACGAAACAAAATCATGCACCCAAAACTCTTGAAGATATCGTTTTTACCACACTTCACAATGTAAACAAAGATACTAAGATATGATAACGCAATGTAGAAAATATAAACCTTCACACATTTATCTTGCTCGCTAAAGTTTGGGCCAAGTATCGTGAATGTAAAACCTAATATTGAGGGTATGAGTCTGATCTAATCTTTAATTTCATGAACATTTCTTTGTCGACAACTTAAGGGTGGTCCGTGTTTATATTCCCTTTGGGTGATTATCAATCGTTTGAATATACAGTTTTATCTAATCATTCAACACATTGAAAACTACAGTTTGATGATACATGAGGCGTTGCCGCGTTGGTGAGATAACATATATAACCTGTTGTAATATCCATACTTCCTAATCAAGAGAAGCATTCATGTATCTGAGGAATATTACTCAATCTATAATAAAAATGAAACGATGATAACATTGAATACATAATAGATACATTTCTTCCTAGAAAGTATGTTGACATTTAATAACCTTAATCCTAATTATAATTAAAACGATCCCTGCGACAGTGAAAATACCTATTAATCAAAAGTTACGTTGGGCATATAACATCGACTGATTAATTAGTCTTAGAAATGAAAGCATAACGTTTTCCGAATCTGTGCGACTCGGACCAGATTTACCTTAAAAACTGAACTAAGCTGTTCATGTAATTAATTAATTAATCAATTAATTAATTAAATACATAATTTAAAATGAATGAAAACGTGTGCTCTACATAAATATTATCTTAGGTAACAAATCGTGTATTTTGTAATCAAATGTAAGCTATTTCTGCTTTCTGTTTTACAATCACATCAACAATAAAAACAAATTTTTGAAACGATTAATTTTCGATCAGAATTTCAAACAAAACAGGAATTTTAAATGTTCACACAATCGTTTCTAGATGAAAAAAAAACGATTTCTTGTAAATAGTTTAAAAACCTGATCCACCGTAACTTATGAAACTGTAAATTATGCTAATTTGCAATTTCGTCTTTTAAAGTGCATCTTCCAACCGGTTGATATGTTGGTGTGACGGCCAACCGACCAACTTGGAGCCGTTTTCACTTTTCAAAAGTCACGCACGCATACGGTCCAATCGCTAACTTATCGACACTTACTTTTAATTTCACTATCAATATTAACCAAATATGTCAAGATAAACTGGATGCATGTTTCTGTGGATTGCTGTGCCTATAAAATTATGCACACTTTGAAATATTGCACGCGAGACATTATACAACCGATGTTGCTAACTGCTCGGTAAATAAGTAACGTCTCTAATAGGTTCTTGGGAGGAACCTGAGATGGCTGATTTATCCTCAACATGCCAATACTAATTGCGTTATTAATTAAGGATGGGGTGTATTTGAAACGTGAGTTATGGAAGCGCAGAGGTATTTTGTGGAGGTTGCCCTCTTGTGAAGCTGTCCCAACGTACGTCTCGAGCTTACGACACAGCCGAGTCCAATTATTGTTCCAACATAATTTTCTAATTATAAAAAAAACACTCTCGATAACTGGAAAATATGTAATAAAAACACTGTAGGACTTACAAAGTTAAAAGTTTTTCGATGTTTTTCTGATGTTTGTGTTTGTGATGTTGAACAACATCGAAACAAGTTTAACTGTGTAAGTCCTACAGTGTTTTTATTATAATGTTCTACTCCTCTGGTTATACTTGAAACAGGTTCACTAGGAATGATCTAGGACTTTGGGTTGGATACCTGAGAATTCTTAACACGTGACTAATGACCTCCACAGTTATCTCGGTCACGAATCAATCTTCAATGTGTATTTCAATAAAACTAACCAAGTATAATAATTCATTCACACAGAGTAACCTGCATAAAAACGAGTTAAAGAAATGTGTGGCGAAACGATGGCTGTAGATTCCGATTGAGTAAATATATAAAACCTGGAGTGGTTATCTGAATTGAATATTCTTTGAACGTTCAGTCCACAGACTAGCACGAAGCACGGCCGGTGGTTGACAAGCATGTGTTTATGTGTGTGGGCTTCCCTCATTCCTAGAACCGTACATACTTGGCTGCCAGGAATAGGAATTGTTCGATTCTAGATTCGTTTTATTGAAATTTCATCTACAACACAATAAAATCATATTGCATGTACATTATACACTCACAAAGAAAATTAGAATTGTTAAATTATTCTGTGATACAGCAGTGAGTATTCTGGTGACGCCTTTGAACACGAGAATACACGGTTCAAACTATAGCACGTGAGAATGTAGACAACTTACAAGTGACGTGATGGACTTTTCGACGAACAAGTGTTTACGTAGAATTCACCGTTATAGACTCAATCATTATGTACTCGTATAGTATAACCATTACTCAATGCCGGTAGCCAATTGGTAGCCAACATTTCCAAACGGTGATGGACCGTATAATCGCTAACAAAACCTGTTAGGGTAATAATAATAATAATAATAATAATAATAATAATAATAATAATAATAATAATAATAATAATAATAATAATAATAATAATAATAATAATAATAATAATAATAATTAATAATAATAATAATAATAATAATAATAATAACAATAATAATATTGTATTTGCCATTGTGGTACTTTGTACTGTTGCAAATAAAGACAACAAACAAACAAAAAAATAATAATAATAAAAAAAAATAAAATAATAATAATAATAATAATAATAATAATAATAATAATAATAATAATAATAATAATAATAATAATAATAATAATAATAATAATAATAATAATAATAATTATTATAATAATACTCAACTCGACTGTACATCTGGCCCTCAATCTCAGCATTAACTTTATGACTTTGGGATCTGAGCGTTCCAAATATCACCTTGTTTCTAGGTAATGCATATTATCATTTAATGTTCTATGATTATGTCTTCTACCGGAATTGATATGATGACATGCACCAAATTGGCATAACTATTCAGTGCACTATGAACAGTTTTGAAGAAGGGACCCATACGAAAACCAATGTTAAGCATAATCGGACCAGGTCAGAAGATGGATGGATAACCGTATCGTTGGCTCGACACTGATGCTAAGGAAGATCCGTAGAGTAACCTGTTAACTGATTATCATCATCCAGTAACCATCCACTCATAATCTCGTTTGGCTAGACGAAAAAACATAGGACGTGATTCACAAATAACTTCTTATATTTTGTTGTGGTGTGTGTTGCTGTGTGATTATTTTTAATTATTCAACTGTGAAAAGAGGTACGTACTTTTTATGAGGATCTTTGGCAGCTTTTTCCTCCACATGTTTCGCATAACCAGACTTACTTACGGTGAATCGAGGACTTTAATGTCCCTGAGACGCACAAGTTATGTAACCCTGATCCCCTCCTTCGCGTACATGCATGCGAATAGCATCTATGTATGCGGCTACTGTGCCGCAGAGTCCTTGTAATTTTTGCAAACATTTGTCTGTTTATAAGCATATTTATTAGTAACTGCAACTGAACGGAACTTTGGAAGTGGGGGAAGTACTAGCGGTGCGTGGTTGACGCTGAATTGTTAGAGGACATGAAGTATAACATTAACTTGACATCTACGATATCATGTATTTAGTTTGGAAGAGTATAATTGGGTGAAATTGTTATTCAAGCTCGTATCTTTTGTTGATAGTTTTTATATTTTCAAGTTCGTCTAAGATTCATCCCACAAAACATATTGTTGGGCAACTAGCTCGACTAATACGATTTCGTTAATTTTTTCTTCTTTCTATTTGAGGTAGGAACTTTTTAACACTTATGCATAATAATTTCTAATATGTACCATGTCAATTGTTTTTTAGTCTCTGACCTGAATACCCCTTTAAAACATAGTGTTTATAATAGGGTACAGGATTATTCCGTTTCCCGATACTTTATTTTTTTCATTTTACAAAACTACCGAGGGGGAAATAGTCCTTCTTTTTGTTGTATTACAATCTACTGATAAGAATTAAAGCTTGACGATCAGCCATCAAACAGTGAATGCAAATGGATCCACCTAGGAAAGGAGTAAGGAAGGACACTGTGCATCTATTTAAATGCATATTCCTAGACTATTAATCACGCAACATGCAGCTTGCCTGTGATGGAATAGCGGTGCGGTGCAACGCGATCACGTACACAACCACGTATATGTGTGATACGTGATACGTGATACGTGACCAGAGACCGACTACTAAAATACGACTCTCGGATATTTTCCTCTGAAACCCATTGAGATTGAGCCACAAATATATCCCCGCTGTGACTCGAACTGTGTGTGTGTGTGATTATAAAAATATGAAGAAACAGCTAGGTTGAAAGTTCATATACAAGAAACGAATTTTTGTTGAAAAAATAATAAAAACAAAAAAGGAATGAAAATCGAGTGTCTGGTGTGGTTTTTAAAGATAAATTTAAAAGAGCCCACGCTATTTCAAAATAGTCTCCAGTAAACAGTATTGAAGTTACCTATGTAAAACAAGTTATGTACAAATTCTTAGAAATATAATTCATATTTTTATTTTTATTTTGAATTCCGGTTTTATTACAAATTCAGCATTTGGTATATATTTCCGAACACAAACGTATAAGAACAATCCACAAGTTTTGTATTATTAAGCAAAAATAAAATGTCCCATAAAATGGATCCTGAATTGGTCAGAAGTAATTGTTACTTATGAGAATCAGAGAAATTTTTCATATTTTTAGATTATATTTAAATACAAAATTTTCGAGTGAGGCCGGTCTTGATATATTATCAATTCTATGCAAACATTATTAATTTTATTAGAGTTGAACAAAATCAAACAATTTCCTCAATGTTTTGAGTCGTCAGATTTGATCTTGTTCTGAATATTTCCACTTTCTAAATCACTAACAACGTTTGTTTTCCGTTTTCATGTCTGTTTCTTCAATTCCGATGAATTTGTATAATCGCTTTGAGACAGGTTTTAGTTTTTCCAGTGTTTTATGAAATGGCACATTTTTGGATCGGCGTTTTTCTTAATGTTTTATTGAATTGTATTGTATTGCACACAGATATCGAATTCTGCAGTACTATGTATTCTTCTAAAACGTGTAATGAATAATAATTTAAATTAAAGCAAACACGAAATAAGTTTGCTGTTTGTAGCACCATTGCAACATTATCTCTTAATTGCTAATCGTTCACAGGGAAAACGCTCAGACATATAATAGGCCTAAATTTCGTTGTATTGATGTCTAGATATTAAAAGTTGAAACATCCTTAAATATTTTATAGATAGGTAGCACATGTGAAGTTTCTCGAATCGGTCTGTACACATTTTGAGATAACTTTGAAATGACTCTTCTCTATTAGTTTACAATTTGTTTTTCTAATATATTTCTGGAACTAAAACACAAATGTTATTTTTGTTGAAGTATTGTTTCAATTTGCGTTTGTGTATTTTGTTTCAGTTCCCGTGTTTGTACAATACAGACTCCGGAGCAAGAAACCGCACAATCTCATCTTCAATTAACAAAAATCACAAAATATTAACCGAATGTTGACAACTTTCTATTAGGTCATAACAACTTCGAACAAGGTTCAGCAAACAATATAAAATATTCTCGCGGCTTTTACTAACTTTTATATTTAAAACTTGTTTAATTTTTTGTGAGTCTTGAAGGCAAACCGCGTGCATTTTAGGATTCGCCCTCATTGCCGCTTGGTTTTAACTAAGTTGATGGCCTACATAGGTCAATTTCTTTCAACTGTTTTGAAAACGTGATGTGAAATTTGAATGATTTTTTTCTCTTGAACTGAGAACGAGTATGCATGTGTGTAGTGTGCAACGAGCGGTATTTGATACTCAAGGACCGGCATGGATGGGGCCCAATGCAATTAGTTTTCTGTTTGACATTTACGAGCACTGCGGGGTTTTCTTGCACAACAACCAACAACATTATTGTAAATACATTTTAACTGATACACGTGGTGAATTCTTTATTTCATTTGGTTTGAAATTTCACCGACTAACAAATGAGTGGAGCTGTGTGTACCCACATCTTATTCACTCTCCACCAAAACTGAAGTAAGTTATTTTATAAAGGTCACAGAAAAACTTGTACACGCGACTTTATAATAAATCAAAATGCAAACAGCTTTGTGATTTTTGTAGAGTGCAATTAAGTATGCTAATTTTACCTATTTGTAACTTCTATACAATCACTAACCAACGGTTATGTGTGTACATGTTATAAGGAAGAACATCATCAACATGACATGTTGCAGTCGACACAACTTTACAACATGTGTGCAACATGTATTGCGCCTTGCATTCTGATATCAACTGGGCAGTGCTATTTATGAGCCGACAGAGATGGCTCAGTGCTATAGCTTGCACAAAAGTCTCTTATTTGGTACGACGCCGTTTCGATAACCGATACCGGCAATCCCGAGAGAAGGTTTCTTCCACGGGTTTCCTCAGTCATAAAGGGAACGCTGGGATTGAGTCATACTAACAGTCCTCGGTCATTCCTTCCCAACTATTACAAATGCAAATGCACCTGAATTGTCCCTGTGCAGGTTGTCTGTAGCAAATTATTATTAAAAAGTACAAAGGTTTTACATGTTTCTTCTCTTAAAATAACTTAGATGAGATCAATTCTAAAACAATTATATGAACGATTTTTTTTAACTCTGACATTCCATGAAACACATAACTGTATTAATTTTTAAGGTATATACAACACTAAAGTACCGTCATTTAAACATTTTTAAGGAAAGCACACGCAATTTAAGACGAAACACTTTTTACCCACTTATGCATGTCTTTAATTTTGCGCAGTTCTTTAAGTACGGGAAAATGAACGAAACTGAAAATTCATTTAATCCTCTTAAAATTACTGTATCCATAATTCACATTAAGAGAATAAATAACGGTTAAAAGTTTTTATGGAATTAAAAAAGATGGCATATAAAATGTTTTCAAATCTTTTACTCATCATCTAACTACTTTGAAAAAATAAGCACGTGTATGTTGCTTAATTTATGGTTCAATCAATATTAGCAAATGTTAGCTAACTATGTCGAATTGTCCTGGGTAGCAGCAGAGATTGACCCCAAAGGTGTACTCAGAAGCCGTCTGCTACCACATGCGCGCATCTTGTTTCTAGAGACCGCATCTCAATAACAATAATATCAACACAGTAGTCAATATTTTAATGGCCTTACCCGTAGGCGGGTTATTCCTGCCACGTTTCCCATAAAACTTTACTACTCTGGGTTTAACATGCGCTATTACTAGACGATTCAATGCCTTTATGTCTCCATTGTCACCAACCACAAGAAATAATAAACATCGTTTCACGGTTTCACTTAGTGAATGGAAATTGAACACTACAAATCTTGTGAAATACAATGCGATGAAGTTTGACCCCAAACGGAGCCAAATTGTTGTCTATTGTGACTACTGAGTATTGCATATCCTGAGAACTGTCAATGTCCATAAGTGGATGCTGGTAATATTGAATTTGATTGTTCTGCGTAAATTAAGGCTGTATGTTCACCTATATCGGAAAAACACCCGAATCCGGTCTGTTAAAATTGCTTTAAAATGGTTTTAAATTTCCCCAAAAGAAAATCAAAATATTTCTTCCTAGAGAATGTAATGCTCTTTATTTTGTTCTTTTTAATGGTTTCTTATTTCAATAAATATCACCGTTTTGCGGATGCTCTTAATTAAAATAAGTGTGAAAGGTGTCCAGCAACACATTACAAGAAGAAATTATGAACATATGAAAAACGGAAATATATATAGGAACAAAGAAACATTCGTAAAAAAGAGCACTTTATTCTCTACAGGATGACGTATGTTGATTTACATTTGGGACAATTTAAACACATTTAAAGCAACTTTAACAGTCCGAAATCGGGAGTTCCGCAGGCTTGGTGAAAAATTTTCGGTAGCTTTATGTGAACTCAAATTACTCGAGTTTTTCAGGTTTCCCTAGAACTGTATATCTCCCTAAATGTCCAGTAAATGATATCCGATTTTCCAGACTTCCCTAGAACTGTCAGTTCCCCGACTGCTCAGTAACTGAAAAAATACCCGACTTTTCCAGGCTTGCTGTTGCTCATAACTACCAACCCCCTAACTATCCAGTAAAAGATAACATTCTCCAACATTTACATACTTCCTTAGGGATATCGAGATTAAACACCCAAAATACCTAGTAACTGACAGCATTCTAAAACCATTACATACTTCGTTAGGGATATCAATACCCAAAATACCCAGTAACTGATAATATTGTCCAACTTGCACAGACTGATCCTGTGATCCTTAGTGATATCAACATTCCAAATACCCAGTAAGCGATCCGACGTTCCCAGACTTAGTTAAAACTGTCAACGCCCATGATATTCGGTAGCCGCAGCGCTTCCCAGGCTCATCTCTGAGACGGCTACCGCAGGTCACTTGGGTCACGAGTGTGATTAGCAAGCAGATCGCTAGACAGTTACTCGTATGCTCGTATGGACTAAAGCCAAACCTCTTCGTGCAGTATCGTAACCTTCAAGTCTACAACTGTGACTAAACGGTACCGCAGAATATATAATTTCAATTCTTTTTTTATGTAAAATTTCGTTTTCTACTGGCATGAGAATCTTATTTTTTGGCAGTAACGCCAAAAGGTCGCGGTTTGCTGTACGTGATCTGCGTACAATGTCAAAAACTTACCACTTCCTATTTGCTCGCAGCCAGATAGACACAACAGGCGGGAGTTGGTTATTTCTGGTTTTATTCGGCAAACCGGAGAGTTGGCATCACGTGTGACGATAAATAACGACGAACAGGGCAGACGATTGCAGCGCTGCTCTGCGGACAAAAATACAATTATTATTACAGCTTTGTATCTTGTTAGTGTTAGGCCTATATGTCGTCAAATCATCTAGAAACTCAGGTATGATAACATTTAGTGGAAAACTAGACAAAGGCTGCAACGACGGAGTACTTGCTGTTTGGCGTAGTCACATGTGAATGTATCTAACGTTTTGCATAAAGGATGTACAAATAAAGACTCCGACATGTGAATATTCAAAGAAATTATCACACCAATTAGAGCAAATAATTACCGATATAACGTTTAATGTGTCTAGAAAAATGCAAATAAACAGCATATTCATTATTCTAAAAAATGCTTTTCCAACTACAATGTATATAGTTATCTGAGAAACGAATTGTAAGTGTTTACTGTCAATATACAAATTGGTACATTTATTAAAGGAGTTCAACAGGGATTCCCACGAAAAAATATTATAGGAATCCTTCCTTGCTGTAAGGTGCACATATGGCTTTACCTGATGTGCCCTCCTTCAGGTGACTTACTATAGATAGGTCTACATTACGGTATCTGTATAGTTGGGAAGAAATGCCCGAGGACTGTTAGTAGGATTCAATCCCACTATTCACCTTACGAGGAAAGAGACCTCAGGAAAAGTTTTCCGCGGTGGCTCATGCGGTAGGGACGCAGTCCTACGCGTACGACACATAGGGACGCTGGTTCGAATATCGCATCAGGCATCATTTCTTATTGTCCTTCATCTTCATCTGTCAACCCCCATCCTATCGAATAGCATGATTGTAATAACATCAACAAGAATCGAACCTCATTCATGATTACCAGAGACCCCTCGCATTAGAGTCTCGAGTGTTTTATTTAGCCGCTGTTAGCGCAGACGTGGGACGATGAGGTATGAAGATACTAACTCAATCTCGACAGCACATCAGGTATTCATGATGTTGCTCCTCCCACGCAAGATAAACCTACAACTATCCAACTACTGGTTTCTCCTGACGCAATATACAATACATATCATCTTGTGGACCAATCATTCAAATATTATGTTCATTCATTTCATTCATTTTGTGTTATACCAAAAAATCATTTAGCAATATAATAAGTTTAATAACACAAGATTTTATACAAATGTATACTGCGATAATAATCTTAATATATAATATATTAACAGTATTATATAATAATATTATTACTATCTCATTGTAACTGTATAGTTTCATATATGGTATTCCTTTCTATACCTATTTATAAATAATTAATTAAATAAATATAAAATTACAATAATACAATACGTTGGGTTGTGCGGACAAACCAGAAAGAGTTGCGCTCTTACGAAGAAGTAACACATCTGACAATCCTTCCGAACTCTTCCAAATATAACAATAACTAGTTATAGTCACCTGAACGAGGGACATGAATCATCAGGTCGCAGGTTTCATACCACAAGTTTAAACTATAGCTCAACACAGAATATTGGAAAACGTTTTCATTAAGTTTATTATGTTGGAGAAATGGGGGTGGACGCTCCACCTTATCCTAGGTTTCAGCGCTCGTCACGAATCACCTGCTGACAGCGGTGTTAGCAATGACGTGAAACATGGCTACAGCTGTCTCTGTCCTTGATGCTATGATTTATTGATATTATTTAGTTATATTTTTACGTTTTTTGCGAATAACATCAGATTGCAAAACGTTTTACATAAAGGTAGTTGGCTCACAAGGTCGTTTGTTTCTTCGCTCAAGCTTACCCTACCTCAATAATTATTATTCGCATGAAGCAATGGTTGTTGCTTTGCTTCATGTGGATTCTCTTCCATTAATCAATAGATTTCATTAGGTCAAGCTTGTTTTACGACTTAACATGCTAATGTGAAAAACAACACATGAGGAAGAGATTGCGGGTACACAAATATTTATGACCTGAAGTTTTCTGCAAAGATTAATCTAGACGACGCGTAGATGATATCAGCTGGTATATTAGGTATAAACAGAACCAAATTGAATTTAAATCTAGACACCGAACAACTACAACTATATTACATTACCAACAGAATAAATTACGAATAGTAAAGAATAGAGGTCAGTTCGGGTAATCATTTTTGGAATCGGGTACCCGTTTTATTACCCGGGTATTACCCGGGTATACCAACAACCAAAAAAAAGGTTCTGCTAATCTTTGTTATTTGTGGATAGATATTCGAAGTGATGTAGGTAGAAAGTAATACCCGATGGACAGTAATGTAATATAGTTTAATAGAATAATGGGACTTTTGTAAGTTTCTCAATCTCAATCTGTATTTTGAAATAACATTTTCTAAAAAAAGAAGCTTATTTCTGTAATGAGGGTATCCAGGTTTAAAAGAAAGGACCCGGGTACCCGATCTCTAGAAAAGTGGTATATATTAAAAATTTTACGCAAAAAAGTAATCATTCTGTGTGCCCATTTACATTGAAAAAAAGGATAACGTAACACACTTTTAATTCTCTTTGAACAATACTTATTTTATCAAAGTTCCTTAATAAGTCTATTAAAATTAAACGGCACATAATATTTCAATGTGCGTTTACCAAACTTATTTTCAAACCTATGGGTAGCTTTAAGTACTGTAAGTACTCTGCCTCTCAGGTACGAGTATATACGTGAAGATCTATTTCTTCATTAAACATATCTTGGTAGTAAAACGTCAATAATAATCTATAAATAAATACAACATATAATAATAATAATAATAATAATAACAATAATAATAATAAAAATAATGATAATAATAATAAATATAATAATGATAATAATAAATAAAGTTCCCCATTGCAAATCAATTTCGTTACTGAGTGGGTAGACTCTAAATGTGAATTTATTTATTTTGTTTATTTTAATTATAATAATAATCATTATAATAATAAGTGTTATGCGTTCAAGAATCCAAATATATTTTAGGAACAAGAGAATTTGGTATAAGGATCCATAAGAATCATTAGTATTATTCAAGGTAATAAGTATTACGAATTACAAAAACAAAACAGCTCCGACTGTTTCGGTTCGCAGATATTCGCGGCAGAGAAGCCACGCGTCAACAGGGAGAGGAGGGGGGGGGGGGGGGGGCGGAGGGGGAGGGGGGCGCCCACGGGCCTCGCTTAATAACGTGGACCACACTTACGAACGAAAACTAAGACATTTAGGGCATCAATAATTAACTCTCTGGTACATAAGAAGTCCGGTATTGGATAAGTCGGAAAAAACATTGGTAATGGCAATCACCGTAGGCCTTCAATTATTAAACACATTTCACGCTATTTTAAACTTTTTATGCGGGCTTTGTGTGAACTAAATGGACTTATTAAACCCCTTAGTTTATAATATGTGGTCGGACGGCCAAGTTTTTCGTTGATGTCACAAGAAATGCAATGAACCCGCCAGCTGAAGCCGGCAGCGCGAATTGGGTCCATGGATTGGCTTTTTTAAAAGATTTACTGATTGCAGGACATTCTCCTTCCTATCCGATGTGGGTTCAACTACACTTAGTGGAGCCGTAGAACTGTACTCTACTCATACACAGGGATATGGTAGTAAATCACCATTAAATGCATATA
Organism: Isoperla grammatica; assembly: GCA_945910005.1. Classification (NCBI taxonomy): domain Eukaryota; kingdom Metazoa; phylum Arthropoda; class Insecta; order Plecoptera; family Perlodidae; genus Isoperla; species Isoperla grammatica. Next base: position 4,859,234 of record OX246745.1, read on the forward strand.
AAGTTGCTCCAACAAACGGATGTCTCATGCTTAGAAATATCTGAGTCCAATAGTTACAACTTTATTTCCTACTTCTCTAGTTCGTACTACACTTATATATATGCATATAAATGTGTGTGTTTAGTTTTCATATACTCCGAACATACACACACAGTCATATTCCGTATCATGGTTTTCAGTGATCATGGAGTTGTTCCTGTGAACAGTGTTGCAATATCGACACCTTCCAATGTTTTTTTTTTTCAGTGTACCGAACTGGCACAGAGAGTCCAACCGAGTCGTAGCTATATTTACATACTGGTAGCCTAACTGCACGGGAATAATTCAGCATATCACTGCTCAGCGGTGGATATTATTGTTTAAATTATTATTTCTTTAGTGGGGGCTTTAACTGTCGAGGGTCACTTTTTTCGTGTTCGAACATAAAATGGGGAATCGTCAAATCCTAACACGTACTTAATTGGATCGTATAACTTAAGGCGTTAAGGCGATCCAGATTCCAGCCGCCAGTTGTCGATTTTTTAAATATCAATAAGAAGAAACTTGTGATGAGTGAATCTTAAATGCGGTCTTGAGCAATGTTCCAAAATTTAAATATTTAAATTTGAAAAACGCATACCTTCAATCTTACTTTCTAGATCGCGTTGGCATGAATGAATTCAGACATTGCTCATATTCCAATAAGTTGGACAGCAGATTGGAACGACTGTGGCGAGGGTTATCTACACGTTTCTTTGGAAGACATTACATATTACATAAAGATATTACTTAAAAACGTAAATTCCGCCCGGTTTTAAGATTGGTAGTTTCCCTCCAACCACAACGAAATATTATGTACCGGTAAATAAAACATTTGTGTGTTTGGTTGAACGTTGAAGGAGGCATTTTTGTTTCCGAATAGGTGATGCATGAAACTCCACCCCTTTCAGCACACTAACTTTAAATACGCACCTAAATAAGCTATCGGCTTAAGCACGTGTATAAAAGGTCAGGGTGGTTAGAACAGTGCAGGATCTCTCTTTTCTAGCTATACGTTAACAAGCCCAGTGTCAAAAGCAGTGGCTGGATCCTGAAGTAGGTTCATTTGATGTGGTCACACCAACGATATAACACACCAACTTATTCTTAAATAATTTGACAACCGGAGACAGATGAAAGAAGCTAGAGCTTAATTTATATCAACCTAAGCACACACACAGTTATGTTAAATGATTCCTTCTCGCTGTCATTGGTGTAATTAATTTCAAGGTTATAACTGTGGGATACCGTGAGATTATTGGTGGACGTGAAATGAAGTCGAAAGTACAGTAAAAGAGTCTGTGAGTGTGATCTGGCTAGGCTTCCTAGGCCCGTCACGGATCGGCCTTGGGCTCCGTCAAAGGTTATGAAGCTTCTCCACTGGAGATGAGGTGAGTCAGTCGCCCATTCATCAGCCATAAATCAGCCACGACTCTTTGGATTTACATTTTGTCGGAGTTCGGGAACGTTAAAGCAATAATGTAAGCTCTAAACTGGTAATATACAAGGCGTTTGAATCGATTTTCTTGTTCACATTTACATAATCTGTGGTGTGTAATAACGTAACTTTAAACACTTTGCGCTTAGGCATAAGAAGTCTTTCTTCAGGTAAAATAGGTTAACTAGGTCGTTTCGACCGTTGGAATTAAACAACCAAATGCCAAAATGGGTTTAAGAAATAGGCCTTGACAAAAGAAGAGAATAGTTTTTAACTGAAAATATTGGAGGGAAACTGAATAATATTGTAAACTAACTTAGTTTTTTTATAAAATATTTAAAAATAAAACAGCCAATATTACCCGGTACTGCGTGGAAGCAGTGGACGAGCCAACGTCAGCCGGCAAAACTTTACCTTCATTTTCACGCCTAATAATTAAGGTTCACAAATTTTTGCTTGACATGTTTCGCCACCGAACTGTCTTTACGACTTTTTAGTGATCGTTCCAAAGATTCAAGATTAGCACTGCTACTTTAATATGTCTGTCTTGTGCTTTTTATGTCACTCAATTACGTTTTGAAAAACGCTTAGCATTTTTCTTTTATGCATTCATTTTGCATGCCTTCAAATATTGTTGACCTATTTTGAAAGATGTTCAAATTGTGATTACGTATTTTTAAAAGATAAACTATATTGTATGCGTTACATGAGTGTATTAACAAACAATTTATTGTAACAATACTGTATTTTGTGTCAGTTTTTAAATTGAACCCAAACTCTTAACAATATGTGTACGGTTCACAGTACAGTACCAACTCCTAATTGAAATTCCTTCTACTAAATAATTATTTTTTATTTTCTTTGCAGTGTTGTTTAATGAAGCTTATTTTATGAATATCGTGTATATATTTCCAATTAAATCCCAACATTAAACGCAAAACCTGTCCGTGATTCTTAGTCATCTCCAAGGCCTCTCAACTGGGCGATGAGTCTTTCCAGATTATTATTGAGATCGCTTGCCGATTACTTGATTATTATACAATTCTCCAAGGACCACGAAAACTATGTCAGGATGGATGTAGTCTCGAAGTTATCACTCTTTATATGTAATAGATTATTATTATTATTATTATTATTATTATTATTATTATTATTATTATTATTATTATTATTATTATTATTATTATTATTATTATTATTATCATTATTATTATTATTTTTATTATTATTATTATTATTATTATTTTTATTATTATTATTATTATTATTGTTATAATTATTATTATTATTATTATTATTATTATTATTATTTTTATTCTTATTCTTATTATTTCTTTTATTATTATTATTATTATTATTATTATTATTATTATTATTATTATTATTATTATTATTGTTGTTGTTGTTGTTGATTCCAATAGTTTATTTAAAACTAGAATATGAAAGGGGATAACCTAAAAAAGGAGTTCCGAATACATTTTATGAGTACCGACGTGTTTCGGGACACACTCGTCCTTCTGACGAAGGGCTTATCCAAGAGGTCCCGAAACCGTCAACATTGCACCCGACGACTGTTTGTTGGATTCCTCAATCATGAAAACATACATAACTATTGCAATCACGTGTTACCACACATCATGGATAGAGACTTTAACAACCTTTTAGCTTTGTTGTTATTGTTTTGTATCTTCATTAAAGCAGAAAGGCTTTCTACATAAAATATAAGCATATTTCCTCGCATCTTATTTTATTGCAGACAGTGATTTCTTTTATAAGGGACATCTACGAAGGCTGAACAAAACACAACAATAAGTGACCAATAAGAGCTTAAGATCGCCACCAACCGATTTCATTGGCCTAGAGTTTTATGAGTTGACCTTAGTGACTTTCTCTTCTATCGGGAGAGCATGAAAGGTCGCTTCTGTTCGACCTCCTTCACTCATTGGAGCACAGGCCACACAGAAGCGCCTGACTGAGGAAGGTAGTATGCGATACCTCGCTCACTCGGGCTCGAGACTGTGAAAGCCTCTCCTCCACTCCTCTTAGAGGAAATATCCAACAGTTTGCCGGTGGGCCAAATTAGAGGATTTTTAGACTTTTTTTAGACTTTGGTGTATTTCCGAAATCAAATTGAGCTTCGTTTCAAAAATAAGTTTGTATACAAATTTAAGGTTTAACTGGCTCCAAAGCTATCCTTTAAATTCTTTTGTATTTTGTTGTTGTCATTAGTGTAATGCATTAATTTCAAAATTTCCTCCCTTAAATTCTTCCATATTTGTTATTAATCGACATTAACAGTTATTAATTATTTTGTCTGAAAAAGCCAAAATATGCTTACGAAATAAAAAATGCTCATGCTCCGTCTTTGTGTTGTCAAATAATTTAAAATTATGTTCTTTTAAATCATTCAAAGAAATTTCAATTAATTTAGGTAAATATTTATGCTTTCCCGCTATTATTTATTTCGTTATTACTTTGCAATATAAAATAGCTCAGAGGCTGAAAGTAATGAGTTCAAGGATTGGTATCTCTGTAACCAAAATGTGATGTTTTATGTTTATAAGCAAATAATAATTTAAAGAAATCTCAACACTTGGTTTCTGTCAGAGAAGGAAATATTATACATTTGCCGGAGTTGCCAATAAAATAACACAAAAATTACCCAACAAAATTACTATTATAGTTGAAAATTCAATACCAGTAGACCCCTCCCCCCCCCGAATTAATAACAGCAAAACAACAACAACAACAACAACAACAACAACAACAACAACAACAACAACAACAACAACAACAACAACAACAACAACAACAACAACAACAACAACAACAAAAACAATAATAATAATAATAATAATAATAATAATAATAATAATAATAATAATAAAAATAATAACAATAATAATAATAATAATAATAATAATAATAATAATAATAATAATAATAATAATAATAATAATAATAATAATAATAGTAATAATAATAATAATAATTAATAATATATTTAATAATAATAATAATTAATAATATATTTAATTAGTTCTAAGTTGATTTTAATAAGGTAAACACATGGAAATACTTGACATTTATGTCCGTACAACATGTTTACGCCGGTTTTGGTTTGTATGTATTGCAACAGTAAAATAATAATAATAGAGTAAAACAACTTCTATATACTCTAAGCAAGTCTCCCTGTGACTCGCCACGTTACAAGACCGTGGACTAACGTCGTCTGTAGATTACCAATGAAAAGCGAATTGAAATATAATCCCGAAGTTAATTTAAATTTACTTAACCGATCTAAAAACTAGTGAATGAATATTTGAAATAAAAAACCTACAACGAAAATGATTTTGATTCTTCTCCTGTCTTCGCGGTTGTAGCAATTACCTGTCTCTTTAAATACCACAGGTAGACCATAACACGGACGGACAAAGCACCGTTCAATTCTGATTAAAAGCTTAAGTGATTATTATTCCCACTTAAGAAATGTTATCAGCTCGTTTAGATTGTAAAACCCCTGTGCTAATTTTGTCTTAAGCTTGAGGACGGCTATGTCGCTTTGAAAGCGCCGAGACCCTCCGGCTAAACAAGAATGTATACTTGGAGAAGACCCGCAGTGTGTAAGCGCGTTGCTATTGCAATCATTAATTAAAACCACTAATATTATAATTATAAGGGCAACTTGTATGATAATAAAATGGTAAATCAGTTCATGCAAAAAAAAAACTTACTAGGAAGTTTTGAAGAATCTCTCTTAGCCCAAGTGTATGTGGGTAGGATAAAAACAATCAAAGCAGTTTTGAGAATAATAGCACTTATAATAATAATAATTGTTAATAATATTATGACACAATAAACGACGAATTATCCGTTCTACTCAACATTTGCAAATCGATGTCGGAACAAAAGTACCGGCATCGAATCGATTTAAAAAATATAATGAACAAAATATACGTTACAAACATGTGCATACATTTATTACAAACGTAGCGCGTGCGAACCCGAGTCTAGGGTTCCAAGCGCCGATAGTTGGCGATCATAGATGCCCGCTCGTGAAAATACCGCGTGTATCAAAGTTTGATCATTTCAATGTAAATGTATCAAAATGATGTAGAATTTTGTCCGCGATGTTGACATCAAATAGAAACATCGATTTCAAACGACAGTCGTATGATATTTTATTCCTTCTCAGTCAGTATTCAAATTTAACATTTGTTTAATTTAAAATAAATTATGACATTCTTAATTTTCGATTCCATTCCAGGGTGTACATACATCTTTAATACAAGCAGGGAGTCGGTAGATGATGGTAGATGTAGTAATTGTAAGCCGAGCTATCAAAAAGGAAAGAAGTAAGAATAAACATGATACTGTGTGCGCTAGATTCCAATGTGGGCCATTTGATGATACCTGAGGCTATTGACAATGTGGGTGACCAGTAGGGTGAATGTAGGTACCAAGCAGCACTGTTGGGGACTGCGGATAATGATAAGGATAATGATAAGCGTAAGAAAACCGAAGTGATAAGCATAATGATAAGGATACGGATTCGGAGTAGGGTACGGTTACAGATAAGGTTAATGTATACGGTTAATGGGGATAAGGATACGAATTCGATTAATGATAATGGTAGGGGCATTGATGAGAATTATGATACAAGTTAGGACGAATACACGGATAAAGATAAGGACAATGATACGGATAAGGATAAGGGTACTGGTATTGATATTGATAAGAATCATGATACGAAGAAGGACGAATATACCGTAAAAAAGGATAAGGATAAGGGCACTGGTATTGGTATTGATAAGAATCATAACATGAAGTATAGGACGGATAAATAATATAATGAGTGTGATATAGGATAAGGACTACAATGACTAATGAGGGTAAAGATAAGGTGCACGAGTAACTAGTTGTCTAAAGGAAATATCTAGGGTAGAGCTGAATTAATAAGAACTTACGCTTTTCAGGACATCTCTGGAAACATACTTAATAAAAGGTTGCCAGTGTCTTATTTGTTTTTTAGTCATTATTTGCATATGTGTCATGCATGACATATCAATCTCGGGCTTGTTACCGTGTCTATCGCATGATTGAAAGATAATTGCTCTCATTCAGTAATTAAGTGGACAGTCATTAAAAAAACATTTTATACGAGACGTAGCGAACTTAGGTAAAGGACAAGTTTGCGAAACGAATCAATTATCAAAAATTAAAATCTCTCTTAATTTATGTTTAATGACTGTTTTCATTTGATTATTCATAAGAGTGCAATCCTTGACAAGCTCGCAAAATAGCAATTAGTAGTGCGCCGGCGAAGAAGCCAAGTAGGCCAGATATTAATGCCCCCAGCAAATAAATTAACTTGAAATATTATTATAATGGCTCATTTTTTTCCTTCTAAATGATGTCTTCTCTATATGAAGTATGTTAATTGGCAGTTTGACAAGGTTTCAGGGATCGGCAGTGGAGAAATCCCAGTTCGCAGCAAAAAGCTAACGATACTGAGATTTTTAAATAAACAGACTTATCACGCAAAAAGTTTCTTATTGGAAGTCGACTGGGAGAAAAGTTTAGTGGGTGCAAAATGCATGTTTTTGCTGCAGCGGTGAACAGTTATAGTACTGTCTAGGTGTACACATTCCACTCAAGTGTAGGACTGCGCAAAACAATTGAAACATACCTGTGTCCATAGTAAGGTGTCAGGAATATGTGGAGGTGTTAGATTACCGAATAATTACAAAATACAGCAGAATATATATTTATTGTAATATCGAAGTTTATTCAATTTTTTTTTTGAGCTACATGCTCAGTTTAAATTATTCATTCATTCATTTTTTCATTCATTCATTCATTCATTCATTCATTCATTCATTCATTCATTCATTCATTCATTCATTCATTCATTCATTCATTCATTCATTCATTCATTCATTCATTCATTCATTCATTCATTTATTCATTCATTCATTCATTCATTTATTTATTTATTTATTTATTTATTTATTTATTTATTTCTTTGTTTGTTTATTTGTTTATTTATTTATTTATTTATTTATTTATTTATTTATTTATTTATTTATTTATTTATTTATTTATTTATTTATTTATTTATTTATTTATTTATTTATTTATTTATTTATTTATTTATTTATTTATTTATTTATTTATTTATTTATTTATTTATTTATTTATTTATTTATTTATTTATTTATTTATTTATTTATTTATTTATTTATTTATTTATTTATTTATTTATTTATTTATTTATTTATTTATTTATTTATTTATTTATTTATTTATTTATTTATTTATTTATTTATTTATTTATTTATTTATTTATTTATTTATTTATTTATTTATTTATTTATTTATTTATTTATTTATTTATTTATTTATTTATTTATTTATTTATTTATTTATTTATTTATTTATTTATTTATTTATTTATTTATTTATTTATTTATTTATTTATTTATTTATTTATTTATTTATTTATTTATTTATTTATTTATTTATTTATTTATTTATTTATTTATTTATTTATTTATTTATTTATTTATTTATTTATTTATTTATTTATTTACTGAAACTGATAAGCTTACTGATAACTGATATAAAGTATGTTTTACATTTTTAATCAATGTCATTTGATTGTTTTTGTATGAAATCCTCTTTTACTTTTTTATGGTATAATTTGAGTAGAATCAAGTAAGATCGTATCCGAAACATGAGACGTTAAGCCCAACTATTATTATCATCATAGTTGAGATATTTGTTTCTTTTGATTAACTAGTAGTTATGACATTGGCGCTAGGCCAAATTAAAAATTGTTTATATTTTCGACGTAGTTCCCTATTTTTCAGTCACATATGAGTTCATTCCAATCCAGTGGCCACGTTGTGTGCGAGTCTGTAGCTTTGTTTGTCTGTCGTACACTTTACACTACGTTTAGTCAATGTGAGTACTTAGTCGTTCTTTTGTACCCGTGTATGTCAGTGTAAATATTTGTATGGCTTTCGCCTGTAATTAAAACTTAATTTAATTACAGGAGAACGTCATACAAATATGTACACACTAACACTAGTGTAAAGTGTAGGACAAGCGAACAAAGCTTATGAACTACAGCTCGTGGATCGAACCCCACAACACAGTGTATTGTCGCTGTTCTCAATTCATTAGGTCACTTTTTATCTAAACAAAAAAATGAAAAAAAGAGTATTAATTAATTATTAAATCAAGTATTCAATGTCTTTCCTAACAAGGCTTTGAAATGGCGTTCAGGGAAAAGTCTTATTAGTAACTACAGCACGTCCCTTTCAATATGTTTGAAATCACGGTGCTTGTTAACGGCTTAAGCCGTTCATCACGTCGATTAAGAAAGTTGCACAGATTTCGGGAAACGGCGGCAATTGACGGTTCCACCTGCAGCAGCCCAGAGGAAACGCCGGAGATATTAGTAAAACGTAAACTGCCTTCAGCGACTGTGCTAAAATGCAAGAATCTTAAATCGCGTGCAGGCCTAACCCTAACCACGGATAATGAAACATTTGTAGTCTTGCAAAAAATGGGTTATGTCGAAAAACCAACAACTAAAGTTATCAATTAAAAATAATGAAATTATACCTTATTAAGGTTATTTAGGCTAACACGAAGCGATGGACCATGGGAGGTCACTATAGTAAAGCGATTGCCAGTTTGGTCACGCGGACTTTCGAGGAATGTCCCAAGACACCAGACATATAATTTTATTTATTTTACAAGTTTTGAATAATGACACACATTTTGAACTTTGATTTCACAACCCATTTGAATTTCTAGTAATAAATATCGTTCTAATTGTTCCCGCACGCGAGAATTGCTTCTAAGTCGTCACCAGCCGCGCTTGGACAAGATTACAACAGATGCTGGTCACTAATGAAAACATACACGGTACAAATATACTTTTAAATATGTGTCTAAGATTAATGTGGACATAACAAATAATTATGGTCACAACTCGGAAGATATGGGTATCGCCTTGTGGGCCACCAAAGTAGCCCGAGCCCGGTGGTAGAACGCAATGCTCCAATGCAACAGGTCTCCGTTGCGATTTTCGCAATCTTGCCTGGCAAGTGACAAGATTAACGTAGACAGACCACGTGGAGGTCTTTCCTAACGACCTAAACACCTAAATATGCCCTGCGTGAATACGAGACACTTCGCAGCCTGTATTCGCTTTCTCATAAACAATTTGCAATGAAAGCCAATATATAAATTACAATACGTAGCTTGCTACGAAAGGTAAACAGAAAATCATTATTAGTTATTGATTCTTGTCATCATAATATGCAATTACGAACAGAAATATACATAAAATCACAAGTAAAAGAAACAAATTCAAAAGTCTTTTGAGAAGAAACGGCGTCGACGCTAGCAAACATTTTGCTAAAACACTTACAAGTATCGCTATAATATGTGTAGCATTGAAGCCGGGGGGTGAGTAACAAACCGCGTAGAACCAGGAGACCCGGGTTCGAACCCTACATAAGGAATGTGATTTCACATCGACGTTATCTCCCTCGTCCCGAATAGAACAACATTAATGAAGATAAGAATCCTAAAAGCAACAAGATGTAGTAGCAAATGTAGCGCTACCGAGTGGTTTAATGTTTTATCTAAAACACAACATAAGAACTGGTGTCTCTTCTTCTAACATGTGTTTTCTAACACAATCCCACTGACTCACCAACGACCTTGGCTTCAAGAATCCTCGTTTAGTATGATACTGTATGTGTGGTATGAACGATTGGCCCTATACTCACATCGCACTTCGCCGTTATAACAACTGACGACCTTCATAGAAAAGTGGCCAAGTATTTATATCTAGTGGTAATACAACGCGACGTATTCGCTGGTGGCTTGTCAGTGTCACTGACACGCGGATAAGTAAAACGCATTTAAAATCTAAGAACGTGACAACGCAAAAAAAAAAAAATAATTATAAAAATAAAATATTGTCTTGTTTTGATTTGAAAACTTACAAGGTTAGTGAAGGTTGGTAGGATAATTTACGATTTGTGTTGTAAATTCTTCCAAAATTTCCCACAGCGCTGTTTTGAAACCTGACATAGTTGATGCGACTATCGTAAGTAGGCCTGGGTTACGTGACTGGGTGATGTGCTTCACGTGAGTAGTGGTCGAGGGGATGGACATCACGTACTCGTGTGGATAGAGTGAAACAGAAGGTGGTATTAACTGAACATGTTTTACGGTATGTTTTTGAAAGTGGAGGAGGAGACAAAATAACGTGGGAAATTATTCAAAACAGCTCGTGAACAATTAAAACAATTTTGTTTATTAAATTTGTGTAAGATGTTTCTATCTTTGTTATCTGATAATATTATTTCTTTGCTTTATTTCAAGAAATAAAACCGGTATCGCTTTGGGGACGAGTAGTATGGGCTCAGCTCAGGGTCTGCAAAATTAGCTACCGTTAAAGTTTCCGCTTTTTATTTGAAATCAATTTATCTGCTCACCTCTTCTTCAGATTTTCACCCTTTGTTCTGAGATATCACTTCACTATTATTCTAATTATTTTTTAATTCAATAAATTAGATAGGTTTACCAACATTGTTTATTGTTTGCATTTAAATGTTTAGGTTTACTAAATTATCTAACGGGTTGGTAAATTATTTAATCTTGACATAATGCATAATAAGAAAACCCTTCTAATGAAAATTTTTGGTTTAAGTAAACAAGAAACAAAAACATCAGCATCACCTTTGATTTGAGTGAAAGTAAGATCTAGAACTAAGAAAACAGTTAGGTCAGGGATAAGAAGTAGCTATGAAGTGAACCTGCTTCTAATGCACTGAATAGCAATATTATGCGCGTGCCCATCCAACCTCTCTGGTGACGGACATGATCATCATTTTATGTTAATTAGTTGAAACATTGAAGCTGCAGACATAATAAAATGGTAATGAATAAATGCGGCGGAATCCGTTTTGGCATACTGGTAAATGTTCTTCAAATGTGATTTTACAGCTATATGCATTAATTAGATACCTTATCGTAAAGGGTACGTCAGTCCGAATTCAAGTTATATGAAGGCCTTAAGCATAATTACTTGAACTCTGGTCATTACATTTAAATACCATTACGAGACTAGGTCCTAGGCCTTGTTTGGGAAGCTTCACTATTTGGGCCTATATTGAGTAAACAATTCATACATGACGTCGAATCACTTTTCTAGGCGCCATGAAAACTATGCAAAACCGTCTAACATTATAATGTTGTAGTTGTTATTGTTTCCATTTAAGAGTCCTTTGGCAATCGCCAAATAAAGACACCCCGAGACCCGGTTATTATCATTTTTTTAATACGCTTCAATTGGATTCTTACTGTTTTTATTGTTACGTGTTTGTGATTGAGCTAAAATGGTCTCACCCCGAGTGTAAGACATATGTTTGAGCTACGGGAACGCAGAAAGCACATTCGTCATGGTATAGTCACTTCACTAGTGCATAAGGTATCGTTTCACTGTAAACGCTTAAGATATCAAATTTACCTTAAAAAAAAGACTGCAGCAACGACCATCGAGTCACCGTCTATTACCGATTGTGGTCTGATTTTAGTGGTTTTTCATTTAATTCACCTTCGCCCAAACCTGTATAGTAATAACTTAATAACCTCTAACGATATTCATTGAGCCATGTACATGCACCGGGTATTTTACAAAAAAACTACTGTTGCATAAAATTAGCACTCGTCTTGAATTTTGTCAACTCTCAAATGAAACGTGTTTGTAATTGAATGGGCCTAGGCCTCCCATAATTCTCAGATAATTTACTTTAAAAGTAGATAGATAAGATTTAGCAATATGTATGGTGTACGTTACATTAGGATCTGTTACTTTCATGAATTTGGAGAATGTTTATTAATGAAACCTAACGGTTATGTGAATACTTTAAACATCATTACATATCCGTGTTGTACGAGCTTGCAAGAATGCTATGCAATAAGTTACAATTAGTGCTTGAAGACACTTTTTCTTTAGCAAATTATCGCATGATGCACATATGATAAAGCTACTGTAAGAAACTTGTGTTGCTAACTAAGTACGCTGCAAGGATATATTGCTTTCAAATCTAAGAGTGTGTTCTTGTTATAATAGATTTTACAACTTTATGACTTTTGCTCAATCAACTGCTTTCTAAGTTGAATATTAAACATTCCAGTAGAGTGTATATGTAAAATATAGATACTATTATCAGTCACTTAAGAGACTGGCCATGTTTTGATTGCAAATTAAGTGGAATAGTCTGCGTGTGGTCATCACCTCGTTTGACGTTTCGAATATGATACTCTTCATTTTCACGGACCACGGTTCAGCTATTACTCGCTTGAGATATATAGCAGCTGAAATGTATATAGCGAAAGTAAAGATGTCGGATTCTCATTGGGGGGCATTGATTCATCTCTACTGGAAACATATGAAATAATCTATAACTTGTACATAATACCTGTATAGGCTTATATTTAATTAAATAACTTGTATTAAATCTATCTATTTGATATAATACTGGGGTGCACGTAAATGGTGACTTTGGAGCCGTCATAGCAGCGAAACACATAATAAATGGTGTAAATGTCCCACACTGGAAATCAGTTCTTGTAACTGAATGGGTAGACAGTAAATACAAATTTATTTTATTTATTTTCATGTATACATATTTATGTACACTTTATACTACATATAGCGTAACATTACCAGTGGCGTATCTAGGGGGGGGGGGACTACCTCCCCTTTCAAAAAAGGAAAAAGGAATGTTTAGCTTTCAATAAAGACAGCATTTTTGTATTAAATACCCAAGACATAGGTTTTTGTTAAAAATACACGCAGAAACGTAGTAATTTAGTTTCAGTTGGCCGCTGTAAAACGCACAGATCTGCACCAAATGAGGTCCCAGATACTTCTGAGAGCATTTAGCGTGTAACGATGACATTACAAATCAATTTGCTAAATAGATAACAAGCTCGTTTATTTGTCGTATTTTCATTCCACGGAGTTGTAAATATTAATTTACATAATTATTCTCTCCCAAGGTTATATTTACAACCACGAAAATATTTTAATTCATATATTGCTTTAACAAGACACTCTTTGTTCAGCCTTAAGCACATTCTTGTTTATACTTTTAGAAAATAAATAATTGCCAGTACATTTTTTCATTACTATTATAGTATTGCTGAAAATAATAAATAGCTGCAAATGTTGGCGATTAACTTTCAGACATGAATCCGTATTTGACACCAATATGTTTTTTTGTTTTTTCTGAAACTGGCGGGACACTTTGAAACATACATGACGCATTACGTGCACGTCATGTGTATGGGAGGACGCACGTCTTTATGACGCACCCATGCGTCACGTGTATCCATGGGTTAATTGTAAAAAGCAAGTCAATACAAGTATACTTAAAACACCTTAAAACTTAAAACAATCGCACAAGTGCTGATTCGTTGTGTGGCCTTCTATGCCTATAGCTCTTCCTGCTGTGGCGCTTTAGCAATGGAGAGTTGTGAGTGTGAAGTTACTGCCTTTCTCATGCTAATACGCCGTATCTGGCGTGTGTGCGTGTGCGTGTGCGTGTGCGTGTGCGTGTGTGCGTGTGCGTGTGCGTCTTCTAATCCTAATGTATTGGAATGGACCGAACCATAATTTCTTGAATGTGACTGCTTAAGCTTGGGATAAGGGGACTTTTATAGGCCATTAGGACTGGTCTATAGTTATTTTATATGGCCGCAGATAATTTATTAACTTCGTTTATTTTAATAAAAACAACTTATTTAGAATCTTTGAAATCCAAAACTCTGTTTAAGTGTATCACTGTTTGCAATACACCCATCTGAAATTTGAGTGAGAATTTGAAATAAATTTGCTTACACATACAACACATGTGAAGTTATATGGGCTTACTAATTTAATTTATTAAATTTACGACTATTTCAAATGCATTTATTTATAAGGCAAGCTACATTTTTTGCGCATCAAATGATCAACAGTCTATTTTAAGCAATTGGTACCTGACAACTTTTTGTGGAAATTCGTGCAAACTCAAATAAAGTTTCATCAAAGTAAGTCATATTCGTACCTCTGGAAACTAATGTGGCTTACAGCGTTTTGTAGTAAATACTTAGTTTAAAAATACACATTGAAATATATCACTTCTGAATTGTCAAAGATGAATTCCATCTCAAAATATGAGAAATATAATAAATAACATGTCAGGTCCGAATTCGCCAAACTTTGTTACATCTCTTGTTAAATAATCTAAGATTAGTTGTTGGAGGCTTTCACGACCCGTAGATGGAAACAGATTGATATTTTCTTCTGGGTTGTTTCGTCGTGTCGGTACAGAGAGAGTGAAAACTCTGTACCGACACGACGAAACAACCCAGAAGAAAATAATCTGTTCCAATCTAAGATTAGTTACCATGGTTTCAACAACCATCACATACAAAACGCGTGGTGTCCTACTAGACGCCTTGGTTGATTGGAGGAAATCACAGATTAACAGTTAATCCCAGCACTAACAGTTTGGTGAAACCAGGTCTCAGTCAGTCAGTCAGTCAGTCAGTCAGTCAGTCAGTAAGTCAGTCAGTCAGAGTCAGTCAATCAGTCAGTTAGTCAGTCAATCAGTCAGTTAGTCAGTCAGTCAGTCAGTCTGTCAGTCAGTCAGTCAGTCAGAGTCAGTCAGTAAATCAGTCAGCGTCAGTCAATCAGTCAGTTAGTCAGTCAGTCAGTCAGTCAGTGTCAGTCAGTCAGTCAGTAAATCAGTCAGCGTCAGTAAATCAGTCAGTTAGTCAGTCAGTCAGTGTCAGTCAGTCAGTCAGTCAGTCAGTCAGAGTCAGTCAGTAAGTCAGTCAGCGTCAGTCAATCAGTCAGTTAGTCAGTCAGTCAGTCAGTCAGTCAGTCAGTCAGTCAGTCAGTCAGTCAGTCAGTCAGTCAGTCAGTCAGAGTCAGTCAGTAAGTTAGTCAGCGTCAGTCAATCAGTCAGTTAGTCAGTCAGTCAGTCAGTCAGTCAGTGTCAGTCAGTCAGTGTCAGTCAGTCAGTCAGTCAGTCAGTCAGTCAGTCAGTCAGTCAGTCAGTAATTCAGTCAGAATGTTGGACTATTCATTCTCAACCCCAATCAAGGGAGTGCGTTATTGCGATACCCTGCAGTTGCGCCTACAGATTGGGTTCGTCGGGGGGGGGGGGAGGTGGGGAGGGGGGGAAGATAGACGTCTCCCCTCCCTATTAGCCCGTTTCAGCAACCCGCGGAATCTATGCCGTGGACTGTATGACGTAGCTCACACGCATAACTCACCAACGCTGTAGTGTGTGCGTGATGCGTCTATTGGTAAATACCGGTTGGAATTCACGTTTCGTATAATATGATGAATCGTGAACGCGTTTGAAAAAGCTGCTGTACTGAGCGATTCCCTTCTCACACGCACATCTTGACGACCTATGTTAGCGCTACTCACAAGAAGAGAACCCACGCTGTGCTATGCATGACACCCGGGCACTCTGTGAGTGCTTGGTTCGAATCCCGTTACCGACTATCTTGTACGACTTTTTAACAACAATTTACTCAGTCATAAACTTTGCCCCTATGTATAATCGCATGCTTAAGAGATACGCGTCCAATAGTACCAACTTAATCCATCTATCTGTTTCCTACCTACTATCTACTTGAAACAAACTCATTAGGGATAATTTACTTCCTAAGGTTGGGTAACTGTGATCCCCAATACATCGGGCGTGAATAATGAATAGAGCCCAGTAAAATTCGCAAACATGAATACATATGATTGTTGTGAAGATTGCTTTATTTGATAAAATGTTGGCGTTTAATTGGGAGAGGAGTCCAAAAATATAAAAATTAAAACGCAAAATTCGCGAAATTGGCATTATAACACCGCAAATAGCGAAATGTCATGTGTTATGCGAAATAACCACGAAATAGCGTCGTCTGAGTTCCCAATTAACAGTGAAAATGTTTCCGAAACTTGCACAAAAAGTCGTGTTCTCGTAAAATTAATAAATTTCGTTTGAAACGAAATAGATTTTGGACCATTTTCCCATAGCGGGGATAAGAATATTTATTTCGCTAAAACGTTTTACTTAGCGCGAACGTGTGTAGTAGGCCTAACGTGCGTAGTTCGCGTAGAATGATCATGAAACAAAATATAGATGGGGCATTTTGATAGAATGCAATGATTAGAAGTCTTAGTCTTAAAATATTGCGATTTTATGTTTCTAGGTAGGCCTAACAAGTAATTTTGACAGATCACTTCATTTGTTTTAGTTCACGTTTCTCCCATTTGAAGCGCATGTGATGTTTAACATTGTGGAACGGACTGCGACGACCTAGCTTGAGAGTTCGACAAGCCTCCGCTAGGCGAAGATCAAGAAGACCTTGACGTTCCCCAAAAAATACGTGCTCCACAGTGATAAAAAACATTTATTACGGTTTGAATACTAAAAAGTATTTTCAGTGCATTATCTTAATAGCATTCTCTTTAGATATTTTTTTAAAGGTAGAAAATGCGGTGTATTTAGTACATCATGTCTGTGCAGAATACTATTAAAAGATGTTACACTGAACATATTTGATGGCATACACCAAAGTATGTATTTTGACCGTAATTAAAATAGTTAATCACTAACAAGTATTTCTTGTGAAACGTTGCATGCCAAAGCGGATTACAGTAACAATATTGGCGCTATTCGAACCAGAAGAAAACAATTACTACACACATCAATTTTTCAATATTTTTGTGTTGGGATTATTTTATAAAGCTATAATACACTAATTTTTATATCGTTTATTTGGTATAAAAACCTAAAATCTAAATCAAGGAATTTAGTAGTAATACTTCTAACATTTTTTAACGTATTGTTTATTTATTTAATGTCTGCTAACCCATATTCAGTTATAAAACTAATTTCTAAAGGACAGTCAACACACCTATATAAAAAGCGAACACTGTACCGTAAAATAATTTGAAAAAATAAAAAATGTAGGTATAAAAAGCAAATGGAAAAATATATTGGCACGACAGAAATATACACAAGTACGGAAAAAGGTAGATCTTCAGTTCAATATAAGTATAATATCAAGCTAGGAGTTTTCCCTATTTACAACAAGTGGCAAAGAAAGGGTTGGAGAAGTTCAGTTTAATATTCTGCCCATTCGTATTGAAATCTCTAACGCCCTTTACTTTACCAATGGCATTAAATTGTTTGTTCAGTATATTTCCTATAGTTTAATTATTTGTTGTAACTTATAGTCTTTTGTTCCATTTTGTAAATCAGTTTTTTACTGAATAGGATCGACATTAATTAACAAGCTAAATAAACCGTAATGACCGCGGAGGCCTACACAGCTGTAGAGAATAACTGTACCGTATGTGATCATAGACCTGGGTTCGAATCCCACATAAGACAACCGTCATCCACCCATCATCGACTCGTAAGAATCACTGAAATGAAAACGGTTCATAATATAGGCTAAAAATTTAATGAATTTTAGAAGTGTTTGTTTGCAAAAAGAAATATTTTCTATGTATATCAAAGTATCACTAAGTAACCTCATAAAATCATAAGCATTAAAAAAGTTAATTTTTCCATCCAATTTTTCTTCCGATTACAATATTTTTTAACTTAAAATGTATTTTGTATAAAAAAGAAAAAAATCTACAGCTATTTACGTAAAAATATATCCACTTAACCTGAACTTATCCTAGTTCTTTTCTTTTCTTTTTTTTTTAGCTTGTTTGGCACTATAATAACGAACAATTTTTTTTATTAGTAATAAACATTAACATCCTTCATTACTTGTACCAGCTTACATGTGTTTACGTGCCCACACGTGGTATCATGAATATGTAGAGACTTACCCCTATAGGTGTATTATGAGTTATCGCACTATATTCTCTAGGCAACAGACAATAATAACCTTCCGATCTCATGTCTGGGACAGGTGAGGTATTCCCCCCCCCCCCCCCCCCCCTCCGTACACCTACCATACGGTCTCATGCTTGCTGAATACTCGATATGGATGAGACTAGTTGCGTTGTGAGTGCAGTGATATCCCTGTTAAGTCTCGTGTTTAGTCATCTTATCACATCTATAGTAGCCCCAACGAAAGTATTCGCATAGCGATCTCAGGTCATTATCTACTGCCCCTTTCAACCGCGCTAATTGAAAGAAAATCAACAGATACCTGGCGTTCTTTCACACATTCGTAAATACAATCTTCCACTGCGTAAAGTGCACAAGACTAATTAATTAGCAACTCCCACCGTTACAGGTTACCTACGGAAGGTCGTAAATTCTTCCTATTGGACTGTTTCAATTAGGTGGTAGGAATAACTACAGAAATAGAAATTAAGTTTGTAACATTGGACTCGGCTATGTCGTAAGCATAAGAATACTTACGTTGGGGCAACTTTACGTTTAAACCGATCAAATCACGCATCATGATGATTTTTATTGGTTTAATCTTAAATATTATCTTTTGCACATTTTGCAACCAACACAATTAAAATATATGGATATAGATATTAATTATAATGTATCGACATTGATAATTATTAATTATATTAATTTTATTAAATGATTCTTATGTGTAGGTACCATACATAATAAATGGTTGTGTCTTGTGTATACATATAATGATGAGATTAGATGACTCTAAAATGATGATTACTTCAACTTTAGATAACAGTACGTTTAAGCCGATCAAATCACGCATCATGTTGATTTTTATGGGTTCTTTTGTACATTTTGCAACCAAATAAAAAAAATATATACATATTAATCAATGTATCGACATTGATAATTATTAATTATATTAATTTTGGGAACAGATTGATATTTTCTTCTGGGTTGTTTCGTCGTGTCGGTACAGAGTTTAATTTTATATTAATTTTTATTTATGATTCTCCTATGTGTAGGCACAATAATAAATGGTTGTGTCTTGTGTATACACATAATGATGCGATGAGATGAGGGTGTTGCTTGTATTGAAAGTGAAGTGGCGGCTTGCCAGTGAGTGTAGGCCTATACACTACAGCTGACTACGGCACGCGAGTAGACGCCCAGGGCCAGCGATCCACACACCTGTCCTACCGGTAGGCAAGGCAGGTGATTACAGATCACTGCAGGACCCCCGGGAAAGTAAGTGTCTCCTACTCTACATAAGAACAGGAAATCAGATGGATTTACATTGAAAAAAATAATTGATATCAAAGGCGGATTTTGAGCCATGAAAATAATTGTTGAGATTTTATGGTTACTGTGCGTTGTTAGGCTTTTGACAGATGCATTAAATTAGCAATTAGCTTTACTGTATCAGTATAGTCTACGTTTTATCGACGAGTTTATTGATTCAATTATGAAAAGCTGTTCGTAGTAAATGTTCGGGTTTTAAATTAGAAATGATTTTACGTAACGGGGCAATATATATAAATGAAAGAGAATCCGTATTGAACATCCCGAGTATTTGATCGTTTATGGAATTGTCTGAGAATGAGCGCAATCAGCTGAGCGCATCAGCTGAGCGCATCAGCTGAGCGCATCAGCTGAGCGCAATCAGCCGAGCGACAAACGACGGCTGCATCTGCCCGTCAGCTTTCATTTTTATTTGCGGACTAAATACGACCCAGAGGGTTTTAGCGCGGCCGTGATTTAGTTTCTAAATAGCAAATCTAACGGAGGTTTTTTATTGAGCCAAATTTATTATTAAATAAGTCATCGTTATGAGTGCTGCAGATTTTTGTGATGAGCTGTTACACTTTATATTATCCCCATTATCAGAGTCATCATGTTAATTAATAACACTTTCCTTTTATGAAGAGTAATTTAATAATAAAAATAATAATAATAGTAATAATAATAATAATAATAATAATAATAATAATAATAATAATAATAATAATAATAATAATAATAATGATGATGATGATGATGATAATGATAATGACGATGATGATGATTATGATGATGATGATGATGATGATGATGATGATGATGATGATGATGATGATGATGATGATGATGATGATGATGATGATGATGATGATGATGATGATGATGATGATGATGATGATGATGATGATGATGATGATGATGATGATGATGATGATGATGATGATGATGATGATGATGATGATGATGATGATGATGATGATGATGATGATGATGATGATGATGATGATGATGATGATGATGATGATGATGATGATGATGATGATGATGATGATGATGATGATGATGATGATTTTGTAAATACTATACATACCTAGTATTACTTGGCATAAACTTATACTTTTTTGGCTAGGGCGTCAGTATTATATGTTATTTATTATTTTGAACTGTGTGAATACATATTATTATGCTGCGCTATTTATATTAACTTAGTCAACAACGACTTATTGATTGTTATTGTAAACTTGTTGTTGGCACAATGTATGTTGTTATATATAATAAATGATGATGATGATGATGATGATGATGATGATGATGATGATGATGATGATGATGATGATGATGATGATGATGATGATGATGACGATGATGATAACATATAACGACCAAATCTTACCGTACATAAATATTAGCTAATATCTCAATTAATGTTGTGTATTACTCAACGAAAACACGACTAACACTAAGGCGCGAGCTTTATGTCCTAAAAGTGTTCCCGCGCGGGTTTGAACCGAGGTCCCCCGGCTCAAGGCAGGTGTTGCTTCCACTCCAAAGAGCTGTCGGCAGGTCGGATCCGACTTTCAATTTTAATTGTTGACAACTGGTTTTAATGCGGGATCGCGGGCTGATGTACTGAACTAGTTTCAGTTTCAAGAGAGCGGCTATAGCGGGACCATTTACCCGTGCTTCGTGTGATATAGCGTCGCAATATTTTAACTGCACATAAGCAAATATGAACATCAACCGAGCTCCGAAGAGGTTTTTTCTTTCAACTTTTTATCCTCAATAAATATACATTATTTGGCTTTTGGTTTTTTTTTCACACGAGTAAACAGAAGTGTTCGACTCACCCAACAATGCCCGACGTTTCGGAGACGTATCATTCTCCATCATCAGAGGCCCTTCCTCTCGCGAATGTGAGGTGTCATCGCTGATTCGCGAGAGGGAAGGCCTCTGATGATGAAGAATGATACGTCTCCGAAACGTCGGGCATTGTTGGGTGAGTCGAACACTTCTGTTTACTCGTGTGAAAAACCCCCAAAAAACAAACAAATAACATATATCCGCGAGAATATGAGAACTTACACACACACACAGACACACACATATATATATATATATATATTTGTTTTTTCTTCTTTTATTTATTTGATGAGCATGCAATTCTATTTTTATTATGATTCTAAATGTCGAATATTTTCTTTCCGCCCGCTTATTCTAAAAGGTCCCATTACGGCTTAGCCTTCGGTAACAATATTTTTATGAATGAATCCATGATATCGTTGGTCTATGTCAAGAATTATGGGCGTTACGAGCAAGACAAGCAAAGCAATGGAGAAATTAAAACCTTACCTAGGAGACCATGGTCTTCCAACAAGGCCTAAACTGATGAAAATATCTTCAAACCTATAATCACAAACATCACCCAACATATCACATCGCATATTTATGTTCACTGCCATCATAAATCATTACATTCCATTAGGTCCAGTATTACAAAATACAATGTCCCAGTAAGTACTTATTTGTCGAATAGCTTGTTGTCTCCATGGCAACTACCAATCAAACCTTTAAAATCCTCCAAATAGCTTATTTGCTAAAAATAACTTTCCTATTTGTTGATTGTAACACCAGCCCTTAGACTTCTATTACAAGTAGTATTACATTGTATTCTTAGCATATACTTTGTATAGTTCAAATTTACATGGATGCTGGACACAATCCATGAGGATCGACCACCGGTCCGCTTCCTACATCCTTTTAAGATCAGGCATTAATATTTAGCAATAACCTTGCAATAAACGATGTCTGATGTTGACAAATAAAAAATAATAATAATAACAACAGTATAATCGTTGATTTTTGTTTAATACTGTACATTTTATACTTTATCATTGATAAAATAATACATTTTGCAGATTGGAGGGTTCGAAAGCTTGTGTAACAGCTTCGTTCTTCTCGTCAACTGCTCAGCAGTCCAGGTTAGTGGAGGAACCTATATGACTGGTCAAAGTTACACCGTCCTTTCGGATGGGACGTAAAGCCGATGGTCCCCTTGGTACTTTTCGACAGGAGTAGGCTACGTGCCGGTACCAGGCTTCCCCTCGTCCCTTCCTCATTATCATTCATCAATCATCACTCATCAGGCTAAAGAGGGCATTGTGCCCTACACTGGGCTTAATTACAATAAAATAAATAAATAAAATACATTTTGATATTAAATATTTTACGTATAAGATACAAAAATGAGATAAAACATGCTAGTAGAGTGAGGAAATATTTTTTAAAATATGTATTTTTACTTATTTTATTTAATCATTTTACAGATTGGTCAGTGATGATGATAAGTACCACAGTTGCCGCATCAAATCCTGTTCCTCCCGTCGTAATGATGAACGAAACTTCGAACTTAATCTAATGAGTAAATATAATTTCTAGATCACTCAAAGCAAGTTGTTCTCGTATTGAGATTTAGTTCTCCGAGCTAAACAGTAAATAAAATATCACTTGAGTTTTTCCTATCGCGTGCGTGCACGGATTTATTAGTTTAAATAGAGACACAGTTGTAACTATTGATGAAACGTTCGAGTGTTCATTGGTTGGTAATTATTATTGCCGGCTTATTTAACCTCATTATATCAGGCAGGTATGTCTTGAAGGCCTCATTCGAATGTCGAAGATGTTCATAATGAAGCCATATTAACATGAATACTATCTGATTATTCATGGCGACTACCCCGCAGCGACGCAACACTCAAGAAAACTGTCCCTGAGCGATTCTTAGTGAGCCTGGTCACAGTTCGACGTTTAATTTTGAAAGTTATTTTGTCTCAGATAATCGTGTAAGACCTAAATATTTGAGCACAGGGAGGTGTGCGTAGTTAGTAGAGCATTCACTCGCTATTAGCGCAACGCTACGGGGGCTCAACGAAACATTAGAAATGCCTACAGACCTTTTTTAAACGAGCAATGGGAGAATAGTATCTGACAAGTTTGACAGCTAACTATAACATTAATACTGAAAACGCTACTGGCAAAAACCCTCGCTGCTGTGTTTGGCACATATAACAATTAGGAGGCCACGAAAGTATGTATACATCACATCAAATCACACCACACCACGCCACGCCACACCACACACAAGTTGATTTCGTTACCGATAATTCAAGAAGCAGTGGGTAGATCTTTGATGTCTTATTCTTGTATCCCAGTATTACAACGATTCTCATTAACATCAATGTACTCTGCACACGCACACGCACACGCACACGCACACGCACACGCACACGCACACGCACACGCACACGCACACGCACACGCACACGCACACGCACACGCACACGCACACGCACACGCACACGCACACGCACACGCACACGCACACGCACACGCACACGCACACGCACACGCACACGCACACGCACACGCACACGCACACGCACACGCGTGCTTTTACAAAATTTGCATCTAGACGCTTTTCTAGGAAAACTATAGAAAGTATAACTTCCTTAGGATATTTCTTTACGTGTTTTTTTTTAAATCTAATAATGAATTTGTTCTGAAATGTAATCTGCAATACATTACGTGCGGTTGCGTCGTCGCTCTTCGCATACATTACTCCGTCCCGTTGCCCAAACAGATCTGTATAGAGATGGTGTTTGTCCCACATAAAACACTCTTTCTGATACTTAGGGCGGTTCCAACACGCGTTTTACAATTTCAAAACTATTGCCTAAATCAACCTTGTCCACGCTGATATTGAAACTTGGTTCTAACACATATTTGAAAGTATGTATATATCTATTTTGTTTCAAGCGGACAGTACACGGCCAATATTTCGTCTCAAATATGTGTTTTTTTTTTGTTGTTTTTTTTTTAAGTTTCAGATCACGGTTATAGAACAAGTGTTATTCTGGCGCGATCTATTTTACAAATCACCATTTACTTAAACATCTCATTTTTCAGTACAACGTTAGAAAAAATCCCAGTAAACCAAAAAAATAATATAACGATGAATATATAAAAATTACTGATTTACATAGAAATAATATAAATAAATGTACGTATTTCTATTTTCTACGTATCAACCGTGGACCCACAATCTTACTAAATAGCAGTTACTAAATGGCTTCAACCGGTGGACCCACATTGCAACGAGATAATGGATCGACTAAATGACCATTAGTTAGGTGTGTGTTTATCTAAACGGATTTCGCTTCAAAATATTTTGGCAATGTTGACGACTTCCCAATCGCAGGTCCGAAGATACTCGAGAGTTCGAACGAATCTTTGTTTTATCCGTGGCTTCAATTAGTCAGTTATTTATTGCCGAGTAGTAGTATCACGTACTGACAACAAGCGTATTCGCTACACGCAGCAATGTCTGGCGCCGTTTGGCCTGGCGTTATTATAGACTACCGAGGCGAACCTGGCGACACTATTGGACACAACTCATTATTGGTTCATGTCAATTGTGTTATTATAGACTACCGAGGCGAACCTGGCGACACTATTGGACACAACTCATGATTGGTTCATGTCAAGTGTTTCCCTATTAGTCGTGGCGGCGCCAAAACAAAGCCAGACGGATTAAGAAAATTGATTTTAACTGCTTAATAGATTTACTAAAATTATTAATTTATTGCTGTAATTTAGTATGCCAATCAATAATTAAATGAATGTTAAGTAATTATCATGACTTTTTAATTTATAGCTTAATTATTCTAATTAAAACTTTTAACCTAATATCGCGAAGGTTGGTCAATTATCATAAAAACCCATTTAAGCCTTTTATTGTCCTTGTTGGGTCCTTCGAAGTGAATAATTATTGTATGATGATTTTTTTAATTTTGTCATTTGCATAAATAATCGAATGGGGACTCTCACTTTCCAGCTACTGAGCTCACAGATCCTTCTTTGGTTGTAAGTTTCTGATTAATAGCATTTCTATATCGGTACTTAACTC
Source organism: Isoperla grammatica (assembly GCA_945910005.1). Taxonomy (NCBI): domain Eukaryota; kingdom Metazoa; phylum Arthropoda; class Insecta; order Plecoptera; family Perlodidae; genus Isoperla; species Isoperla grammatica. The sequence continues at coordinate 4,884,906 of OX246745.1, forward strand.
TCTTTTGACGACCACCAGGTGACTTGTGTGAAATGTTTCTAATTAGCGGGTTCCACCTGCGACATTGGACATTTGCCTCGCGACCGACGTCACAGACATGTCGCGACAGGACAATTGACAGTCAATGCAATTTTTTCTCGCCGCACGAGGCGCCAGAAATAATAATCAACAAATGCAAACACCTGTCCTAATTTTTTGGCAAAATTGAAAATTCATAGGCAGAAACCAGCGAAAAGGCCGTCTGGCTGTATATAAAGGTCACGTCTTAGACGTCCATTGAGTACCCATTTAAATACCCTTGAAAGATATACAAAATTTAAAATAAAAAACGAAACGTATCGAAACGAAACACGCGCGCGCGCCAGTGAAATGCCAAACGGCCAAAACCATCTGCTGATGTCTTGATTGAACTTTCATTCACGCAGCGATGCGAGTGGACGTGTGGACCCGTGACAGGTGACATGCCGCTGTATAGGTTAGTAGGTAGTGCACTCACACATAGCCAAGTAGCATGCACGCATTATCTTGCACAACCAATAGCAGAACCAGTAGGCAGAAACGATCAACATTATTAACATCTGACAGTGGACTACCGCATGACGGTGGCGTGGAGGGGGCTGGGCCCCCCCCCCGGGGGGGGGGGGGGGGGGGGGGGGGACGCAAATGTGACTTTTCACTTTTTGCATGCCTTTAAATAAGTTTAGAAATCGAAAGATTTGTGTTTAGAATGTTTAGAAATGTTTGAATTAATGGAAATGAAGAAATACACATGCACTCGTATAGGGTACATAAACATTTATATCTTTCTGTTTATGTCCAGTATCCGTCCCAACGGTCCCAACAGTATTTATTTACTTGTTATTAACGGTATGTGTTAGCTTTTCATCATTATTCCCCGTTAAAAAGCTACCTGCTAATGTATATATATATATATATTATGTATTATAAATTAAAAATTATATACTATATATTAAATATTATATATTATATATAATAAATAATATATAATATATAATATATAATATATAATTTAAAATATATAATATAGTATATAATATATAATTTATAATTTATAATATATATTATATATTACAGCCCTTTCTCCCTTTTTTCGCACCTCTCCTTCACTCACAGAACCCCAACCCCCTCTCTCTTTCTCTCTCTAATCGTAGTAGTAGTAGTAGTAGTAGTAGTAGTAGTAGTAGTAGTAGTAGTAGTAGTAGTAGTAGTAGTAGTAGTAGTAGTAGTAGTAGTAGTAGTAGTAGTAGTAGTAGTAGTAGTAGTAGTAGTAGTAGTAGTAGTAGTAGTAGTAGTAGTAGTAGTAGTAGTAGTAGTAGTAGTAGTAGTAGTAGTAGTAGTAGTAGTAGTAGTAGTAGTAGTACTAGTAGTAGTAGTAGTAGAAGTAGTAGTAGTAGTAGTAGTAGTAGTAGTAGTAGTAGTAGTAGTAGTAGTAGTAGTAGTAGTAGTAGTAGTAGCACGTAGTAGTAGTAGTAGTAGCACGTAGTAGTAGTAGTAGCACGTAGTAGTAGTAGTAGTAGTAGTAGTAGTAGTAGTAGTAGTAGTAGTGTGTTTCTTGTTCTAGTCATTGATGAAATGCCTGCAAATCACAAGTTTTGCGAGTGTGAGCACCGAGCTATGTAGCTGCAAGGCGATCATAAAAACCTCGTACAAACCTAAGTATTGTGTTGTCATTCCTCGGGCAAATTACAAGGGCAGTACATATCTTTTTTATTTCTCTTGAAATTGTTTTCAACATTAAGAAAGTTTATATCATTAATTACGGCAGTCTCACAAGACGCTCTCCGCTATACATCTAATTAACATCGTGGCAAGAATGTGAAGAAGATGAACACTACCACTTATTTAACGGGAACATTATAAATCTAAGTAAATTTATTTAACGCGTGCAATTAGAAGTGGAGCAAGTAACTAAACTAAGGCGCGCCGACGATATATCAGACTCAGTGACACATGAGAAGAAGATGCATCCACTTGCTTCAATTAGCGTGCTATGCTATGCATGTGGGAACACTTCAATACAGGTAACAAGTAGTGTCAAATAACTTCTCAAGGCAATATTCAAGGTTTTTCTTTTGGCTTAATAATAATAATAATAATAATAATAATAATAATAATAATAAAATAATAATAATAATAATAATAATAATAATAATAATAATAATAATAATAATAATAATAATAATAATAATAATAATAATAATAATAATAATAATAATAATAATAATAGTAATAATAAGTATAATAATAATAATAATGATAATGATAATAATAATGATAGTAATAATAATAATAATACAAATAATAATAAATAACAATAAACAATAATAAAAAAACAATAATAATAAATAAAATTACAAAATAAATAACAAATAATAATAATATAGCAATTTTCTAACTCTTGTAAAGTTAATGATTATTATGGTTGTTGTTGTGCCCCTCTTGCTACTCTTGTTATGCCTCTTGCTAGTGGTAGCTAACAGTAACTAGATATTTTATGGTGTAGGGACATTTCGGGGGAGTGTCCGAGGATCTTAAATAGGACTAAGTCACAACATTCGCTTTATGACTGAGGAAGACCTGGGACATAACCTTCAATCATGATTGCCTGTGGTCGTAAGAGATCCGAGTCCCTTGAGAGTTACCGCTGAGCCACCTCTACCTGTCATTTTCACTTGATAATTTAATGGTGTCGGTATTCCTTTCTTCTATTCATATAGTAGGCCTAGATCATCAGTTATAAACAGACCACTACAACAATAGCTCAAGAACTAACACACAATTTAAAGGAAGGTGATAAACCATTTTAAGTTCCTTTATTATGATGTTTTGTTTATTCCATTGTGCTGTAGGAAGGATACAATAATGTTTGGGGTGTCCGCTTCAGGTGCCCATCAGCTTTGGGTGAGTCCATCTTTAGGTGATTAGTTCTCTGTGTGACGCGTTGATAAGCGAGCACGTCCACATCCACGATCATTCTGTACAAAAGTTCAAGGTTCCCGCCATGTGCATCGATCATTACACAGCGTTCTAAATAACTCACAATGTCTAGTCACTTAGTTTTACAAAGGGTTTTGATTTTTGGTTGGGATGGTTACTTCACTATTTTCAGCAATATAATTGTAGTTTATACCTCCAATACTTATGAAATCGCGTTGAAATTAGTATATTCGTGACCGGACGGACATTCACTATGAAATGGCTATATCAAGGTATTGCCGCCATTTTTTAAAACTAATTCAAGTAACTATGTAACTATGTAACTTCTCCTCCGATGTTGCTACAAACCTAATGGCATTCATGTACATCAAAGCTTGTGATTGGTCCAAATTTCAGCTTGATCGAATTCTTCTTTCGACCGCTATCGCGAGACAAACAAACATACAGTAGAAGTGCAATATCTAGTTCTAATAATCATTGAATCACAATAACTAAGCAAGGGTAACATATTCGCGACTGGACAGAAATTTACTAAAATATGTTTGTCTCAGATTTTGCAGCCACTTTGTTTCAGAAAAATCTTTGGAGTAATTGCGCTATAACTTATTAACTTCCGAACAGATTCTGCCACAAAACTAATTGTGTGTAAACGACATCAAACTTTGTGGTTGATCCAAATTTCAACTTGATTGGAATCTCCGTCCGACCGAAACAACCAAACGAACAAACAAACAAATCGAGTGACATTCAAACATCCAAATGGTATGAATATGATTCTTCTTTCCCCCTTACGCCAATAGCAACATGTCTACGATTTGAAGACAAAGTGATAGCATATCAGTGATAATTACTACACACTGCGTATATGAGGCCAACACGTAGCCCACTCCTGTCCAACTCCCGACGTTGACCACCCACTGTACTATTCACTTCCACAATCAATAAGGAAGTCGGTGGCTCAGCGGGCGTCCAGGAGTTAACACAACTGTTTAGTGTTTACTACATAGCTGATGTTCTCTGAGATAGATTAAAACACGTGTAGATTTCAACTCTTTATGTAAGCTGTACTTTGATAACATCGACAAACGAGACTTTCTTATTATTTCCAACAGTTATAAATCAAAGGTATTTTCTAATGGTAAAACCTACTGACAAGTTTTGTTGTCACCCGCGATTAAAGTAATGTATTCGCCAAACTTAGGAGTGGTTTCAGTATTTCGAATCTCATCATAAATAATGACCATTACTTAGTAATGTGGCGATGCTTTGTCGGCTCGAAGGGCCTTAGGGTCTGGGATCACAGCTAGTGGTGTATTCACTTCCACTAATGTCTTCGGAAATGTAGTCGGGGGAGCAAAACTCAGTTTTGCCGCTTCCCATAAAAGGAAATTTGACACAAATTATTCACTACCTAACAAATATGTTATGTTCCTTCTACCGAACTCCCGTAGACTTTTTATGATAGCTATGTGGACACCAAGCTGTTATTTGTCTACATACGTCAATGGTGTATGCTGTAGTATTGAAATGAGTTGTTTCTGCGTTGCTCAATCACAGCTAATTAGTGTAATCGATCTGTGATGTTCGGATAAAAAAGAATATACGATTTTCAAAATGATCTAGAACCCTACGGCTCGGTTGCCCCAAAGTTTTAGTCCCGAGGTTATGAGCCATTAATCAGAGATTTTTTTGCGCCTGCTAGAAGACACCTTGCATTTTATATAATGATAATGCTTGTTGAAACCATGGTAACCAATCCGAGATTATGTTAAATCGTAGATTATCAAAGTTTAATGAATTCGAACGTTAGACTGATTTAATCACGGTTCTGTCTAAATCTTCAATGACATCAATGCAAAACAATTAATACTAGTTGTAAAATGTATTTATTGGAGTAAAAAAACATTCATAAGAAAGTGCATTAAATTCTCTATAGGATGACATATTTTGATTATCTTTTAGGTCAATCGTAAACCATTTAAAGCAGTTTTACCAGACAGAAATCGGCTGTTCCGCAAGGCAGCTTGACAACACGAACAGACTTCTATTCACGCCAGTGGAAAGCCCAAAAGCTTGGCTCCTAATCCATAGTGCTTCCGTAATGAACATCTTCTGTCCCCTCGGAATTGTTATCATATTATTTATTGTGCAATAGATAAATGGTATAGACTATAGACCATAAATCGTTAATGTTGGAATAGCTGATTTGATATTAATTTATGTATACACGAATGACAAGTGTTTTTCATTCTCGTTTATGTATTTTCAAACAAATTATACAGCCACAAGTGACAAATCATTGTAAACCTATTGCAAAACTGTCACTAGTACAGAAACTTCTTTTTTGTCGTGTTATGCAACAGTGACATGTATAATGTTTGCTCATGTGGTGGACGAGGAAGTGTCCAAGGATCCGTTCCATCACTGGTTGCGCTGATGACGACTACAAGAATCCGTTTTGCAAAGAAGTTGGGTAGAAATAAAGTCCAAAGAGCACCGAGATGTGTGAAAGTTGAGGAGTTACAGACAGAAGTTGAGGACTATGCGGAAAGAAGGACCCATTGGTTGTTACATATATGACCTTGATGGAAACTAGTATTCAAAATTTGGTATCACAAAATGTAAAAACAAAAGGAGATTTAACAAACCCCGCATTTCAATTGTAATGCATAAATACGTAATTGCCCAATTGCTAATGTTATTTTGCCACTTTAAACATATAATTTAAACCGAGTGCATGATTGCAGCCTAACCACATTACCACCATAGTTACTACCAAAGCCGCAGGTTCCCTAGTCTTAAACTTAGTATTGATCTACAAAAAAAATAAAGACCTAATTTCATTATATTTGGTACAAGTTTGTCTAAACAGGATTACTAACATTAAAGTATGGATAACAGTTAAAAATATAAAAACCAATCGCTCCCGAAACATTTTGGTTTTAGTCAATTTTTAATAATCGTCGTTTTGAACTTTAAGTAGCCATCATTAGTGGAAATAGGTTTGCTTCAATATTTTTTTATTTTGAGATAACACTAAGCAAAATTTAAAACGAGATCAAAATTAATTACGTAGTGTAACTCTGAGAGTTAGAATAGCTTGCGAGCTCTTCTTCACTATACCACTTGCCAAGTTTTGGTTTGACCCAAGCCTGATGGTCCATTTAGACATTTCCAATCGCGAAACTAGTTGTTGGTTATCCACGCGAAGCAAATATAAAAAAGTCAAGATTAATTGGCTCGAGTTGTCACTGTGGCAGAAACAGGGGCCGATGAATAAGCAGCAACGTCGCCGATTAGTTATGTTACCGAATCACTGCTGGGCCGCGTTGATCGGTGAGGAAGACTTCATTTTACAACAGGTTCCTGAGCGGTGCACGTTCATATTTTACGGGGATAAGAAAACGAATTCAAGTTTACTGAAGAGACAACCTGCAGTCCTGTACTAACCATAAGAACCCGTGGATAGAAAATATATTGCACACAAAAACACGTTCATGAAGACAAATTCGGTTTTACTGCAAACACAACCTGTACTATCAATACAAATCCGTGGATAATAAAAATACATTCAGACAGAAACAAGCTCAAGTAGACTTATTTAGCTTTATTGTAAACACAACCTGTACTACCAATAAAAACCCGTGGACAGAAATACATTCAGCAAAAACAAGTGCATGCAGAGTAAGAAAACTAATTCAGCTTTATTATTTTGTGCTCCTTATTGGCTTTCCCGCTCTCGAGCGGGTAAAATACAATAAATACAATACAATACCTGTCTTTGTATCTATTGTTATGACCTGCCCAGTGAAAATTCATGTTCCACTACAGATGACTAACTAGATATTGCTGCATTTCGAATAGTTCGGAAGAAATGTCCGAGGCTGTTAGTATATGACTCACTCCCAGCATTATCATTATGACTGAGGAAAACCTCGACAAAACCTTCAGTCAGGACTGTCTGTGGCCAATATCGAACCTCCCTAATTAGAGTCTCGCGTAAAGATACGTTACTAATACGGTGTTGATCAACAAGTAAATGAAGTGAGACACTACAGCCGATATGAATGATATCTGAGCAGTGAAGCGTGCCCGCGTGTTGGCGTGTTAATACCAGCCGGTTTCTCAATGAATGCAGTTTACACACACGCCGATGCAGGTGCAACCGATGACGCCCAGAACATTAGGCGGGCCTGCATCTACGTCACCGCCTCAGAGCACGTGGGCTGGTGACGCTCCACACGGCTAGCAGGCGGTTAAAGGTCTCACCAGGAGCGCTGCATTCGACTCCAAAATGGACGCTTGAGTGCGGATACGTTTAACGTAAACATAGGGCGTAGGTTACAAAATCGGCCGTTTTAGGTGCAAATAAAATGTGTGTACCGTGTTGTATCTAGATGTATCACATTATGAAATATATAAGACACATCCAGCATCCATTTATCAAGGGTACTGAGGTTTTAAAAGCCAAAAATCTTATGGAATATTGGCTTTTGTCTCAGACAATTCCAACAGATTGAGACTCGCAGGGTCGCTGAATTCAATAAGCAACTGTTAGTAAGGAACGCATGTTGGGGTTAGGGAGTTGTGATAATTATCAGGCAATTGACAACTTCGCAGCGGTCGTCCCTTGTTCCATGTAGTAGGGAGATAGGGAGCGGGCTCCCATAGTCAAAATTCAATTCATATTATGTTGTAAGTAAGGGATTGATTCTATGTTCCTTAACGACGTACTCGACAGCTGAAGTCATATATGACGTCTTCCGAATTAGATAGATCGCGGAGGTCATCATAAGGGGAGTCCAGCAAGGGAGGGCAGAGCCAAATGGGAGATTTTAAGTGGGACAGTTGAAGCACGCAAACCTGCCCATCACGATAAGGTAGCAGTCCCTGGGCAGGCAGTTGAAGGGAAAGGGACAGGGTTTAAGGATGTTAATAGTATGGCTACTCTGCTGAATGTAGTAAATAGGCGAAAATCAGGCATGTGATGTCCATTTAACATTGGCAATTATTTGAATCTTGTATTGCACATTTAGCCCCGTATAATTAGTAGACTCCTTGACCGTTGGTTCTACCTCTTTCAAAATAAAAAAAAAAATCCCTTCAAACAGCGCGGGTAGATATTTATTGAGTCGACTATGAATAGAAACTTGTATGTACAAACAAAATTGTATCCTAAGGAGCATTATTAAAATCTTAACAGTAAGGGTAGACATGAAATGATAATAATATCATAGTAAGCTGTATCCATCCAGTATTTATCCAGCTGAACCTCGCCCCCCCCCCCCCCCCCCCACGAACAAATGCTAAAGAAGAATTTGTTGAATGTTGAAACTTGTATAATATTACTATGCAAGCCTATTTCAACAGTCAATTTTATATTTTTATTTCATTTTTAATGTCTTCCAACAAACAATCACAAATAATAACTACAGCTGACATTTCGGGAAGTTCACCCCCCCCCACCCCCCCACCTCACAATCGTAAGTCAAAATACAATCTGTATTTATTTTCTACCCACTCATTTTCAAGAACTGATTTTCAGTGGGTGGGGGCAATGAGAGTGGCGCACTCAGAGCTAAATTTCTAAAATAATAAGTGTGCGGACGTTCGCCAATCTTCTTTTCGGCAGGTGGGAGGGGGGAGGTTGTAACCTAAACAAACATCCTTTCCATCTATGTCGTGTAGTCGTGTCGTGTTGTGTGTTAGGTTAGGTTAGGTTACAACCTAACCTAACCTAACCTAACCTAACCTAACCTAACCTAACCTAACCAACTTAACTTAACCTAACCTAACCTAACCAAACCTAACCTAACCTAACTAAACCTAACCTAACCTAACCTAAACTTTCCGGTTTCGCTTCCGTTTCCGTTTCCGTTTCTGTTTTCATTCCCGTTTCCATTTTCTTCTCCGTTTTCATTCCCATTTCCGTTCCGATTTCCGAATCCGTTTTCGTTTCCATTTCCGTTTCCGTTTTTGTTTCCATTTCCGTTTCCGTTTCCGTTTCGATTTCCGTTTCCGTATCGATATCCGTTTCAATTTCTTTTTCCTTTTCCGTTTCCGTTTCCGTTTCCGTTTAAACCCAACCTAAGCTAACCTAACCTAGCCTTACCTAACATAACCTAACCTATTCTAGCTTAACCTAACCTAACCTAACCTAGCCTAACCTAACCTAACCTAACCTAACCTAACCTAACCTAACCTAACGTTACCTAATCTAACCTAAACTAAACTTTTCGGTATCGCTTCCGTTTCCTTTTCCGTTTCCGTTTTCATTCCCGTTTTCATTTCCGTCTCCGTTTTCATTCCCATTTCCGTTCCAATTTCCGTTTCCTCTCCATTTCAGTTTCCGTTTCCGTTTCCGTTTATGTTTCTGTTTCCGTTTTCGTTTCCGTTTCCGTTTCCGTTTAAACCCAACCTTAACTAACCTAACCTAACCTAACCTAACCTAACCTAACCTAACCTAACCTAACCTAACCTAACCTAACCTAACCTAACCTAACCTAACCTAACCTAACCTAACCTAACCTAACCTTACCTAACCTAACCTAACCTAACCTAACCTAACCTAACCTAACCTAACCTAACCTAACCTAACCTAACCTAACCTAACCTAACCTAACCTAACCTAACCGGTCCTAACCTAACCTAACCTAACCTAACCTAACCTAACCTAACCTAACCTAACCTAACCTAACCTAACCTAACCTAACCTAACCTAACCTAACCTAACCTAACCTAACCTAACCTAGCCTAACCTAACCTAACCTAACCTAACCTAACCTAACCTAACCTAACCTAACCTAACCTAACCTAACCTAACCTAACCTAACCTAACCTAACCTAACCTAACCTAACCTAACCTAACCTAACCTAACCTAACCTAACCTAACCTAACCTAACCTAACCTAACCTAACCTAGCCTAACCATACTTAACTAAACTTAACTTAACTTAACCTAACCTAACCTAACCGTACCTAGCCTAACCTAAACTTTCCGGTTTTCACTTCCGTTTCCGTTTCCGTTTACATTCCCATTTCCGTTTCCGTTTCCGTTTCCGTTTCCGTTCGCGTTCCCGTTTCCCTTTTGTTTCGCTTTCTATTTTCGTTTCCGTTTCCTTTCCATTTCCATTTCCATTTCCATTTCCATTTCCATTTCCATTTCCATTTCCATTTCCGTTTCCGTTTCCGTTTCCGTTTCCGTTTCCGTTTCCGTTTCCGTTTCCGTTTCCGTTTCCGTTTCCGTTTCCGTTTCCGTTTCCGTTTCCGTTTCCGTTTCCGTTTCCGTTTCCGTTTCCGTTTCCGTTTCCGTTTCCGTTTCCGTTTCCGTTTCCGTTTCCGTTTCCGTTTCCGTTTCCGTTTCCGTTTCCGTTTCCGTTTCCGTTTCCGTTTCCGTTTCCGTTTCCGTTTCCGTTTCCGTTTCCGTTTCCGTTTCCGTTTCCGTTTCCGTTTCCGTTTCCGTTTTCGTTTTCGTTTTCGTTTTCGTTTTCGTTTTCGTTTTCGTTTTCGTTTTCGTTTTCGTTTCCGTTTCCGTTTCCGTTTCCGTTTCCGTTTCCGTTTCCGTTTCCGTTTCCGTTTCCGTTTCCGTTTCCGTTTTCGTTTTCGTTTTCGTTTTCGTTTTCGTTTTCGTTTTCGTTTTCGTTTTCGTTTTCGTTTTCGTTTTCGTTTTCGTTTTCGTTTTCGTTTTCGTTTTCGTTTTCGTTTTCGTTTTCGTTTTCGTTTTCGTTTTCGTTTTCGTTTTCGTTTTCGTTTTCGTTTTCGTTTTCGTTTTCGTTTTCGTTTTCGTTTTCGTTTTCGTTTTCGTTTTCGTTTTCGTTTTCGTTTTCGTTTTCGTTTTCGTTTTCGTTTTCGTTTTCGTTTTCGTTTCCGTTTCCGTTTTCGTTTTCGTTTTCGTTTTCGTTTTCGTTTTCGTTTTCGTTTCCGTTTCCGTTTCCGTTTTCGTTTTCGTTTTCGTTTTCGTTTTCGTTTTCGTTTTCGTTTTCGTTTTCGTTTCCGTTTCCGTTTCCGTTTCCGTTTCCGTTTCCGTTTCCGTAACCTAACCTAACCTAACCTAACCTAACCTAACCTAACCTAACCTAACCTAACCTAACCTAACCTAACCTAACCTAACCTAACCTAACCTAACCTAACCTAACCTAACCTAACCTAACCTAACCTAACCTAGCCTAACCTAACTTAACTTAACTTAACTTAACTTAACCTAACCTAACCTAACCGTACCTAGCCTAACCTAAACTTTCCGGTTTTCACTTCCGTTTCCGTTTACATTCCCATTTCCGTTTCCGTTTCCGTTTCCGTTTCCGTTTCCGTTTCCGGTTCCGTTCGCGTTCCCGTTTCCCTTTTGTTTCGCTTTCTATTTTCGTTTCCGTTTCCTTTCCCATTTCCATTTCCATTTCCATTTCCATTTCCATTTCCATTTCCATTTCCATTTCCATTTCCATTTCCATTTCCATTTCCATTTCCATTTCCATTTCCATTTCCATTTCCATTTCCATTTCCATTTCCATTTCCATTTCCATTTCCATTTCCATTTCCATTTCCATTTCCATTTCCATTTCCATTTCCATTTCCATTTCCATTTCCATTTCCATTTCCATTTCCATTTCCATTTCCATTTCCATTTCCATTTCCATTTCCATTTCCATTTCCATTTCCATTTCCATTTCCATTTCCATTTCCATTTCCATTTCCATTTCCATTTCCATTTCCATTTCCATTTCCATTTCCATTTCCATTTCCATTTCCATTTCCATTTCCATTTCCATTTCCATTTCCATTTCCATTTCCATTTCCATTTCCATTTCCATTTCCATTTCCATTTCCATTTCCATTTCCATTTCCATTTCCATTTCCATTTCCATTTCCATTTCCATTTCCATTTCCATTTCCATTTCCATTTCCATTTCCATTTCCATTTCCATTTCCATTTCCATTTCCATTTCCATTTCCATTTCCATTTCCATTTCCATTTCCATTTCCATTTCCATTTCCATTTCCATTTCCATTTCCATTTCCATTTCCATTTCCATTTCCATTTCCATTTCCATTTCCATTTCCATTTCCATTTCCATTTCCATTTCCATTTCCATTTCCATTTCCATTTCCATTTCCATTTCCATTTCCATTTCCATTTCCATTTCCATTTCCATTTCCATTTCCATTTCCATTTCCGTTTCCGTTTCCATTTCCGTTTCCGTAACCGTTTCCGTTTCCGTTTCCGTTTCCGTTGCCGTTGCCGTTGCCGTTTCCGTTGCCGTTTCCGTTTCCGTTTCTGTTTTCATTCCCGTTTCTATTTCCGTCTCCGTTTCCATTCTCATTTCCGTTCCACTTTCCGAATCCGTTTTTGTTTACATTTCCGTTTCCGTTTTGATTTCCGTTTCCGTTTCCGTTTAAACCCAACCTAAGCTAACCTAACATAACCTAACCTATTCTAGCTTAACCTAACCTAACCTAACCTAACCTAACCTAACCTAACCTAACCTAGCCTAACGTTACCAAATCTAACCTAACCTAAAATTTTCGGTATCGCTTCCGTTTCCTTTTCCGTTTCCGTTTTTATTCCCGTTTCCATTTACGTCTCCGTTTTCATTCCCATTTCCGTTCCAATTTCCGTTTCCTCTCCATTTCCGTTTCCGTTTCCGTTTCCGTTTCCGTCTCCGTTTCCGTTTCCGTTGTCTTTTTCGTTTTCGTTTTCGTTTCCGTTTCCGTTTCCGTTTCCGTTTCCGTTTCCGTTTCCGTTTCCGTTTTCGTTTTCGTTTTCGTTTTCGTTTTCGTTTTCGTTTTCGTTTTCGTTTTCGTTTTCGTTTCCGTTTCCGTTTCTGTTTTCATTCCCGTTTCTATTTCCGTCTCCGTTTCCATTCTCATTTCCGTTCCACTTTCCGAATCCGTTTTTGTTTACATTTCCGTTTCCGTTTTGATTTCCGTTTCCGTTTCCGTTTAAACCCAACCTAAGCTAACCTAACATAACCTAACCTATTCTAGCTTAACCTAACCTAACCTAACCTAACCTAACCTAACCTAACCTAACCTAGCCTAACGTTACCAAATCTAACCTAACCTAAAATTTTCGGTATCGCTTCCGTTTCCTTTTCCGTTTCCGTTTTTATTCCCGTTTCCATTTACGTCTCCGTTTTCATTCCCATTTCCGTTCCAATTTCCGTTTCCTCTCCATTTCCGTTTCCGTTTCCGTTTCCGTTTCCGTTTCCGTCTCCGTCTCCGTTTCCGTTTCCGTTTCCGTTTCCGTTTCCGTTTCCGTTTCCGTTTCCGTTTCCGTTTCCGTTTCCGTTTCCGTTTCCGTTTCCGTTTCCGTTTCCGTTTCCGTTTCCGTTTCCGTTTCCGTTTCCGTTTCCGTTTCCGTTTCCGTTTCCGTTTCCGTTTTCGTTTTCGTTTTCGTTTTCGTTTTCGTTTTCGTTTTCGTTTTCGTTTTCGTTTCCGTTTCCGTTTCCGTTTCCGTTTCCGTAACCTAACCTAACCTAACCTAACCTAACCTAACCTAACCTAACCTAACCTAACCTAACCTAACCTAACCTAACCTAACCTAACCTAACCTAACCTAACCTAACCTAACCTAACCTAACCTAACCTAACCTAACCTAACCTAACCTAACCTAACCTAACCTAACCTAACCTAACCTAACCTAGCCTAACCTAACTTAACTTAACTTAACTTAACTTAACCTAACCTAACCTAACCGTACCTAGCCTAACCTAAACTTTCCGGTTTTCACTTCCGTTTCCGTTTACATTCCCATTTCCGTTTCCGTTTCCGTTTCCGTTTCCGTTTCCGGTTCCGTTCGCGTTCCCGTTTCCCTTTTGTTTCGCTTTCTATTTTCGTTTCCGTTTCCTTTCCCATTTCCATTTCCATTTCCATTTCCATTTCCATTTCCATTTCCATTTCCATTTCCATTTCCATTTCCATTTCCATTTCCATTTCCATTTCCATTTCCATTTCCATTTCCATTTCCATTTCCATTTCCATTTCCATTTCCATTTCCATTTCCATTTCCATTTCCATTTCCATTTCCATTTCCATTTCCATTTCCATTTCCATTTCCATTTCCATTTCCATTTCCATTTCCATTTCCATTTCCATTTCCATTTCCATTTCCATTTCCATTTCCATTTCCATTTCCATTTCCATTTCCATTTCCATTTCCATTTCCATTTCCATTTCCATTTCCATTTCCATTTCCATTTCCATTTCCATTTCCATTTCCATTTCCATTTCCATTTCCATTTCCATTTCCATTTCCATTTCCATTTCCATTTCCATTTCCATTTCCATTTCCATTTCCATTTCCATTTCCATTTCCATTTCCATTTCCATTTCCATTTCCATTTCCATTTCCATTTCCATTTCCATTTCCATTTCCATTTCCATTTCCATTTCCATTTCCATTTCCATTTCCATTTCCATTTCCATTTCCATTTCCATTTCCATTTCCATTTCCATTTCCATTTCCATTTCCATTTCCATTTCCATTTCCATTTCCATTTCCATTTCCATTTCCATTTCCATTTCCGTTTCCGTTTCCGTTTCCGTAACCGTTTCCGTTTCCGTTTCCGTTTCCGTTGCCGTTGCCGTTGCCGTTTCCGTTTCCGTTTCTGTTTTCATTCCCGTTTCTATTTCCGTCTCCGTTTCCATTCTCATTTCCGTTCCACTTTCCGAATCCGTTTTTGTTTACATTTCCGTTTCCGTTTTGATTTCCGTTTCCGTTTCCGTTTAAACCCAACCTAAGCTAACCTAACATAACCTAACCTATTCTAGCTTAACCTAACCTAACCTAACCTAACCTAACCTAACCTAACCTAACCTAGCCTAACGTTACCAAATCTAACCTAATTAAAATTTTCGGTATCGCTTCCGTTTCCTTTTCCGTTTCCGTTTTTATTCCCGTTTCCATTTACGTCTCCGTTTTCATTCCCATTTCCGTTCCAATTTCCGTTTCCTCTCCATTTCCGTTTCCGTTTCCGTTTCCGTTTCCGTCTCCGTTTCCGTTTCCGTTGTCTTTTTCGTTTTCGTTTTCGTTTCCGTTTCCGTTTCCGTTTCCGTTTCCGTTTCCGTTTTCGTTTTCGTTTTCGTTTTCGTTTTCGTTTTCGTTTTCGTTTCCGTTTAAACCCAACCTTAACTAACCTAACCTAACCTTACCTAACCTTACCTAGCCTAACCGAACCTAACCTAACCTAACCTAACCTAACCTAACGTAACCTAACCTAATCTAACCTAACCTGACCTAACCTAACCTAACCTAACCTAACCTAACCTAACCTAACCTAACTTAACCTAACCTAACCTAACCTAACCTAACCTAACCTAAACTTTCCGGTTTTCGCTTCCGTTTCCGTTTCCGTTTCCGTTTAAACCCAGCATAACCTTACCTAACCTAACCTTACCTAACCTAGCCTAACCCAACCCAACCAAATCTACATACACCGATGTCAAGCGGTCATCCAACGCCGTGTTAGTACAGTACATCTAGCTAACTTAACCTAACCTGAGCAAACCTATCTAACCTATCTCAACCTTACTACATAAACAGCTGCCGTACTTGAGCAAATTGCTCCCTCAAGTTACTCCCGCAAGTTTTTGCCCGCAAGTTAGTCTCGCAAGCTAGTCCCGGCAGTTACTCCCGCAAGTTACTGCCACAAGTTACTGCCGCAAGCTACTCCCGCAAGCTACTCCCGCATGTTAGTCCCGCAAGTTAGTCTCGCAAGTTAGTCCCGGTCAGTTACTTCCGCAAGTTACTCCCGCAAGTTTTTGCCCGCAAGTTAGTCTCGCAAGTTAGTCCCGGCAGTTACTCCCGCAAGTTAGTCCCGCAAGTTAGTCTCGCAAGTTAGTCTCACAAGTTACTCCCGCAAGTTTTTGCCCGCAAGTTAGTCTCGCAACCTAGTCCCGGCATTTACTCCCGCAGGTTACTCCCGCAGGTTACTCCCGCAGGTTACTCCCGCAAGTTACTCCCGCAAGTTAGTCTCGCTAGTTAGTCCCGGCAGTTAATCCCGCAAGTTAGTCCCGCAAGTTAGTCTCGCAAGTTAGTCCCGGCAGTTACTCGCGCAAGTTACCCCTGCAAGTTACTCGCACAAGATACTCCCGCACGTTAGTCTCGCAAGTTACTCCCGCAAGTTACTCCCGCAAGCTAGTCTCGCAAGCTGGTCCCGGCAGTTACTCCCACAAGTTACTCTTGCAAGTTTATTTAGTAAATTTTATCCCACAAGTAACTCCTGACAACACCACCCCCTCAATCAAGCAGGCACATATTTGTCAAGTAGCAGAGAGGGTGGGGAAAAGTCCAGTCGGCACATTAGTACAGTGGCTACAGACAGGCTAAAGTATATTCTATTACACAGCGGGAGTGACCAATGAGAGTGGAGCACTCTACTGACCGGAAGACCGGAAGGAACAGGATCCACGGGAGACAGAGCAGTGACGTCACAGCGGGAGTGGCCAATGAGAGTGGAGCACTCTACTGACCGGAAGGAACAGGATCCACGGGAGACAGAGCAGTGACGTCACAGCGGGAGTGACCAATGAGAGTGGAGCACTCTACTGACCGGAAGACCGGAGGGAACAGGATCCACGGGAGACAGAGCAGTGACGTCACAGCGGGAGTGGCCAATGAGAGTGGAGCACTCTACTGACCGGAAGACCGGAAGGAACAGGATCCACGGGAGACAGAGCAGTGACGTCACAGCGGGAGTGGCCAATGACCGTTGCTATGACGGCTGCCCAAGTCACCATTTGCATCTACACCACTATATAGATAGATTAAAGTCATTTCTCAAAGTTAAAAAAATCCCCGAGCCGGGAACCGAACTTTGGACCTTCTGCATTGAAACCACAACCAGAACAATGAACAACACAACGGAATCTTAACGAAAACAACTTGCTTATACGCTACAACACAGCTAAGGCGGTGAGCTATACGCACTGAGTTGATGCCAGATTCTCTCACCAGAGGTCAGCCACTTTGAGTTTAAACGCGTATAGTGGACCCAAGATTACTTTACACCTGCTTTCGTCACATCCGGGGCAGTCGTAGCCAACCGGCGAACCGCCCGAGACCCACCAGCGCCAATACCGATCCTTGATTGGCTACGAATCAGTCGCCTATGACGAAAGAATGGTAAGGTAGTCTTGGGACAATTATAACGCACAGTTACTAGCACGGCTAGCTACAACTACATAAGCTACAGCTTCAGATACATCGCGGGAGTCGTCATAAGGGGAGTCCAGCAAGGGAGGGCAGGGCCAAGTAGGAAGAGGAATCTTAAGTGGGACAGTGGGGGGAAAGGAACAAGGTATTCATTTGCTACCTATTACGACTGGCAGAGTCACCTTGGGGCGAAAAAAATGATGGGGTTGTTCGCTAGCTCAGTTTTGGTGTAGACGTGATTATAGTTGTTTACTGTCCATTGTGCACTCACTTGTGTACTCTCCTAATCGGCCGACTGCTTTTACGAAGAACGCCTGGAAATTGTTGATTTCTGTTGAAACAGTGTGCATGAATGCAGAAAATGATAGATATAAGACGGGTTACGTTTAGGCAAGTATAGACCTACTGGCTTCCTTGATGCTCTGGCAGTACTGCTCAGGCAACAGTGAAGTGGCTTTAAATATAGTTTTCACCATTTGCAGCGAATCAGATGTCTGTAAAATGTTCCATCCATAAATACATCTACAACACTCGACTGTATCGACCAGTGCTCAAGAATGAATTTCTTTAGCGAAAAATTAATATTTATTTAGAAATATAACACAAATGCTTGTTTATATATTGGGTTATTATTTAGCTTATTTTTTCTTCTATAAGCAAAATTATTTATAGTAATATAACTTTTAATCTTTTGAATTTCTTCACTTATGACATTTCCATAACAAATAGATAGTTTAAGTATCAACAAAGCAGCATAATACAGGCATACGCATCGATGAAACTTGGGCCACAGACAACTATTGTCACCGTGTACATAATAATAAACTTCATAGTAGACGAATAAAATAAAAAATAGATTATTAAAAATTGTTCACAAAATACTTCGATAACAATAAACATGAATTATTTCGAACCGCGTTTACCACACCTGTAACTATGTAGTAAAACGACAACGTTAATCTAAAGAATTTTTCGAAAATACTTAGGAACTCCAACGATTTCAAAATCTTAAAACAAGCCTTAATTATGCTGTTAACTACCGCGGCCATGTATGTATATGGAGTACAGATCCTAAAACTGGCATGCGTACTTTTACATAGACATATTTTACACTTGACGATGTCAACTATTCCTAGCATGTTTGGAAATGCTGTTCCCAGACCATTAGTTATGTGGCTGAACGTGAGGTTGTATATATCAAAGCGTCTACTGCAGTGGACTGAAGTGTGTCGCCTGGTTAACTAAACACCTGGATTATTAATTTATTTATACCCTGAGCCAAACACACTCCATATGTTAAAATCTAGGCCTACAATTTGTGTTTCCTTAAAATCACCATAAACAAAAGGGGAATGATAATGTATAAATATGTGCATGAATTTTGAGGCCGTATCTCGATCTACCCCTTAGAACCCCCGATTTTTGTCACAAATTGCTATACCATTTTAAAGTGTCACTTAAAGTGTCACTGCGAATGGAGCTAGCGAGGCTGTATAGAGAAAAAGAGTGCCCACTGTGCCCATGGGCTCCATTTTGCATTCAGATACAAGAAAAGTGCGCTATCAAAAGCATCATGCATATGATGCATTGTTCATTTCCCTTCAACTTATGACACTATTTTTGTACCAGGTCCTTGATTTGACTAACTTCATGATACATTTCATTAGTTAGGCGGCCGTAGAAGCCTATTTCTCGCAGCCAATAGAAAACGTATACCAAGTTGGCCGCTCTCTTCTCCTATCTAGCTAACCTCTCTAAGTGGAGCTATGTTCATTCCGCGGTTCGCCCTAAATCATACAATATCCCCGCAGTATTAAAATATTGAAGTAGAAATTATAGAACATCTCTACAAAAAAAAAACGTTTTCTTATTTCTCATTTGAAATTTTGATAAGTAGAGATGATGTGTTGATTAATCGGTCACGTTATTTTCTTTTTTTTTTTAGCTCCACATTTAGCCACAGTTGGTCGTCGATGTTTACTTTATATAACAGCAGTATAGTAAATAACACAGTGGCTCAAATTTGAGACACAAAATAAAATGAAAAAGGTTTCGATTACCCAACACAACATCTGTCTAATAATCACAATGTCAAATATGTAAAACGTATATGTTTTAATTTTTTTTAAATAATTATTTCAATATTTTGATAGTGCTGGTGCATTTAGTAATTTATCTCGACCGTCCAGTCGAGCGCAGTTGCTGGTAGACTGACAAGCAATGCGGCGGCCACTGTACAGAAATCAATCAAACGAAATAGAAATTTCGTAGTAGGTTTGGTAGCCTTCATCAGTGTAACTGATTCCTCGGTCAAGTCCACTGTCTACTGCTTGTGACATGCTAATTAATTTAACTTGTTTTTAATCGTTCATTATTTTCTTAACGGGATCAAGTGATTATAGACTGTTAAAATTATTGTGTTATTAATATAGCTATAGGAACAATTAAAACTGACAAGAAGGTCTCCTACTCAAGGACTAAAATAATTATATTCAATTAAACATTATTTCATGTAGGTGAATGACATAACAACGTACCTTCTATTACGGCAGGGAAACTAGTTGCCAGAGTTATAGATTGCATTGTTGCATCAGTATCAAAAATTAATGTTAATAACATCTCAGTTGGGAATATGTTGGGGGAGCAACGATATGCGTTGCCTGCATATCATGCCATTTCACTTTTGGCAAAAAAATATTTCAATTGTTTTTATTCCCTGTTTTGGAGGCCTCTTAATTTAGTCCAAAATGAGCTTCTTACAAGTAGACAAAGGTTCTGCTACTAAATACTAAACACAAGAATGTGAACTCACAGGGTTCTTGGGATTTTTGATATCCATAGATAACCGAATTACGATTTAACCTCCATCGAACTGAACACAAATCTAACAGAAGAACTAGAAAAGATATCTCATTTGGACGAAAATTACAAAATTTAAACATTTAACACAAACAAAAATTGTTAGCACTAGTTATAAAATTTATTGACTGTGGTACATTCTTTTCATGAGTGTGACAAGGGTTTTTTCGAAGACTATAGGACGGAATTATGTTCAAACCGTTGAAATCTAAAAATCTAAAAATCTAAAATCCAACTTAATCCCGGTTTGAATCCTCAATGTAAACGTGGCTACATGTTCATTTGTTTTATTTGTCAAATGGTGTAGCTGTAGACAGTGACTCGTACGTATTACGTATCATAATGAATACAATCGAACACACAAGTCACAACCTTTGCATGCGTTAAACCATCTCCCGATTGACAACACTCAAAATACATCCACGCCAGATAATTGATACGATTAAATTTAATGAATTTACATAATGGTTGTAAATCCGTTTAAGACTACATCTTGGTATAGTAATTAGGAACAATCTAGTTTAGTGTATTTTAGACCGCTGCAAAACAAGCTCTCCTTAATTATACGTCTACCCTTGACTGAGCCGTATAATCCGCTCCCTCAACTTAATTAATAGAACATTATCTTTTTGCGAGCCAAGTATTTAATTAGGATTAGTCCATTGACTCATTCGATGTTGTCAAGAAATGCTTTGCTCTAGAAAGATCGGCTGGTTTGAACTTGGAAATCCAATATGGTTGCGGTGTAAGTTTGTCGTAATGCGGGTAATAATTAGGCAATCGTTGGGTCCAGCGATGTACGACAACAAGATGAGGCCCACTTTACAGGGGCTCCCGCATCCGACGACGAGACTTATTGCCGCGTCACGTGCTCGCGTCACGTGCTCGCGTCACGTGCTCGCATCATGTGCTCGCGTCACGTGCTCGCGTCACGTGCTCACGTGCAGGGCACTGCCACTACCACCGTGTACCTCTGCCACAACCTGTACCACAACCACTACTATACACCCAAAAGGATAGTGTTGTTTCGACTTATCACCCCCCCCCTTCTTCCCCCCTTGAAAAGCATCATGGCGACGCCCATGCATTAGCATTAAATTAATAAATAGTCAAATGTAGATATTAAAACCCAAAGCTCGAACCGAGAATCAAACCTTGAAATCTCTGCGTTGAAAGTAGGAATTTTCAGCCGGTTTGTTGGTTTGAGTTTGGGTGTTGCTATTGTTGGCGACAATGACGATATTATTAGTGACATATTATAATTGATGGGCTGTGGCTATGATGAGACGCTGAAACACAAGCGAGGTTGATATTCGTCCGGTCTATTAACTAACACCGACGCCTGAAATGCAGGCAGGCCTCAAACCTGCATTACCTGTTTCAGTGTTGGACGAACTAGAGGGAGCTGACCGGTAATGACTGCCGTCTATATCTATCAGGAAAATGAAGTAGGTATAAGCCGGTATAATAGGAATATTTGGTGGCCGAGGTGCAAAGTTTCAACAATATGTCTACAGAATGAGCACGGCGTGTCGACCAACCCGCAGAGCTCCCGATTTCTGTTGCTGAAAATAGCTTTAAAATTGCCCAAAATATGATATCTCCTAGGAAATGTAGTTATCTTGCTTATAAATGTTTTTTGTTTTAATAAATATATCCGTTAATGATGAAAGAGCACTTGGAAAACGGAAATATCTATTAGAACAAAGAAACATTCGTGAGAAAGAACACTAAGTTTTCTAGGAGGTGAGACTTTGTGTTTTGCGTTGTGACAATCTTTAAAATGCATTTTAAAGTAATTTTAAAAACAGAAATTGTTTAAGCAGGAGTAATTTTTAATTGTTTTCACCATCATTGATATATTGAACAAAAAGAAATGACTAATGAGTGAACATGACCCTAGCGGGTTAACTAATTACAAGTATACTGAGATTTTCCCATTACGGTAACACCATGAATATATCTAGTGGTGGATCTCAAAAGTGATGCCTAAAAAATGGGAATAAACAGGAAGATACTACAACTGTAATGAGTGAGATACACTTACAAGTTCGAAATAGAAAAAAACACCATCTTCCAGCCCTGTTTTAAAAACCATAAAACTATAAAGAATCCCTACTTTTCAATCATAGTTCCAATCAAAAGTCTAATCTGATCAAGTTCGCCGTTTTCCCACGAATGGCTGCCACAGCTCTGAAGCGCCAGTCTTACGTCACTTGCTGGGCATCACCATTTAGGAGCAAACTACGGACAAATTAATCACACATTTATACTTAATTATGCATAACATGTGCGACCTAAGTGGTACCATAAAAAATAAGTAATCTGAGCGAATAATAATGATGTCCAATACGCAGACGTAATTACCCATGTTTTTTAAATACATCAATGATGGCCTAGAAGGCGGAGGGGGGGGGGGGGGGTAGGGGGGACGCAATCTCCATTAGCGACCAAAACTAAACCAGTAAACCAGTGGTGTAACTATTATTGCTGCATTATACAATTTTAGTCAGTATTTAAAAACAAGCTTTGCGTATAGCTTGCGGACAGGGTGGGCTGTTCAGAGATCGCGTACAAATAAAGGAAATGTTATGGTTCTAATAGGGTTCACAGTCGAGAAATTGAGGTATTTAGCTGATAGGATTTTCAAGCGAGAAGTTAAGGTATACATTCAGGCGAGAATTTGAGATATTTTAGCTTGTAGGGGTTTTAAGCGAGATGTTAAGGTATTTTAGCTTATATAGGATTTGAAGCGAGAAGTTGAGGTATTTTAGCTGAGTTTTTAAGTCAGAATTTGAGGTATTTAGCGTATATGGTTCTGAAGCGAGAAGTTGAGGTATTTCAGCTGAGAATGCTGGAAGTGACGAGCGTACGTGCAGACTTTCAACTTTTAACAACTGAGAGTAAGGAGAAATGAGTGGCTATATGTTATGTTCTTCATAGTCATTCGCTCTTCTTCACAGCACTTAATTTTAAACAATCAAACACTGTTAATTTCCTTAATCTCCATTGGTAACAGATTGTACTGGAGAGGTGTGGTGTAGTGTTTGTGGTGTGTATATATCATTACAACTTATAGTGCTATCGTAATAAAAATGTGAAGGTCCGTAACGTGAATGTAATATTGAGGGTATACGCGTTGTCAAAAATTGATGGTTGTTTTATTTTTTACCATTCCATATACCTAGGCCTACACATCTAAATTTTTAATAAACACACTTTTTAATAAATGTGGTAAAATTGCGTTTAGACTTACTTTGTCAAACTTTCGGAAGGTATGGTATAAAGAAGGGCAATACATTTATATTATACAACAAATAATTATAATGAAATAATCCTAAAACAGCAAACATAACAAAGAAAACTACACTTGAGAGAACACGAATAATACAAATTAATCGAGAAAGAAATTGTTACATAAAATCTGATTAGTAAAATAAGATAACACAAAATATATGATAATATATAAATAACATTCCCAATTGCTAATGGTCGAGGAGCGAACAAAAAGTGCATCGCCATGTAGTGCAGAATGTAGCAGGGTGTAGATACGCCCTAGCAGCCCACACTGCACAATGCCTGCGACAGCTGCACCCATCCATCGCACGGGAGACAATAGAGACAAGACGCAGCCTTGACGACGGTATTTCCGTGTATCGCGCCACGGCAGGTGAACTGTGAGTGTCGTGTGCCATGTATGACGTGACTGTACTACTGTCCTCGCCACGGCAGGTGAACTGTGAGTGTCGTGTGCCATGTATGCCGTGACTGTACTACTGTCCTCGCCACGGCAGGTGAACTGTGAGTGTCGTGTGCCATGTATGACGTGACTGTACTACTGTCCTCGCCACGGCAGGTGAACTGTGAGTGTCGTGTGCCATGTATGACGTGACTGTACTACTGTCCTCGCCACGGCAGGTGAACTGTGAGTGTCGTGTGCCATGTATGACGTGACTGTACTACTGTCCTCGCCACGGCAGGTGAACTGTGAGTGTCGTGTGCCATGTATGACGTGACTGTACTACTGTCCTCGCCACGGCAGGTGAACTGTGAGTGTCGTGTGCCATGTATGACGTGACTGTACTACTGTCCTCGACACGGCAGGTGAACTGTGAGTGTCGTGTGCCATGTATGCCGTGACTGTACTACTGTCCTCGCCACGGCAGGTGAACTGTGAGTGTCGTGTGCCATGTATGACGTGACTGTACTACTGTCCTCGCCAAGGCAGGTGAACTGTGAGTGTCGTGTGCCATGTATGACGTGACTGTACTACTGTCCTCGCCAAGGCAGGTGAACTGTGAGTGTCGTGTGCCATGTATGACGTGACTGTACTACTGTCCTCGCCACGGCAGGTGAACTGTGAGTGTCGTGTGCCATGTATAACGTGACTGTACTACTGTCCTCGCCACGGCAGGTGAACTGTGAGTGTCGTGTGCCATGTATGCCGTGACTGTACTACTGTCCTCGCCACGGCAGGTGAACTGTGAGTGTCGTGTGCCATGTATGATGTGACTGTACTACTGTCCTCGCCACGGCAGGTGAACTGTGAGTGTCGTGTGCCATGTATGACGTGACTGTACTACTGTCCTCGCCACGGCAGGTGAACTGTGAGTGTCGTGTGCCATGTATAACGTGACTGTACTACTGTCCTCGCCACGGCAGGTGAACTGTGAGTGTCGTGTGCCATGTATGCCGTGACTGTACTACTGTCCTCGACACGGCAGGTGAACTGTGAGTGTCGTGTGCCATGTATAACGTGACTGTACTACTGTCCTCGCCACGGCAGGTGAACTGTGAGTGTCGTGTGCCATGTATGCCGTGACTGTACTACTGTCCTCGCCACGGCAGGTGAACTGTGAGTGTCGTGTGCCATGTATGATGTGACTGTACTACTGTCCTCGCCACGGCAGGTGAACTGTGAGTGTCGTGTGCCATGTATGACGTGACTGTACTACTGTCCTCGCCACGGCAGGTGAACTGTGAGTGTCGTGTGCCATGTATAACGTGACTGTACTACTGTCCTCGCCACGGCAGGTGAACTGTGAGTGTCGTGTGCCATGTATGCCGTGACTGTACTACTGTCCTCGACACGGCAGGTGTAGCGTTCTCAAAACGTAACTAGAAAACGTTAATGTGACGTGGTTTTGACAGTGAGACTACACTTTGCCGCGAAAAGATGTCTTTACAATGTTCAAAGTAAAAAAAAAAAAAAAACTTTTTCGATCAGGCATCATATAACATCAATATTACGTGTTATATTTGTATTCATTACGTTGGCCCACAGCTAGCGAGCAAGATGAATTTGTGAGCGTTCATATTTTCAACATTGCATGAAAGAAATCTTCGTTCATACAACGAAGTTTGGAAAACCCAGTATCTTGAACAGTTTCCAAACTATAAATTTGTTCGTGGGACGGAACAAATGGGTGATTTGTACCGGCGCACGTGAATGACCGTATTCCAGGAAACTGATGAAGAAAACGTTTTTTCCAAACTTCTAATGATGAAATAAAAAATAAAACATTTTTAAAACAGTATTCAGTTCTGTCTCACCTTTTCGATTTGGTGTAGCGTTATTCAGATAGGATTAAAACACGGTTATTTGCGTCTGGTTTTCATATAGGCCGCCTAGTTTTTCCTCAGCGTGTTTCAAAGTCAGGTACGCGTCCAAACTTAGGCCCAGTTCATGATGAGCCACCAAATTATTCCACATTATCGAATGGGTTACGGTAATAAAATATTGTAAACCACTGCTCACTGCACTGCACACTCTAACCACCCAGCCACCCAGTAGAGCGGGTAGCCAGGCTATGAATAATTCGTGTTGGATAATTCCATCTATACGCACTAGGTTGACAAGTCACAACCATGGAGGAGCAATGTTTAGATAGCGACGTAGTGCACGCCTGACTCACAGTCTCACACCAGATTCTAGGTCCAAGTCATAGTCCCAAGTTGTTCCAGCCTGCAATGCAGTCGCGATTTCTACAGTCCTTAATACTATAGTGTGGTCCATTTCAAGTTCAGTTGTAAAATCAAACCTTGAAAGAGTTGTTGGTCTTATTAGAGACCATAAATATCAACTATGTCTTTCTTCCGCAAAGTACTCACCATCTCTTGTAGTACAGGCAGCTCTAAAGCATATTGGCCTCTAACGACAGTGCAAAAAATACCTTACTATCCCCACTGTATTATCAATTAAAAACAATTATTAGTTTTAATAATTAACTTTAGTAATCCTCAAATTCGGTACTGATGTAATTAATTTCGATCTTAGGTTAGGTTGTTTTTAGAAGCTATGGTGGTCGGAGAAACTGTCAACGTGATTGAAGTTTACAACCTCGTACAAAGAGAGCAATAAACCAGCCGCGATTGAACCCAAAATTTGCCGCTGAGTAAGTAGATGTGAAAAGAACTATAGCATCCACCCTCTACCGCTACCGGGTTCCCCCGTTACCACTACCCTCCAAGTAAACGTTTGTCTTTGCGGCCGCAGCCTAAAGCCATCAGGTTAAGTTGCAGTTCACCTTACAACAGAGATTCATATGACAAATACCGATAGATGTAGCTCAGTGCTAAGACTCGAGACTCTAATTCGGGAGGTCGCCAGTTCGATTCCGGCCACCGGCAGTCCCGACTGAAGGTTTTTCTGAGGTTTTCTTCAGTCGTAATGCTGTGATTGACTCCTATTAATAGCCCTCGGACTTCCCTGCTTTCCAAACACCATAATAACCTAGTTAGTCACCTGAAGAGGGGCACATCAGGTAAAGCTGATGTGCACCCTATATAACAGGTATTCCTACGAAAAATTATTATACGACAAATCACAGTAGGTTACGGTAGTTTTTCCTCCTATTAGTCAGGAGCAGACTACGTGCGTTACTTCCTAACACACTGATTTATCTGCATGCTTGACTAGTTTTCCACCGATTCACTAATTTTCTAACTTATCGCTGTGCTTGATATTAATTTAATTGATTTTTGACATCCACTTCTGTTGCGTAATGTGATCTCAGATTGAGGACAGTAAACCCTTTCATTGGCGTTCTCATCGTCTCTCTTGTCACACATCACATGTGTAACAGGGAGCAGGTATGCTGCAAGAGCGAGAGCGCAATAACTCATATAGGTTTTTACTTAACCTGCTGCCCTTTGCCGTAATAAAATTGAGTCTTAAATTCTCATACCCATATAATACATAAAGATGATAGTGAAGGCAGAAATACATCATAGGTGGGTGGGGGGCAAGAGTTAATCTTCCACGACCACCACTATGACCACCACTATGAACACCACGACCATCACTACTTTTTGACCACTAATATGACCACCATGGCCAATACTACGACTACCATGACCCCTACTATTAGCACCAGACCTCCACTACGACCACCAATATGACCACCACGGCCACGATAGCAGTAGCAGCGGGAGATCACGAGTTCTTTTCCATCTTCGTCAACATTTAATTGAAGGTTATACATGTATGAGTGTAAATACACATATATTATTTGTTTGTGTTTATTTTCTTTAGCAATAAAAAAATGATAAAAACCCTTTTTAGGGTCATTCTCAACATACACTTCAGATCCGTATCTACCACCGCTCTCATGCACTCTGCTACAACGAAAATCAACAGATTCCTGGTGTTGTTTCACACATTCATAATACCAGTCTTCCGCTTAGTCGAGTGCACAAGCCTCATTTCACGTTGTGTTCACTGTGCTAGGAATGTCCATTTTACCAACACAAGGTCGCAAATTATCCCTATTGGACCTGTTTGAAGTTTACGGTAGAAACTAGAGACGTACAAAATTATCTGGTACTTCTGGAATCGGCTATTTCGTAAGAGTAAGAATACTTACCTAACCTAACCACTGTGCACATTTCATAGGTCTGCTGTCAGTCAGCTGTGCAATATGGTTGTGTCTAAAAGGCAATTCCCAAGTCCTCTAAATTATTCAATATAGTTCTAATGTAAATTGGCTTCCTCGTTGGCAGACTTGTGTTGATTGGGCGATTAGTACCATTGAGCCTCGTCCGAGACAAATTGCATTGCTTTGAAAACTAGTTATTTCGCTGGTATAATGTTATGTCCTGCCAAACAACTCGTTGCCAAGATATCACCACTCACCATCAAACATGTTTCGACGACACTGAATCAGCTGTTGACACTTGGGTTACATTAATTTGTATGCTTATGAAAACAAGGACAGATTTAAGTATATGTCATTTTTTAGTGGCTCTATCTACGCTTACAAGTATGAATGTATTATAATTATATATACATGTTTGTAAAATTAAAAATATATCGGGTTATTACGCCACGTCGATCACACTCACCTAAAACCATGTTTACGCGTTTCGAGACCGCTCTGGGTCCCCTCGTCAGAACGACTGAACGAAGAAGCTCCACATCCCCTGCGCGCTGCTCAGGTACGGCTGCCAACTGTTGAGTGTTATAGTTGGCAGCCGTACCTGAGAGACGTGCAGGGGATGTGGAGCTTCTTCGTTCAGTCGTTCTGACGAGGGGACCCAGAGCGGTCTCGAAACGCGTAAACATGGTTTTAGGTGAGTGTGATCGACGTGGCGTAATAACCCGATATATTTTTAATTTTACAAGCATTAACCTGGGCCACGAAAGCCTCCGTATTTTAATATATATGTATATATAAAATACAGGTGTATGGTCCTGGTGGATCAGTCTTGAAAAAGCCACCAACATGGGTGGCGAAACGTCGAGTGAAAACTCTGTACCGACACGACGAAACAACCCAGAAGAAAATATCAATCTGTTCCCATCTACGGGTCCAACAACTCCATTTAGTATGTTGTTATTTTGATTTTGAAGTTATTCAAAGTAAATTTGAAATACTAAACATGGTGATTACTACATTACAAATATTAGTCAGAAGAAGAAGTATTTTATTTATTTATTTATTTATTTATTTATTTATTTATTTATTTATTTATTTATTTATTAGCAACACAAATACAGCCATAGACCATTTTACATTGTGTGTATCTAACTAAATCTAAACAAGTATCAAAATTCTAAATTAATAACCACTAATTAGATAATTGATTCACTAACTAATTAGGTAACTTATACTAGCTATCAGTCTAAAGTAAGAAATAACTAATTCTAAAATAGGCACAGAGAACAAATAATGAGAAAAAATAGAGAGAAAAAAAATGTGTGTTAATAGAATTAGATGCAGAGTAGGACAGTATCAATGGTGGCTAACAAGAGGTTTAGCATGACGAATGAAATCAAGGCGGGATGAGAAAATATCAAGAGTGGGTGTAGCAATGGTGTTGTATGTGACAGGTAATCGGTAAAAGAGGGAGCGTTTAATAATTTCAAGACGAGGAGTAGGTAAGTGAAAAAGTTGAGTCGATCTAGTTGGACGGGATGGTACATGAAGTGAGAAGAGGTTAGAGAAGGCAGGGCGCAGATAACCGTTAACTACACTATGGAAAAATTTAAGATCAGCCATAGTACGACGAGTAGATAAGGGGAGTAAATTTAAAGTTGACATAATTTCAAGTTTAGGAGTGTTCCGAAAGTCAGTTACGCGGTGCTTCACAATTGACAGAAAAAATGACGTCACACGATCCAGCTTCTTGAGGTTTGACGCAGCAGACATACCCCAGATCACAGAGCCATATTCCACTACGGGTAGAACACATGCGCTGAAGTATGTCCGCAAGGCCCTAATGTCCCGGATTTCGGTGAAACGGTACACCATTCCTAGGAGACGCATGGCTTTGGAGGTGACTGTGTCGATGTGGTCCACAAACAGTAGTTTACCGTCAACAGTAACTCCCAAGTCACGTTGCTTGTTAACTCGCCGAATCATTTCACCCAGACTTATCCCGGTTTTAACTTTTATTTAATTATTTCATATTATTTTAACCCGAATTAAAATGTAGCCCGTATCGAAATACACTGTATGTCTACT
Organism: Isoperla grammatica; assembly: GCA_945910005.1. Taxonomy (NCBI): domain Eukaryota; kingdom Metazoa; phylum Arthropoda; class Insecta; order Plecoptera; family Perlodidae; genus Isoperla; species Isoperla grammatica. Next base: position 4,914,838 of record OX246745.1, read on the forward strand.
ATATAGGAACGTGTCACACATTCTAAAAGTAGTTAATAATTTTCAAAACAGTCTCTCGATGCATATTTTAAAGTGGCCCTCAGAAATGCAAGTGCAGCCTCGAGCAAATGAGCAATAGACGCTACGTGATAGGCCATGACCAGTTGACCACACATGCACAAACAATTCGACCGGCGCTCATCTCGAGTCTTCGTTCCCACATCAATCCCACCAATTAATTATAAAGAAGAGATGCGCCGGTTGCTTTATGGTTATGGTAGTACGCGAAACGCGCAAACCGTGCTATTGCTAATTAATTAACGTTGTCGTAGCCACTTGAGTTTTGCATCCACGACGGACAACCTGTTCTTTCCCAGATGAGACGTGAGTAAAATTGCAACAACGTCGGTAGTTTCATGTTGACGAAGTAGCCGAGGCCAATAATACCAACTTAAGTTTCTACTTTTATACTTTTTCCCACCATCTACTATGAAACATGTCTATTAGGGATAATTTACCCCCTTGTGTGGGATACCTGGGAGGCTATAGTCACGGTATGATTGACATAGTATGACGACATAGGTTGTCTATTAGTATCTCTTGTACTCCACACCTCATTAGAGGCGACTCCTCTAATCAGAGTCGCCACTGGTTTCAGTGCCTCCTAGTTGTGAGACTTCCCCTAACGCTAACGGGATGTTCGTCCCTTAGGGTAGTCAGTATGGGAGTGACCGTAGGAGATTCCTTCTATCTGTGAATACCCCCATAGGAATGTAGTCCCATGCGTAGTCATATGGGAGTGACCGTAGGAGATTCCTAATCCTATCTATGACTACCCCCATGGGATTGTAGTCCTTGGGTTGTCAGGATGCCAGTAACTGTTGTGAATAACCCTGTCCCATAGTCAAGTGTTGTACAACGGATCCAAGAAACAAGTTAAGTTGCTCAAGAGATCAAAGCTACAAAACAAGGCTCACATTTCATGACACATCTTCACGTGTAAACATATTGAAACAATATATGATTATAGCCAAGTTAACACCCGTGTCGACGAATGATTCCAGTATAACACCAATAACTTTCTGATAGAGAAAACAGTTAAATAAATCCGCTGTTCTTTATTGTTTTGGGTATATATATCTTTGGTGCTCGGTTACTTAGCTCAATAACTGTCGGCTTGACACTGGTGGCCGTGAGTGATGCTGGGTACAGCCTTGTTGTGTTATGACATTATGACACATAAAACATGTCTATCCTTATGACTTTCACTAATCGATCACGGCCTGTCTGCTTGCAGAGGTCACCACAGCAAAATATTTTTTTATACAATCCTCATGTTAGTAATTTTTTTCGTGGTTCGTATAATATCATATTTTTAGTTAGCAAATAAAATAAAATACATACACGTTTTATGTATAGTGTTAAGTTTTGATAAAACAAAATAAAGTTACATCACACCTGAAACCATTTTAAGTATACTTTATTTATATTTACAGTTGCTGAGAATCTAACGAAGTGTATCAGTTTGGATTTGTAGTTAAAAACAAGATTACCTTGCATTTGAAATTCTGAAGTGTTATGAAATACTAATTTGGAATGGAAATCTGATTCACATAGATTTGCTCTTTGGTTTTGAATTTCTAATTTGTTTTTAGCTTTGATAAAAATCCCAAAATGGTTCTTAAAAAATGTTCAAAACTAAAAAAAAAATTAAAACCGCATACCTTCAATAATATGTTTTACTTTGACGATTCTCTGTTCTAACTTTAGCGAGTTCATATTTTGTATATTGCGTTATTAAACCTTTGTTTATGATATAAAAACGATATCTTCAACATGTTTCCGTAGAAGATTTTGTCGTGCCCAGGTACAAGCTTCTTAGAAACAATTCGTTTACTGAAAACTATCAATGATAATACTTGACTCACACTTCCACGCATAAAAGGGTGTGTTATCGCAATGTATTAAATATGAACCTACAAACATAGACTATCTTGCTCGTCAAAGTTGGGGTCAAATATCGAAATATCACATCTCAACTGCTCAATCTTGTTAGTTGAGGTCCGTTTCTGCGCCCATAAGCATACCCTGTTCTATAAGCAACATACGGGCAAGGTACTTGAAAGTAAGAGTGGATTCCACTGGCAATAATAATTACTCTTACAGCAGTTGCACACAGTCTACTTACAGGAGTAGTCCCTTCAAGGATACGGGTTACTGCTTGTTTTTACAGATCGACATTGCACTAGTTGAATATTAAGATGCCGTTTTCAAGTGTCTGCGCCAGACCAATTAAAATACAAACTGCATTTCATTTACATTTATATTATTTCAATTTGCCATCTGCTTATTTACTTACCAAGCGACCTAATGCGGGCTAGTCAAGGATGTTTCCTCAAGAAAAATAATAAACTAATTTGTTCTGATTTGCAGTAGTTGGTGACCTTATATGGTAACAATTAGCCTTAAGGGTCCATTATGCTAAAAAGACAAATTGGATAGAAGAATAAGATATTCGTTGAGGTAGGCTGAAGTGAGTCTGAGGACAAGTTGCGTTCGGTCATAAACCATTGAGCGAAACTGCACCTGCCGATACCGCGATTCGATCTCAATTTATTCGTTTGACAACAGCTTTGTCGTAGTTGCTGTACTCAGTACTCAGTACCGGTACTTGTTTGGGGTAGGCCGGAAATACCGCATGAAATACTCCAAGGACGAACATAGCGATGCGGCGTCAAGGTTACCACTTATAACGGTTGCCGCCGCCAAGATGAGCTTCGCCGTAATTATTAGGTTGAAATTTTTTATATTTGCCAATCATAGATGACTATAATCAGAATATACACGTGATTCCGTCCAGTGTAGACGCTTGGGTGAAAGAAATAGCGACCATCATTCATGTGTTATTAGCCACTCCGTGTGTATCCAATTTAGCTACAATACTTTAGAATGGACGTAAGAACGAGTACAGCGCTGATGATGTTGGGGAGAGTAATTATAATCATAATGATTACTACAGTAATGGTAGTTGTAATGGTAACACAAATAATGAAAGGACAAAACAACACTGATAATGCTGTTTACACTGTGTGAGTGAGAGACATCAAATCAAATGTTTGTAATTGCAGTATTTAGCAGGGGTATACTCGGTGACATTAGCTTCACACAGCGATAATACATTGGAAGATTTAAACTTATTCATTTTTTACCAAATTGTATAATAGTTCTATATAGTTACCTACCAGAAAACTAAGGTTTTAGTAGGAAAACTAATATCCACACTTCGAGCTACTACCAATATAATTGATTTCTTTTTAACCCACATACCACATTTGTGCAAATAAAAATAAAACAGCCTATATTGATGTGTTTAAGTTTTTAAACATATACATACGCCATTTTAAATTAAACGGTTATAATGGTCGAAACGTTTCTATTGGAGCACATCCTAGTGAAGTCCTTGCTATAATCATTTACAAATTATGCACAAAGCTCTAAAAATTAATATTTATTAGTCCATTTTTAAATAAATTATGAATTTGATCTTTCTAAAGTTAAAGTTGTATCCACAATGTCATTTCAATATGGCGTTTATAAATATTTAATTACATAACTAAATCAGTAAACTAAAACAGTTAATTAAAACAGGTAACTAAAATAGTAAATTTTCAGGTATCCAACCTAAGGTCATAAATCATCCCTAATTTACCTGTTTCAAGTAGAAGTTAGGAACTAGAGAAGTATTAAATTAAGTTGGTACTCTTGGATTGGACTCCGCTATTTTGTAAGCATCAGACTTGTAAAACGTTGGGGCAACTTCATGTGGCCTAGCTCCTTCTCTAGTATTTATGTGTGAGCGTATCGCCTGTTGCCCTTTTGAACATAATGCCCGCCAATCTAACACGCAACGACCAACGACCTGTTTGGTCGTTACTTCCTCCCGCGTCTCACTGTTTCCGCTGCTGGCCAGTGTTTTTCTCCGACAAGATTGTGTCAATATTGTCTGCCTCCCCTAGCTAACGAATAGCACGTGCAGTGTGGGAACGCCAACATATGGTCACTTCCAATTACTCTAATCACATTCGCCAACAAGGAAAAACTAGACCTCATCCGAATTTGAATAAGTTGAGTACACGTCATATCAAAATATAATAATAATAATAATAATAATAATAATAATAATAATAATAATAATAATAATAATAATAATAATAATAATAATAATAATAATAATAATAATAATAATAATAATAATAATAATAATAATAATCACAATAATAATAATAATAATAATAATAATAATAATAATAATAATAATAATAATAATAATAATAATAATAATAATAATAATAATAATAATATAAGTCGGAATACCTATTTTAAGGTGAGATATGTTAAATTATATAATAATATCATGCAAATAAATAGGTTTCCAATGTATGACAGTATACGTGTTTATTATTACAATATTGTGACAGTACAATGTAACCTAGCTGAAGCATCCAGATACAAAAGTAAAAACATGTCGCATTGCACAACTCAATTTTTTCGATTTTTTTTATACTGGTCAGATAAATGCTTTTCTTTCAGAACATATACAGCCACAAGTAAATAAAAAAAAATTAAAAGACCTATGTGGATTATGTCCACATTTAATTTTTCAAAATTTTAACATGAGTCTTGAAGACAGGCACATCTCCAGTTAGGCCAGTCTTTTTTGGCTGCAGAGAGACCACTATTTGCTAATAAAGGTTTTACTACTGAATCACGTATTCTTGTATTTGATGTTGTCACTTACTGATATTTTCATATTTTATCACCATAATTTTATTTACAGAAAACCGGTGAATAACAAGTATTGAAATTTTTTGAAAATGTGAAAATTCCGATTTTCATCAACCCGCACCCGCAAAGTGAACCACCTATATTTTACCAACTGCCAGCAAATGCCATGCAGATATCCCTACTTAAAACCTCTTTGGGAAATCTGTGGGTAAGCCGGGGATATGCAGTTTCTATTCTAGTCTCAACTCTATAGTCTCTAGTGATAGTGACTAATCTTATAGTCTTAAAGTCTCTAGTCTCTAGTCTTATAGTCTTATAGTCTCTAGTCTCTAACATAATTCAAATGCTTTAACATTCATCAGCTATAAATAAACTCATACTTGATTTATAAACTCTTCACATTCGCATACGAACAAATCACTACGGTACGTCTGTCTGTCAAACCTTGTATTCAATATTTGATTAATGGTTTTAATTTAGTTTATAACAAGTACTTTTTTCTTGGGCACAGTTCTCGGAATAATATTGGTGTGCAGGTTTAGTTGGAGGCCACCGGGTTGTAGCCTGTAGGTCTATGTTTCCTGATTATCTCGTAGATTGATAGGGTAACTTGCGACACATCTTTCAAGGCCACCACAACTCACCTGGTAGTTCAACACTTGATAAGAGTATAGCTTATATGAAGCACTTCACGTACAACAACGAGCTAATTGATATCCAAGGTCCGTCAATAACCTGCTTGAGGTTTGGTAAACCTCATTGTCATTCATCGTTGATAACTGGTATCTAAACCGAACCACCCGAATTAAACCCCCGTGTTCTAGTATTGAACCAGCTATATCATACACCTTGATATTTTTAAGCGCATAAATATGTTGAATTGAACAGAACACCCTGGGAAAGCCACTGAAATTGGAAACGAGTGTATTTCATATGCAGCAATCTGAATGTTTGTTAAATCCATACCTTAGTGTAGGCATGCTAAACGCAGTGACCAGGTGGGAGCTCATTCCGATATGCCCGCGTCAACCAACCAGCAGGGGTGGCCGTGGAAGATTATAATGATAGCGGGCAGTGATACACTAACTAATCAAAGCGTGTTTCTAATGGGGGAACCATATGGTGTTGTGTTCTACCCACGCCCTGCGTCACGCGTGCTCTAACGGTCGCAGCCTATGAACAGTGAACAGCACAGCTTGTGGCACCTGCAACATTTCGAACCAAATCTCAATCTATGCAACAGCCTGTTTTAATTTAATGCAAACAACAAATAACATACAACACACTATTCAGATAATTGTGTCTACCTTTGGCAATGCAATGGTTTATCTAGATATTGATATTATTTTATAGATTTGTTTATCTTGATTTATATCCAGATAAAAGTTTTATAAGCATAATTATATTTATACTTAGAAAAATGTAGAACATGTTCTTACATTAGTTTCTATGTGTTTATTATAAACGAAAATACAGTTTTTGTTACTCATCTTCGATAATTAACGGTTTGTGAAATATATTAATTACTAAAGTACTGTGCTAAATGTTTTAATGAAAAAATTGTGCAAACATAGTACGGTTATTGCGGATTGTTGGGAGTGCACGCCAGTATTATCTCTATGAGAGGAAAACGAGTTGAATGTATCAATCCAATAGGCAAAACTTCTTTCGAAGTAACTTGTTTTCGATTTTTATCTTTCATGTTAAAAAACCCTCGACATCAGTTTTTGCTGATCCCGCATCTTTTATTTAAATGTTAGTTTCTTTGAAGTATCTTCATCTAGGTACAAAATAAGTTGGTCGGTCACAACATAACATCTTGCACATCAATCTTACTGTCAAAAATAGTCTTCTGTGGAGCTACTACAAGGCAAAGACTGCGAAGAACGATCTATTCTTAGCCCCATCACCAAATAATAATTTGGCTTACCTAAACTTACTACTAATAAAATACTACTAACAAATTCCATTGAATTTGTTATCAAGTACATATTCTGCATGTGATATTTCAAATGCTCCGCTCCACACGCCTATTTCAGCACAATGCTATACGTGCACCAATTTTCTCTTCGGTTTATTCTCATCTACATTTCTATTATTTCATCTATATTTTTTTATCCATATTTTCTGCTACCCAAGAGCATAAAATTACTGCTCTTAGGTTATACGCTATAGAACATTATGTTCTCCTATCTCTTTCTCCTTCTTTTTCTCGCAATCTTGTGTAGGTTAGCTACTAACTAGTAATGTTTTATTATTATTATTCCTGTACTTTTTCACATATTTTGTATAAAATGTTTTAATTTGCTGCAATTATGTAGAGACCTTCCAATGCACAGGTATGTTTATGATCTATGTACAACTACGGATTATATTGCAAGTAAATTATCAATTATCATCAATCTATCTACTGTTTATAATCTATGTACAACTATGGATTCTATTGCAAGTAATTATCTATCAATCTATCTATTTCTCTAATTTTCTATGCGTAACCTGAGTGAAATGATGCCACGTAATTTAATCTTTCTCCACAATGTTTGTTGCTCATGCAGGGTTTTCTCACGCGGGTGGTCAATGAGTAAAGTTTTGTCGTTTTTTTGTATTAATAATACAAAATAACATACTTGCATTGAACTCACCAGCCGTGTTGTAGTTTTTTGTAAAGTCTTAATAAGAAATCTTTGGTGAGTTGAATGCAGGTATTTATTCGGGATATACGTGCATTCAACTCACCAATGTTTTTGTGCTTTTTTTTGTCACTTTACATATCTATGACACGGTTACTATTTACAATATAATATATATATATATATATATATATATATATATATATATATATATATGTTGAGACGTAAATTTTCGTAGACAAACTGAGATGTTGGAGAGGGTTTTTGGGTATTAGTCCACGTTTTGTGAGGAGGTTGTTTTTTCACATACCTTTTTTCACAACGTTTCGCCGACAAATGTTGCGGCATCATCAGGTGACAGGTCCGGGTCGCGTGTGTTGTCGTCGCGAACGCCTGGGCTCGACTGTACCGAGAGTGTTGCAATCCTTGTGCACGTCATGCACCGCACCGATCACAGCGCTCGGTGGAGACTGCCTGGCGGTGCAAGCGGTAACTAGTTGCAGTGGCGCACTGCCCGTGCACAATCTTGCTCTGCTCCTGGTCAAGGGTGGGTCAAGGGGAACCAGGGTGTCAAGGGGAAGGGTCAAGGGGAACCAGGGTGTCAACAACAACGTCATCTCTCCTCCCTTGACCAGGAGCAGAGCAAGATTGTGCACGGGCAGTGCGCCACTGCAACTAGTTACCGCTTGCACCGCCAGGCAGTCTCCACCGAGCGCTGTGATCGGTGCGGTGCATGACGTGCACAAGGATTGCAACACTCTCGGTACAGTCGAGCCCAGGCGTTCGCGACGACAACACACGCGACCCGGACCTGTCACCTGATGATGCCGCAACATTTGTCGGCGAAACGTTGTGAAAAAAGGTATGTGAAAAAACAACCTCCTCACAAAACGTGGACTAATACCCAAAAACCCTCTCCAACATATATATATATATAATTTTCATGGATGAGAGATTAAACGTCAATTAAAATTAAGATATAACAAAAAAAAGATATAACAGAAATATTACAAATTGTGAATTTTATGCATACAGTAGTATCATGAATTAATGCTTCTCAAACTTCCACAATATACCATAACATCATACTTCAATACTTTATATACTGTTTAGCGTCACCACAAAATAACGCCAACTTCCTTGGCACCGTATAGCATAAACCATAATCACCTAAAGAATGGCATGAAATCTCCCTTACCTATACATGGTATTGTCAAGTCTAGGGTGGGAGAAAGACCGTAAGTGAATCTACATAACCCCGCCTTGATTTGCCCCCATGTAACCCCCACAGTACCTATTTCCTGGCCGGCTGTAACGGCTGCGCCAAACTCCTCCACGCTAACGCTAATAACATACGCTAGTTAAACGGTGGCCCGCGCGTGCGCACAAGTACAATCAACCAACGCCCTCGGCGTCCCAGCAAACAATGAAACTCGAACCTCTTCTCAAATAATCAAACTCATTCCAGCCATGGGTGAGAACACCATAATCACATAGGGTGGTGCATGCTTGCTAAATATGCAAGTTACTTTAATGACATGCGATCTAAATAAATTATATTAATATAAGGGTGTTGAATACTCGTGTCATAAACGGTAATGCAAACAAATTTCTATTAACAGCCATGTGTGTATAAAATTATCTACCCACACAACGAAATCTAATTACGTGTGATATTATGTGGCTGTTGTAACGTGTTCTCATCATTGTAAACGTATATATACTAATCCCAACGTAACTACTCTTATACCGATCTCGGATCCTTATCTAATACTCTTTCATGCACGGTATTTCAACGAGAATCAACCGATTCACGGCGTTATTCCATACATTCGTAAACGCAGTCTTGTGAGAGTGTGTAATTGCCTCATTAGTCAGTCACTCCCGCTTTGTTAGAAATTTACGGGTATCCAACCCAAGTTAGCACATTATCACTATGATGAAGTTGTTTCAAGTAGATGGAGGAACTAGAGAAATAGAAAATTAAGTTGGCAATATTGGACTCGGCTCTTTAGCTACTTATTCGTTTTTAAGTTTTTCGTTTTTACGTTCGTAAAACGTTGAGGAGATTTTATGTGAGAATCGTATCATCTTGTTGGACGTAATGAATAAAGATTACTACTTCCATATTTTTAAATATATCGTAAATATGATTATACAGGTTTTTTAGCGTAATCCATCTGATCCATCAAATTTGTCCCGATCGAAGGAAGACATTGTTGGGAAAACAAGACAATGAAAATAACAAACGAATACAGTGTAATAACCCCAAAACGTCGACAAAATACCTATTAAAACTACATGTTTACATATACAGGAGCTACACGATGTACAATAAATAAAAAAAATTGTTTATAAGCTTCAAAACATATAAAGTAACGTATGAAACTGGATATTGCCAATAAAGAATTGAAATGTGACATAAGTGAAACTATACACATGAGCAACTGAAAAAATTGCGGCCTTTCCAAGTATTGTTGAGATAACTGTTCTTAACCCTAGTCCCTACTATTAAACAGGGGTCACAAGGCTATGTTTGGCTCCGTATCATGCAAAGAAAGACTTAGTAGGGTCATTCTATGGTGGTGTTAGCGAGTGTACAGAAATCGGTCCCCAGCCGGCTTCTTGTTCCCTACATTGATTGGTCTTCATGCTCTCAGGCGCAGGTAAGCTACAATAAATACAATAACACGAAACATACATAAAACTATTGTGGAATGTGTGTTCTTCAATCTATGCACCTCACCAGCAACTTTCCCAACGTAAAACCAGGGGCATTAGACTAAGGCAACATTATGGTAGACCACAACATCTTCTGGCTATTAGTGATGGTGGCAATGAAACGTGTCACCGTGAGGTAAAGTTAGCCATACTCACATCGCTATAGCCGCTGTAAAATGTTTTAATAGTAGGCAAACCATTGGCGGCATTGCTTTGACCTTTCACCTTGGCGAGAGACGCTACCCAAAGGTATTAGTTAACCATATACAATAATATTGTCAGTCGTTATATATGCACATTGTAACAGTAGTGAGATGTAACGCCAGTTTTATTACGCGCTTTTATTATTAGTTCACATAATAATATACTAAAATCTAAACGTTTGAAGCATTTTTTATTTGACGTTAATGGCTGGGTTTATTACTTACAGCGAACTATAAAGTTAGTCGTTCACATATAGAAATGCTTGCATTATATTTTTTCCCAGTCAACACTATATTTTAATGATGGGCAATAAATAATAACGCAATTTCTAAAATAAATATATCTACTGTAATAGAATAGATGTTAATAGTTTGACTAATAACATAAACGTTTCATCATAATTTACTCTTTTGAACTATAATCGAAATGTTACTAGTTTGACTAATCAACATTGTAGATGTATACAAAATATACTGTTTTATGTCTTAAGTAATTGAAATATTCATGACTTGACTAATAAACGACATATAGAAATAGCTGGGACTAGCATCAACCATCAACGCGTAGAATATTGATGGAGCCAAGAATAAATAAATAAATAAATAAATGAATAAATAAATAAATAAATAAATAAATAAATAAATAAATAAATAAATAAATAAATAAATAAATAAATAAATAAATAAATAAATAAATAAATAAATAAATAAATAAATAAATAAATAAATAAATAAATAAATAAATAAATAAATAAATAAATAAATAAATAAATAAATAAATAAATAAATAAATAAATAAATAAATAAATAAATAAATAAATAAATAAATAAATAAATAAATAAATAAATAAATAAATAAATAAATAAATAAATAAATAAATAAATAAATAAATAAATAAATAAATAAATAAATAAATAAATAAATAAATAAATAAATAAATAAATAAATAAATAAATAAATAAATAAATAAATAAATAAATAAATAAATAAATAAATAAATAAATAAATAAATAAATAAATAAATAAATAAATAAATAAATAAATAAATAAATAAATAAATAAATAAATAAATAAATAAATAAATAAATAAATAAATAAATAAATAAATAAATAAATAAATAAATAAATAAATAAATAAATAAATAAATAAATAAATAAATAAATAAATAAATAAATAAATAAATAAATAAATAAATAAATAAATAAATAAATAAATAAATAAATAAATAAATAAATAAATAAATAAATAAATAAATAAATAAATAAATAAATAAATAAATAAATAAATAAATAAATAAATAAATAAATAAATAAATAAATAAATAAATAAATAAATAAATAAATAAATAAATAAATAAATAAATAAATAAATACATAAATAAATAAATAAATAAATAAATAAATAAATAAATAAATAAATAAATAAATAAATAAATAAATAAATAAATAAATAAATAAATAAATAAATAAATAAATAAATAAATAAATAAATAAATAAATAAATAAATAAATAAATAAATAAATAAATAAATAAATAAATAAATAAATAAATAAATAAATAAATAAATAAATAAATAAATAAATAAATAAATAAATAAATAAATAAATAAATAAATAAATAAATAAATAAGTAAATAAATAAATAAATAAATAAATAAATAAATAAATAAATAAATAAATAAATAAATAAATAAATAAATAAATAAATAAATAAATAAATAAATAAATAAATAAATAAATAAATAAATAAATAAATAAATAAATAAATAAATGAATGAATGAATGAATGAATGAATGAATGAATGAATGAATGAATGAATGAATAAATAAAGTAAACTGCTGAAAACTCATTAAATTACACGTTTGACATATTTTAGTGAGCGAATGAATGGTATAGCTTCGTCGCCCAACTCTTTCTTCCCTTCGCCTCGCTGGCGAGTAAACGTTTCGTTGGTTCACATGTTCTATAAATCTATGATAAACGAACCTGCCAATCAAGTGCAGTGATTTCACTGACTAAGTAGCGAGCATGATTTTAGCAGGTTACATTCCACGTCGCCAACGGCTAGACAGCGTCGTTCAGTGATTGTGAGGTAAACGCGAGGGTCTAACATGTAAAAAAAAAAGAAGAGGTTAAAATTTCGTGTGGGTGATTGTTGAAGCTGTCAAAGACAAGATCGTACTTTTTCCACAACTACACTAATATAAGCTTTTTGACTGTTTCGATTTCAATTTATAAGTTAGTTTACCTTGTCTTAAACAAAATACGTATAACGATATGATATAATTGATCTAATTAATTCGTTCGTTCAAGAAAACCAGATAAAAAATCTGTTTAAACATTTATTTTGTATAATTATATTTTATTTAAACATTGAAACGTATTTAAATACCTTTGTGTATTTATTGTAAAATTGCATTGTACATTACTAAGTAACAAAGCAGTACATAACTGCCTTTGGTTCTCAACATATTATAATAACAACCTTTATTGGTTTCTGCAACCATAGCTGTTGCCGTAAGACACAGAATAACCAACAATTTATATCAAAACGAAAATAGAAACAAATTACACTTATACACAACACTTATAACAAAATACAATTTATATATAAACTAAACAAAATTAAGAATACAAATGGTGCCTAAAGATGAAAATAGACCATCGCAATACGGCCAGAACAATTTCTTCGGTGAGACTTGATGGTAATTTGAACGTCTTCCGGAATTCTTTTTTTTTCATTCATCTTTTTCAGTTTTGGATTTATTATTTTATTATAACACCTTTTTCTTTTAGCTATTTTTAAGATCCTTTCATCATGTAATTATTTTTTGTTTATTTTGTTATTATTGTACATAGATTTGTTTTGTATTTTGGCAGCCACTTTTTGAGTTTCAAGCCGTGTTCTTTTCTGTGGACCCTCTTATTGTATAGTACATAAATAATTAGAAATAAATAGCCTACGTTTACAATTTTTCATTTGGTAACAAAAATTTGACTTGTTTCTAAAAATCCTAAAATCAAAGTTCTTTTATTTTTGATCCACTCACTCTCTAGGTTAGTTAGATTATCATTTATTACGTTTTTTAAACAATTAAGAACTAACATTAAAAAATGACTGACATCCGTCAATTTTTTACTTGTAAAGAATTGAGTTAGTGGTGATTATAATTATATCTTGTCTGTATTAATCTTCCATGTGCATGATCAATTTGTTTTTATTAAAATCTGTGTTCAGCTGGTGGATTAATCGCGTGCTGGACTTGCGTGTCGGCCAAAGCGCTCTCTAAAACTTGGTCACGGTTTACTTAATACTCTGATGGCTTCATCTGTGACCATCAGCCCCTGCTTGACTTGCTCATCGCAAATATTCTTGCGACTCACTCACGTAGGCTTTCGCGGCCCGAGTCAAGAACTTCGCTTTCGGGTATAGCCGCGTCGATTATCGCTTAAAAGCTGACGTTTCGGGCAGGTTACACTACCCATCTTCAGAGATAAAACTTGAAGAAGCCACAGAATGAAACTTACTCGGTCCAGCTCCAGACTGTCACGGAGCTGGACCGTAAAGGTTTTCATTCTGTGGCTTCTTTAAGTTTTATCTCTGAAGATGGGTAGTGTAACCTGCCCGGAACGTCAGCTTTTAAGCGATAATCGACGCGGCTATACCCGAAAGCGAAGTTCAAGTTTCTTGATTCTTGCTACTATTCATTTATATGTAACTCCGCATGGCTTATCTGCAGTCGGCGATTGAAAATGTTTCTCTTTGGGAGGATGGGATTGATTTGATTGATGGGATCTCGCGGATGCGGGTGTGGATAATAGTTTTAAAAAGTTGCGAGTGAGGGTGATTTTTAAATTTTAAATTGACGGTTGCGGATATTTCCGATAAGACCAATTCTCTACTTTTATCGTTAAGTTTCTATAATTTGTATTCTACAG
>OX246745.1:4929296-5054754 GCA_945910005.1 Isoperla grammatica
GATGTAGCCCAAAGTATGTCTTTAAAAACAATAAAATATGATGTATTTTGTGCTTATTTTAGAAAACTGAAAACAGGGGGGGCGTACCCTTAATAGATAATTGTATCCTCTCGATAATCCTCGGCGCAACAGTCACGATCAAAACGTTGACCCCGTTCGCTAAATAAATGTATTAAATAGTTTTTTGTATGATAAATAATAATTATCACTGGTTTAAATTCAATTCTTTCTTGGTAGGGATTGAAGCGAAGAGATAATTAATTCTTATGCATAAATATTGAGTTGATTTAATATTTAATGATTATGATTTTTAATTCTGTTTTTATGTTGATTGATCATGAACGATTTTCAATATACAAACGAACAAATAGTAATTTACTTTTCGTTATAAAACCCCCCAGCTGCTTTGAAAATCTTGGAAATAAGCTGAAATGAATAATGCAAATAACCATATAATCAGTTGTTAATTTGGGTGGATATGGGTCTACGCACCTGGTGGTCTCTCGGCAAGATTATGGAAAAAATGTATTTTTTCGTGTAAATATCTGAAATGTTTGATCCATATTATGCTAATCGGTATTATTAATGCTACTTATTCTAATTCCCTTCACTAAATATGTGTTTTGTAAAATATTTGAGAGCACCTTGCCAAGGAAACATATTGTGCATACCTTATATCTTATATTCGCACGAGCCATTTTCGGTAACGTGTGCGGTCAATAATAGTTGGGAAGAATGTGGGCCTGGGGGGCTGGGGTCTTGGCCCAGACCTTGGGCACGAGTGAAGCGAACACAACCCTCCTAATGTAGCCCAGTTAGGTTAATGGGCGTAAGAAGCTGACCACTACGCATTATCGTACTAGAACTATATTTCATTCGTACAAAAAGTAAACAAAGTTCGTGATTAGAATTTGTGTCAAGTCCTCCCCTCACTTTTAAAACAGTTAAATACACGATACTCTCATTTATCCTTTTCAACGAAAACATAATTATTTGCCGCGTTAATTGTGGCCTTGTGAATTCTTTACTGATTGACGGAAATAGTGACGTTCACGTATATAGACTCTACATGAAATTAACGTTTTTTCCCGATCTTAGACAACTATGTTTAACTTACCTAATTTCTGATTACTCCTTTTCTTTCCGCTTTTTTCTACGAGTCCGAAACACATTAACTCTTTCTTCCGCTAAGTGAAAAGCTCTTCGTGAGATGTAATTGATTCTCCAGCTCTTTTCTCATCAATCAAGTGATTATCCAAACCTGCGCTAGGTTAGTTTTGAAGGAAATATTTAAAACTGACTTACATTTGGGCAGACTTTTTTACTATTTCCTCATTATCATTTTCTTTTATCCCATAACCTAAAGCTCGAGCGAGGAGGGTCGTTAGCTGTGCAGTATGTCCGCTACATGCTTGGTACTGACCTACTGACTGGAGGGTCGTTAGCTGTGCAGTATGTCCGCGACATGCTTGGTACTGACCTACTGACTGGAGGGCTCGAGTTCGACTCCCTCCACTCATTGTGTTTACGGGGGTTTCGTTACAGTCCACAGCTAAATTATGAGTTTCAATTAGTGGTTCAATTGGAAAACTTTCTTTGGGGGGGGGGGGGGAGGGGGGGTGAAATCTAAACAGTGGTCTACATTTCTGAAACAGTCAATTACGAAAAGTATTATTGCAAACTATTGTAAGATAGACTCAATATAACTAGTTATATTCTAAGCGTTTCCTAACTTGAGAGAGAGAGAGAGAGAGAGAGAGAGAGAGAGAGAGAGAGAGAGAGAGAAAGAGAGAGAGAGAGAGAGAGAGAGAGAGAGAGAGAGAGAGATTGATGGATTGATTGATATTTGGGCACTCGAAATGTTAATAAATTCAACTGAATAAGTCCCCAATTATATAACCTGTCAACCAGTAGAGAAATTGTGGGACTCGTTCCAAACTTGGAGCACCACGCGGAGATCTTCATGTATTGGTTATTGGTGCATAGAAAACAAAGAGCTTAAAATATACTTATCAAATCTATGAAGGAGGCAATATTCTCTGTTAGAAACTTTATTATTTTTTGGAACCAATTTTTGAAAGCGAACGGTGCCCTTTTTCTGAACAAAAACATGTATTTCGGGCCTCGTACCGTATACGCCTAAGAGATAAGGGAACCAGGGGGGGGGGGGGGGGGTGTACGTGTAAAGTAAATAAGTGTAGATGATAATTGCTACACGGATGAAAAGGTGTTTCGATCACATACTAAGAGAATTACTTCGGTATATCTCCGTGAAAAGTGTCACAATTACAGCTTGAGACATAGACAATAACATAAATATCTTAGTTATAGTAAAGCTTATCTTTACTCACATTTGATGGCGAACCACTTTCGGACTTGACCAGCTCTCTTTATACATTATACCACGTTTGTATTTTATGGATCAATAACACTAATTAACACAATGCCGTGTTTTGTGATAAAAAAATTACAATCGCAGAATATGTCTCTGGTTTTATTTCTTTCGGTGAGACTTTGTATAAAGTTACTGTATTTTTTTACTTACTACTTATTTTTTTACTTTTTTTTATTTTTTTACTGTTTTTTTTTTTTTTTTTTTATCTTGTGTGCAGAGTGTTTTAAGTGATGTTATTTAGTACGATAATATATTGCGCGATTATGTTTGACTATGTAAATGATACATTCATGTAGACCATAACTCAGATAAATTTCCGGGTTGAATTTAGCTTACGCATAAGAATTTGTAAGCTACCGGTCGAGTCACAAGTCAAATTTCTCTCATGATCATAAATCTATAGTCCAAATTCAAATAATGGTAAAATTGGAGCACCTAATTCAGGTGTGCAAAAAAATAGCGAATTATCTTTCATTGACTGTCCGTTCTAAACCTGATTGGTAACTCTTAAAACAGCGAAGTGTCTATACACGCTTTGGCGGGCCGCCTCAACAACTCCTATTATTAAACATACTACGACTATGACATGAATAGACTCCACATAATTAATTTTTCTCTTTCTTAGAGGTTAATATTTTCTACTGGCTCTTGGGCATTTAGCAAATAAGTTAGTATTTTCTTTTCAATTTAGTTGGCCCATAATTACGTAAAGCTTATCGTCTAGGTAGCAGTTCCACCCAGCTTGCCTCTGAATACAAATAAGGCTTACGGAATACCTAACACACACACACACACACACGTTTTGAAGAATTACGATTTGGCATTATTCTAATAAATTGTGAGACAAGCATCCGTGATTGACCTTCAAGTCGTGTACTAAGTAGGGCAGCAAGCTCGGCAAGGTTTGCATTGCATAACATAACATCACCTGGTCACTAAAGACTCACTAAAGATTCACTTTAAATTGAGGGTAGGTCAAGGTTATTGAGCGGGAGGGATATTTTGGCAAATCCTAAGGTGTAGGCGGGGAAAAGTGTGAGAACATTATTCGTGCTCAGCAGCGAAGTCACATCGTGCACGGAATTATCAAGTAAGGTGTTGACCAGAATCAATAAGAATTGCATTCTATAAAATATAGAGTATTAAAACACGTCGGGGCTTTAGAAGTAGCTTAGTAGTTCAGTTTGCTGAATTATAAATTAATACAATGCTCAAAATAAACCCGAAGAATTGCATTACATAAAAATAGGATACTTATATAATGTTTATAAACTTAGATCTGGCTTCATCAAAAAATAATTACCGGAACCTTCTGATAACTCAAGCGTTATACTAAAACATAACAGCCCACTGCAGTTGTATATGTCAAGTCTGCGCACAAATGAACAATACTTTTGCTTCCATACAATACAAACAAAACAATGTAAACACGTCCAACATACTATAACCACTATCGAAAATGTAATACTAAAACAATACCAGAATGTGCGTTTAGAAACAAATGCAATTAAAACCTACTCTTTTCCCTGTGCTTTCCCTTTTAAGTCAAGCCATTCATATACGGGCAGTCATTTTCCCCTCACGGCTATTGCTGAGTAGTTGTGCAGATATGTTGTGTGGCTCATTGGTCTACTCTGGTTTTACTCTTGCTTGCACCACACTAAATAGTTATACTGTAACTAAACGAACGAAATGACATGAAACGTACTAAATACACGAATTCACAAGTCTACTAAAATCTTATCACGTCATAAACTTAGAGTTGAAATAGTTTCTGCAATAAGCGGTTTGAACGGTGTAAATTTACCAACATAAATTTAGTTGTTTATGTATTTTACAAGTTAATCCTGACTTACTGAACCTCTACACGTAGCTCATGCGTACCACGTATTTCTGGCGTTTCCCCTGTCCGGGCGCTACTGATAATACATCATTGTAGACATCGCGAAAAAACAGTATCAGAAAGAGTAAGATTTTAATTGCCACGTTTTGCGTGCACACAGCAGGTGCTTTGATGAGAGAGAAAGAGAGAGAGAGAGAGAAGGCGAGAGTGGGGGGGGGGGGGAGAGAGAGAGAGAGATAATATATTGTAGCAAGAACCGTTTAGAAATCAGTTCTTTATAGCATAATATCATAATGAAACATTAATTTTGTTGTCGTTGTCATCGTTGGGGGGGGGGGGGGAGGCATTTCTCCCCCTTGGCTTTTCAATTGCCAAATAAAAACATAATTTTTGAATACATCGATGAGTGATACTTTGTTCCCTCCTTGAACTTTATCCCTTCTCTCCTGGTTGCCTGATCTGCGCAGTAGGAACACCAGCACTCTCGTCACGTGACAGCCTACAGTGTGTCAGAGGGTTGTTAGTAGGACTCTATCCTGGCATTATCATTTATGACTGGGGAAAACGTCGAAAAGTGAAAAAAAAGTTTCAGTCTAGATTGTCGATGGCCGCAGTCCCAAATGAGTCTCGCGTTTTACCGCTGAGTCCCCTCTCTCGGTATTCGGTACCCGCTCTCTAGTTACACACATGCATGTCCGTATGACATTATGCGGTTTGCGGGTTAAATGGACGTTTTAGGTTGCGGTTGCGGGTGTGGGGCGGGTGAGGGTTAATGGAAATCGGAATTTTTCACAATATTTTAAAAAATTTCATTATTTTATCCACCATGGTTTTCTGAAAATAGTAGATAACTGTGATTTTAATTACTCCCTTTAGAGCATCTCAAATTCAAGCAATAACTATCACCGATTCTAATTCGATTCAACTCAGCAAAAGTCTGGATCATGAAATATAAAAATATTATTATGTGGTGACATGAATATACAAATTCATTTAAAAATTACAGCTTGATTTCCTTATATCGTTCAAATATCACACCTATACTCATAAATTACAGGATACCAAGAAAGCATGATGGGTTGCGGGTGCGGCTTGATTTGGCAGGTGCGGATAAGGGTTCAAAAAATGCTGGTTGATTTTGCGGATAGCATATTTCCAACCCGCGTAGATATATTTCTATAGTTGTACGTGGGCATATATCGACTAGTCATTAACAAACAAACAAGGTACGGTTTATATGCAGCATCTACTACTCAACACGTACATTGAACGAGTCACTGCCTGACAGTTATTGATGGTTCGAGACGATCTAGCTATCAAGCGATGCGATGCACACACTAAGTGCACTGTAACTACCCGTCATGCAAAGCAACTATCTCGAGCTAATCTCGCTTCTGAGAAGAAATTAATCATATCACTTCTATTATAAATTGACACTGATAATTGGTATGACAGCACGTTGTAGGTAATTACACTCTCATTACAAGCAATTACACATTGATGAAACGATAATGTAATCATTGTAACGCATTGATGGTGAACATTAATAACAAACGTTATTGCTGCTTCACTGAGTGGATGATGACAAGTGAACTTGCTTTGTGCTCGTAGACTGGTTGTTGTAATACAAGCAAGGGCGGACTGGAATAAAAAGGCACGGGATGCTGGGTTTCGGTGGGTGGGGGGGCCGCACGAGGTGGCGTGGCGCAGCTGGGGTCTGGGGCGAAGCCCCAGCCGCCGGAGGCAAGTACGCCCAAGGCGAAAAACATTTTTTGGGGTTGCATTGACTTTTATGGCCTAAAATGCGATTTTAGGGCGCGATTAACAGAGGCCACACTACCAGTAGCAAAATAATTTCATATTGAACGATTGGAAAACCTTTACGCGTTGACTTAAAACACGGTGCAGTAGATTAACATGAAATTAAACATGTTATGTTATGTAAGTTATGTAAGTTATGTATCACATTGTAGATAATTAAACAATTATTAAAACAGGCAGTACAAAGACGATGTTATTTAATCGTTCTAGAGACATTCGTGACTAAACACACAAATAACATTGCAAAACCACCACGGCAACACGTCGTGACGTCACGGCGGGGCTGACCAATGAATATATAATGATAATTTTCTATCATTCACAACATACACTAATGTAAGTGTGTTTTTAAATAACATGTTTTTAAAAACAGTGGTTACGGGTCTTCTTTTTGAGTTATTTCGACCTATATTCTACGCTGTTCCCCTATCTTCCCTACTGTACGATTGAAAAACCTGTACGCGTTGACCTAAAACACGGAGCAGTAGATTAACATGACATTAATTAAACATGTTTAAATTATAAATCACATTGTAGATGATTAAACAACGATTAAAACAAGCATTACAAACGATGTTATTTAACTTGTTCTAGAGATATTCGTGACTAAACACACGAAATAACATCGCGAAATAACCACGGCAACACGTCGTGACGTCACGGCGGGGCTGACCAATGAATAAATAACGATATTTGGCTACAATTCACAACACACAATACTGTAAGTGTGCTTTTCAATAAAATTTTAACCAAAACCTGGGTCACGGGCCTTCTTTTTTATTTATTTTGTACTATAGTCTACGCTATTCCCCTATCTTCCCAATTGTACGATTGAAAAACCTATACGCGTTGACCTAAAACACGGAGCAGTAGATTAACATGAAATTAAACATGTTTAAGTTATGTATCACATTGTAGATAATTAAACAATTATTAAAACAGACATTAAAAAGACGATGTTTTTAAACTCGTTTTAAAGATATTCGTGTCTTAACACACAAATAACATTGCAAAACAACCACGGCAACACGTCGTGACGTCACGGCGGGGCTGACCAATGAATACATAATGATATTTGGCTATAATTCACAACATACACTACTGTAATTGTGCTTTTCATTTAACTAAAATAGGAAACGGGGGTCACGGGCCTTCGTTTTGAGTTATTTCGACCTACATTCTACGCCAGAGGTTCTCAAAGTCAAGTGAATCACGGACCCCCACCTAAAAACCTACAGTCTTCGAGGACCCCCAACCTCCAAAAAAACGCATTATGGTAATTATTCTTAGTTTGGCCCATATCGTTATGCTAGCTCCTCTCCTATGTTATAAGGTTTTCCCGACTTAGCTATCAACAGAGAAACAGCATATGATGCAATGGTTGCTTTTTCATTTGTAGTTGCAATTTTTTCAATTTTATTTTTTTACTTTTTCAATTCATTGCTTTTTATTCTAAAAAATTCTATTGACTTACCAGAAAACTCAGAGTGTTTTGTTTCTAAATGGCTACGCAACTTAGCAGGTTTCATTGCTTCATTGGAAAGTATTTCGTAACACAAAACACATTACGGATTTTGTTTCAATGTCTGTACCCGCTTGCACAAATACCAGGTTTAAATATTCATCACAATATTTGCGTTTTTTGGCTTTATTGGCACCATCACTAGATTTTGAGCAAGACGGCTCTTCAAGGTTAAGTGGGACAAGGGCCTGTCTGCCGCCTCCATTAGTTTCAATCGGCACTTGAGTTGCACGTACAGTACCCGTCTTTAACCAACGATCCATAGCTGATTACTAGAGACCTACACTCAATTTGATATTATTAATTTTTATATTGTACATTTTATATTACGTATATACCAAAAACACTGCACTGTAGCACTTCGCGTGGTGTCTACCTACGCCAACTAGTCTTACTAGTCACTGTGTGAGTGTATACTGAGTGAGTTAAATGGCTGTTTTGTTTTGGTCACATCCGCGTGATTCATTCCTCCCCCTTCCCCTCGGCAGTCTCTGTAGACGCGCTCTCGGTCTCACGTCAAGGTAACAGTTACACTGCCTACTCCTGCCAATTGAGATTGACCAATACAATTATGGGTTTTTAGCGTATAGGTAGCGTGATATATAAAGTGCTATTAGTTCCAAACACAAAATAACGTTTATTAACAGCAGTCTATAATTGTTTTTTTCCATTCCTTAGGACTTAAGCTAGCTCCGCGGACCCCCTGGTATGGGCTCGCGGACCCCTGGGGGTCCGCGGACCACACTTTGAGAAACTCTGAATTTCATTGAATATTTACAATAAATATTACAATTAATTCAATCATAATTTCAAAATAATAGTTATAGAGTGGGGTTAAGATTTTCTTACTAATATCTGTACAGAGAAGTATTTACATCATAAGAACTTTCTGGTGGCAGCCCGAGGCCCGGACTGCCGAAGGGCCCGGATTTTTCCAGGGGCCCAGGATGCGATCGCATCCCGGCATCCCTAGCCAGTCCGCACCTGAATACAAGTCTCGACATCTCATTACTGATGACTCGATGAGCTATTGATGATTTTCACGAACCATAGCGATATGTTTGAGTATGTATGTTGCCATGGAGAAATACAGTTGAAGTCAATTGTGCTAAAAACAAAACATCTCATGTCGTTAAAGGGGTATGTATTCCCATTCATGAGAAATAATGATACTTGAGTGTAAAAAAGTTGCTACCCCAAAGAGAAAGAAGGGAAAAATTAACGAAGTCGTATGATTTTGGGTAGTTGCTCAACAATTATTTTTCTTATTGGAATCAGCGTGTACGTGATTTTCACCCCCGAGAAACCAGACAAAGTATTTTTATTTATTTATTTATTTATTTATTTATTTATTTATTTATTTATTTATTTATTTATTTATTTATTTATTTATTTATTTATTTATTTATTTATTTATTTATTTATTTATTTATTTATTTATTTATTTATTTATTTATTTATTTATTTATTTATTTATTTATTTATTTATTTATTTATTTATTTATTTATTTATTTATTTATTTATTTATTTATTTATTTATTTATTTATTTATTTATTTATTTATTTATTTATTTATTTATTTATTTATTTATTTATTTATTTATTTATTTATTTATTTATTTATTTATTTATTTATTTATTTATTTATTTATTTATTTATTTATTTATTTATTTATTTATTTATTTATTTATTTATTTATTTATTTATTTATTTATTTATTTATTTATTTATTTATTTATTTATTTATTTATTTATTTATTTATTTATTTATTTATTTATTTATTTATTTATTTATTTATTTATTTATTTGCCTGTCGATTAATACATGGTACAAATATAGGCATCGTCAATCTTATAATATACATACTTAATATACATAAACTTAATATACATATTATGAGCAGATTAAATAGAGACATTGCAGATACAAGTGATTGGGTCTTTGATATGAACGCAATAGTTCTTTAGCTTGATTAATATGTAACTTGAGTTGAATGATTTCAACACCAACTATCAATAATTCCTCCGACACTAAAGCCAACACAAGTGAGAGTATTTTCAATAATGTTTGAGTTGTTTGCATCAAGGAACTCGTCTAGAATCACAAGAACATCATCGCACTCCTCTTCCACGAAGCCACTCAAGATGCATTCATTAATTTACTCCGTTAATATTCGAAACTAATTTAATCATTATAAATGACACAACGAGAAGAAAGCTCTAACGAGGAATGACACAACATGTATTCTACATATTTAAACTAATTGACATTGCCGCATAAATAGGTTAGCTATTTTAGATAATTACAGTGTAATAAAATATGGCCAAATCATGAACATACGTATTAACATAAACAAACGCTGTGCATGGTTTGGTCTGTGCGTAGCAGACGTCAAACTGGATTATAACATACCGCATTTCCCAAGCTTAGGTTTGGCTGCTTTTTGCAGTTTCACGCTAACCAAACAACATACAAGATACTTAATTGATCTGGAACTACTACCACGGTATGACTTACATCAGTACCGATGATAGTGATGGAAAAAGGGCATTTGATAAATAAATAAAACAAGATACTTGATTGATCTGGAACTCTACCACGGTATGACCAACATCAGTACCGATGATAGTTATGGATAAAGGACATAAACTCTAAACTTACTCCTTTGTCGTTAATACTTCCCCAGTCCTTACTTATTTTAACTCCTTGATTACTGCCTCAATTACTTAATCCTTTACCGCTTAGTTCTGGGCCGTAAGTTATTTGCCTACCGGTTGCAGCGTAGTTCCTACCTACTAACCTATTGACTGTAATCTGTCTCCTTGGCGCTGCACCGGCTAGGCCGGGTGTGCGGAGTGAACGCGTGCCGAGTGTGTTCGTCAGGTGTACCCGCATCCATCTCTCCAGTCTCCGCTCGCTCGATGCACCTGCACTTGACCCAAGGCCCCGGGATCAAGATAACGTGGGGTGACGGTGATTCAAACACGATTACTACCATGAATAAATTAATTCGTCGTCTTGAATCACGTTTAGATTATTGACATCTATAATATAGATTGGTTAGGATTCATTTCTCAACGTTGGAAATACAAATTTAAATGAATTGAAAAACTAAATATTCTAGCCTAAGTATACTTCAACCACAATAAACTAAAACGTGAATAGTCGCATACCGACCTCAGATCTTCGTCTACTGCCCCTTTCATGCACGCTGTTTCAACGAGATTAAGAGGTTCCTGACGTTCTTAACATAGGTAAGCAGTATTTTGTTTAGTTGAGTGCACAAATCTCATTTATCTCGCAAGCTGTGTTAGGAATTTTCAGGTATCCCACACAAGGGGTTAAATTATCCCTGGTACTAGAAAAGTAGGAAATTAAGTTGGCACTTTTAGGACTCAGCTATTTCGTCAGCATCAGCCACTAGTTACGTGGTGGCAACAAGACGAATTGTGTGTCATCAGCAGGTATGAATTTAAAATTTTAGTGCGAAATGACGTGGATTAAACTAGTAATATTGTTGAAACCGACTACTGAAAAATTAACATAAAATAATGTCAGTATCTTCAGAAATCAATGTTTCAATCTCAACTGTGTGTATTTTTAGTTTGTTTTGTATTGTATAGTGGCATATTTTACGTTTTGTATGTTGTGGTTCGATATCCACTCGGCTATCCTGACTGAAGTTTTTTCCGAGGTTTTCCTCAGTCACAAGGCGAATGCTGGGATTGAACCACTAGACACCCCTCGGACATTTCTCCTCAACTATTCCAAATACCGCATACCCTAGTTAGTTACAGTCCCTGAAGAAGCAAGTGGGACGTAAATTGTCCCTGGGCAGCTTTATGCGAAGCATTATTGTAAACATAACTTTAATTATTTACTAGTCTCTTAACTTGGTTTCAAAACGTTTGATTGGTGATTGCCACTGTGAAAACCAGTTAGTGTGCGGGTCGTAAGCTGAACGAATTGTTCAATGCGTACCCAAAATACTTTTATTTTAATGTGACCTGGCTTGGAATACCCAGTCATGTTTATGGGGGTTAATAATGGGTAGATGACTAAACTAAAAAAATTTAAAAAAACGGCAATGATAGCTCGCAATATTAAGCCAAGGAAAATTAACAATATTTGATTGATATCTAGAGAATGCTTACAGGTTTTTATAAAATGATTCCTACGCCGAGTTTGGGTTTGTATCGGCGAAATAATGAATTAAAAACGTTAAAATTTTGAAATTATTACGATTTTTATTTCTGTAACTAACCCAATAATTAATAATTAATAAATTATTGCATTGCAATCGTAACAATTACAATATTGGTCAGATTGTAAATTCATTGCTAAGCTGATACAAAAACTCTTTCCACATAAAAATTACTTTTCAATGTCTTGAAGCGATCTCAAGAGAAAAACGTTAACTTAGAGAGTTAGGCATTTAGGCATTTACCCTTAAGCCAGAACTATCAGTTGTGGTTATGGTTATCGAACCCGAGTCCTTCTTAATAAGAGTCCGTGAGCCATTCAGTGTCTTGTATGTCGCCCAAGGCTGTGGGTGTCCCATACTCAGGGATACCCAGACCCGATGGTCAGTTCGTATTTTATTAGGTTATTAATAAAATGACTATTCGTGTTGTGTTAAATTAAAAAACAATAAGATATTGGGCAATATTAGCAGAAGGGTCTGTGAGAGGCTCAGCGAGCGAGCCAACCCTGCAGTGTAGCCTGAGGTGCCTTCATGGTGGCCACAGACGGGACAGGCGCTCGGCTTTTTACACTGCCACCCTTCACGACGCAGTAATATTATGTAATTGTTTGGGGGCTGCTGCTGCTCAACTCAAACTTAAAGCAGTACTTTTTATGAACAATGCAATTACAGAATAAAAACAAGAATTTTATAAATAATTAATTCTTTGTAAGAAGTTTTGGTTCGAGAAAAAATGAATTTCGTTACATCTTATTTTTCGACAGCCCGACAATTTTCTAGCAATTATCTTTGGAATTGATTTGCTTGTTCGTTTCTTAGGGGTAATTACCAATTTATTATTAAATAATCTCTAAGTTCTAATCTCTAAACATCTATTAATTAAATTCTAATAAAACAAGGGTTGTAAATAAAATAATTGGTTCTACCTAAAATCTTTCTGCTGGTCGGCTATTCGGAAAAACCAAACCATTACTTTTTCGGGATAGAAAAAGGTGGGATGGCCGAAGCTATTAAATCTCACTAGCATATTTTCTACGGCATGTGTTATTTTTCTTCAAAGGGTTGAATTTGTAAACACCGAAAAGCAAGAACATGCGTTCCCAATTATTAGATAATTTCTTTCTTACACTTCATATTAGAAGCGTCTACGGCCAGGGGACGAAAATTTACTTCATGGATGTATTTGTAAGCTAAAATTATTATTAGCTATAATGTTTCAACACCGGTAAATGTTACCTTAAAGTTTGGGTTAGTTTACAACAGTGGGTCTCCGTCTTTAGGTTCACTCTTGGGTGCACTGCACACTTGATTCCGTGAAACTATTTAGCGAGGATACATTTCTGCGTATACTCGGTCAATGTTCATTTAAATGCCCTGTATGGCGAGTATTAGTGATGAGATGATGGAAGTATAAAAAATAGCGTTGTATTAGCACTGTAGCTGCAAATATTTTCGAATAACGGTCTCCTAGATGTGTACACATTTTTGAACTTTCCTCAGAATTTTCAAAAATTTTACCTCTACGTGACCTATAGTTGTACCGTCTTCTTTGGGTCGCGAACTGTGGGTTGAGAACCACAGGTCTACAAAACCTGAATTTTTTCGTTCTCCATCTCTAACGTTTAACTTTGCAAATAGTTCTTGTATTATACTTAATCAAGCTTTACTAAAATTCTAGTTAAGGCTGTGCACTGTGCAGTCGCGGTTGTCAGTTTTCTATAATCAACCTTGAGCTGAGCTGGGAAAGTACCTACATTTACTATTATCATTATTATTATTATTATTATTATTATTATTATTATTATTATTATTATTATTATTATTATTATTATTATTATTATTATTATTATTATTATTATTATTATTATTATTATTATTATTATTATTATTATTATTATTATTATTATTATTATTATTTTTATTATTATTATTACTATTATTATTATTATTATTATTATTATTATTATTATTATTATTATTATTATTATTATTATTATTATTATTATTATTATTATTATTATTATTATTAATAATATTTATTTATTTATTTATATATTTCGTTTATGTTTTTTGCATCAATCGGTACAAATTTTTGGGGACAAAATATGGCATGTAGCAGTGTGATCATTGAAGGTACCGACCGCTGAAAATTTAAGAAAAAGTAATTTTGATACTAATTACAGCTCAACGTTTCAATTTCTTAGTTAAAAATGTGCATGGTGTGCATATTATAGAAACGGAAACCCATGAGAAGAGGGATCCACACAATTCTGCCATTTATATTACCCAAGATGAGATATTGGCGTGTAAAATATGCATAACGTGATAGTTGAGAAAAACCTTCTGTTTCGGGAGCTTGTGTAGTTCTATTTCATACTAATCGGACCACCGAAGTCGGATTCCCACTTTTAATGATCTGAACCCTTTCAACACGGCCGGAAGGATTCCATGTATATTCATCTAACCTAACGTTTCATTCATCTGATGTGTGTGATAGCCCTGAACCGTCAAGATACAACCTCGAAATATCGGCTATCATTGTTTTTACGTTTCTCTACAATATCGGATGCCCAACAAGTAACAACGCACAAGTAGAGATGCCAACTTAAACCTACCATGTTTTTTTATTTTGTATGCATCTTATAAATATCCCTAATTCCTATCTAATTGTTGTTGTATTTCAATTTGCAAACAGGCAGATTAGTTCAATTTAGGTCAAATTCAATTAAAAACACATTATGGAGATTATAATGTCTCGTTCACAGCAATATAAAAAGTTGTATAAAAAAATGTGCAAAAAACATAACATATCATTTTAGGAAGTTGAGGCGGCAAGCTGACAATTTTCCGAAGTTGTCAATTATTTAGTGGTTGGTATCTCAAGTCACAGTGAATATTTATTCATAAAACTGTGATCATCGGCTTGATATACATTGTTCAAGCTTATAGGTTGCTATAAATAATGATTATTGTTGTAGATAAAAACTGCTTGTCCCTACTCACGCAACCAAAAGACTTACTGTAGAGTGATCTCCTCGTGAATATTCAATCAACCTGGAGGCGAGTATCAGATCGTAGACGTCACAGTTCTCAAGGCCGCCACTGGTGGAAAGATGAATTATCGCAATATTAGCATTTTCAAACGGTAATATTCCAATACAGGTACGGAATTCGGTACAAACATGCTGAGACGCGCCGATTGACAGAGATGGATCAGCGGTAACGCGCGGGAGCTTATTCGGAAGGTCACGGGTTGGATTCCCGCCACCGGTTATAGGTCTACTTAGTCACAAGGCGAACACTGGGTTTCAGTCCTACTAATTTCCAACTACTAAATTCAAGTTTATTTCATGGGCAGTGTAATATACCTCTGTCCCATTTATAAACAACGCGTCTAAGACAACAAATAAAACTGATTGTAATTCGCCGGCTCTGTAGCTCAATGGTCAAAGTGCCCCCCCCCCCCCCCCCCCCCCCCCCGAGATCAAACAACTGCCCCCTTTGCCGCAACCCGCCATACTTTCTTTTCTTGGGTGTCTCTAATTTTTCTGTATAAACGTGGGATCACGCTGCAATCTTCGAATTAATTTGTTTTCATGACATCAGTAATCGCCGAATATGTTTATGAACCAATATCATACTTTAATTTTCGGAAAACCAGTGAATAATAAATATTGAAAACTCAAAAGTGAGAAACCCGTAACCCACAACTTGAAGCGTATATTTTACCCGCACCCGTAAATGTCATGCACGTGGATGTGCAGGTTCCTAATTATCAACACATTTTTATACGATTTTTAATAACACAAAATCTAAAATGACAGTAATATAAAACTTAAATTTGATGTTACAATACAAAATTTAAAATGATGTAACAATGTAAAATTTAAAATGATCTAAACATACAAAATTTACAAAAATTTAAAATGATGTAAAAATGTAAAATTTGAAATGATGTTATAATACTAAATTAAAAATAACGTAATTGTACAAAAATATAGAAAAATAATATCGAAACTAGGTTTTAAACGGTGAAGTGGCCCATGCTCGAAGCCAGCCTATCAGTAGCCCTACCTTGTCCCATGCAATCAGGTGGTTTGAACACAATGGGCTATCAGGTTCAACTTGGTGTGTGTGTGATAACAGCGAGACAGCAGTGTCTTTATGCGCGAGAGGGCTAGGCAGGAAGAAGATCGTGGGCGGGCGCCTCCTTTCAATCGACCCTTTTGTACTTTATCGTAGTACGTGTTGGCTCACTCAAATGAGTTCAAGGATTGTTTGGTATTTACTTGGCTTAGTACAGAATTATATAATAAGGTACCGAACGTTTATCGGTGTGGGTTCGTATCCCACACGACAAGTTTTTTGTATCAACTTTTTCCCCTCATCATATACATATGTTTTTTCATTGTTTTTTATTTCCTACGTTAAAATGTTAAGAGCTAACAACTTAGGTAATTGTGTACACTAATTGTTTATAATTGAAACAGATTGTTCCACTAAGAAAAAAGAATCCCACATCAGGTAGAATGTATTACTAAGGTTCCTTGGAATTCTAGAAACAATTTATAAGGTAAATATCTTACCACGAGATCAGTATAGTTCATACCTCTTTCATGGTCGTTTTACTTGGACGTAAAGAAAAACTAGTAGAAAACGATGATTGTGGACTACATTCCTTTGATTGAAGAAGCAAATTCTTCCTATGAATGAGTATGTATTAATGTGCTTCAAACTGTTCTCAAGACAGAAGTCTCCATTGATATAATATAGCTACAGCTGCTTACAAAATGTATATTGATCTAGCTATAACTGCTTGCAAAAGGTAGTCCTCATTGATATAGCTAAAACTGCTTGCCAAAGTAGTCTCCATTGGTTCAGCTACAAACCGTTTGCAAAAGAAAAGTAATCACTCAGTGGTCTAGTTGCAACTGTTTGCGAGAACAAGTCCCCTTCTGGTTGCAATTCAACTGTCTGTGGACAGAAAGTTTTCATGACGCAGCAATGCAGATTTCCTTGTGGTGAGCGATGATAGAATGGTACAACTACACCATTAGTCATCTTGGATACACCCCTCTCTGTTCCTGATTGCATTTTCGCTAACCCTGTCATTACAACGTAAAACATCGTGCCCGAGTCGAGAGAAGAATAACTCTACTTAACACACTTACCTGATCCTGTTACTGTTACTATTTGTGTAACACTTCACTTCTGACACATTCAAACTACAGTTTGTTTAAAAAGACCACCTCTGAGATTTGGCGAAAAACTGCGCCGATCAACATCAATCATAGTCATGACTGATTATTTCTCCTTTTTTCCACATGCCAAGATCTAAAACTAAGCTAATTTAACCTATAAACAAAAAACGGAACTGAAGTAACGTCCATTTCACTGGGATAAAACGCAAAAAAATCTGTGCCCAAAATTGATATTTTTTTCTTCTGTGAAGTGAGCAATAGTAAATCCGTGAACAGTGATTTGGTTTATTGCCTGTAGTTAATTATTTGCTCAGTAGTTGCAGGTCTTGTCGGTAGAGGGGAACAAAAAGCGAGATGGGAGCACTTAAAGCGGTACCTTCATACGTCATCACGAATCTTGTCGTGCGTGGATGAAAAACTCA
Source organism: Isoperla grammatica (assembly GCA_945910005.1). NCBI lineage: Eukaryota > Metazoa > Arthropoda > Insecta > Plecoptera > Perlodidae > Isoperla > Isoperla grammatica. The sequence goes on from OX246745.1 coordinate 4,946,708, forward strand.
ACTAATAATCCAATCAGCAGGTTATCACAGAGACTAATGCTCGTGTATGAGTTTGGGATAACCTACTGAGAACATCCAGCTCTTATTATAATAATTGTGATAAACTGGAGAGATTCAACGATATAATCCTCTTATAAAGGATTCTGGAAACACTTAGATGAAATGAGTAAATTAAGTAATGTAATGCCGATTACGGTGGCTTATTATACCTGTGTGTGTGTGGCTTGTTTCAGGATTGTTCCCACGATAACGGCAGAGATAGCTCAGATGTGCGTATGGAAATATGACGCAGAGTAGTCAGTGTCTGCAGCTATCAAAACAAGTACTAGTGAGTAATCTAACTGCTGCGAGTCATTTCATTGGGACAAGATTGTATGATGAAACCGTGCAAGTCACAATTTGTCTCCATGCAAGTGACTAGTTACTAAAAATAGTGGCTACTCCACTGTCGTATGAGCCCCTCCCCAGAAGTATCAGGTTTAATTTTTGTCTATAACAAATTTACGGTCAATACAACATTCATAAAACTTATCATTTATATATACATGATATTATACATGGCGCGAATAACTAAGATGTTTACGCGCCGTTAAACATTTACAATTCAATTCAATATTACATACATACATACATACATACATTATAAATACGATGAATGGTGGTCAGTAGGCCTAATCGTATTTGGCGCTTGCTGATAGCTCAATAAAACCAGATATCAATCACAACTCCAGTGAATCTGGTAAAATTATCCAATTCAACAGATAACCATAGATTTTTCTCTTGGTACAAACATAAACCCACGATACATATTTTACTTTAATGGTGTTCTTTTGTAATATTCTACTACAACATGTCTATTTCATTTCAGGAGAGTAACGGCAGCAATTGTGTCCACTAATTTATTTTAGAATATTCTTATTTTTTACCGAAAAGGTTTGTTTCAACTTGTTTTCTTCATTGTATACATAATCTGTTACATTCACTGTCTAATCATTATGTTTTTGTATTATTTTTACGTTAAAATTGTGAGAGTTAATAACTCAATGAATTGTTTAAATAATTAATTCACGATAATATAATAAGCCTTTGAGTTATTGAATGAGAGAAGAAGAGTGGGAAGACCTAGCGATAGATGGCAGGACCAGGTACAAGCAGATGTGGAGGAGAGAGGAGAGTAGTGGCCAGTGGTAGAGGATAGAGAAAGATGGTGGAAGGACAGGAAAAAAGTGGAGAGATTCATTCACAAAGATAATGAAGTTGAAGAAAATGATGAGTCGACTGGTGAGCTTGGCATGCCGATACTGATTCCTGAGATGCCCAAGATCAATGGTGGAAACACCCCTTTACCCAACTAAATGATGTTGGAATAAAGATTAGCGATACTTGTATTTATATATTTTTTTAATTTTAAATTTAAATATATATATATGTTAAAATATAAATATTTCGTTTATTAATTATAGATTAATTAATATATATTAATAATATAAATTTTAATTTAATTTATATAGAATAGTAATTTGTTGTATTGCTTATAATTTAAATACATTGTGTTTCGCTCCAGGCACCGCACGCGCGGCCACGCAAGTGTGATGTGACAACAGCTCCCGCCCGCCTCCTAATTGAGCTCAGTGGTGCAGACTGTGAACGCAGTACGCACCTCATCTGTGATACATGTCTTAGCATCTGGCGAAGGAGTTGCTTCCAACCAACATATGGTAAGAGATAGGTCTAGACACCTTCTGGGCTCAATCCAAGGACTACAGAACAGATGGCTAACATACGGCAAGAGGGTTTGGTTTGACCACGACTATTGGGGTAATTGGACTGAGTACAACAACAATATTGGAGGTGCGATGCCGAAGTCAGAGTTACCATCCTATGAGTAGTGCGCAGTATACATACAGAATTTCACGAAAGAGTTATATTTTTATTTTTAATTCGTTTATCTTTATCGGGACTGGGTATTAAAACTGTGCAAAATTAATGTTTTTTATTATATCACGAGAACGCTTGCAAATAGTGAAAAAGTGATTTTAAGCCTGTCTTTGGTGTTGTGTTTAAAAAATAAAAAAAAAAAAAAAATGTACGATCATTATTTTATTTTTTTGGTAATTAATAGTTATTAAATTATAAATAAAATAACAATCGTAACGATAACAAACTGTGAATGTTTTTAAATCCATTGTGTAGCTGATACAAAACCAAAGACAGGACCAGAATCACTTTTTCAATATTTGGAAGCGTCCTCATGATGTAATAAAAAACATTAATTTTGGGCGGTTTTAATACCCATTCCACAATTGTCGACATCGTGATTGTAATCGGGATGGGGATCGCAATCGTAAATTGTCCCATGCTAAATCATTACATTAGAATTTTTCTTGTGAACAGCGTCATAATACTAAGTTAACTTTTTCACGATTTCTGGATTGCGATTGGAATCCAGAAACCGACAACCGAAACCGAACTCTTTAGGCACCGGGGCCCGATTACGTGTGCTAGTTTCACTCCAGTGTTGCTCAAATATCAAAAGGCTATCAGGAGTCAGCAATTGAGACGATAACACATACCACAGCACACATAGTATGTATCACATAGTACATAGCACATAGCACACAGCACACATACGTACCACAATTGAAACAAAGGTTAAGACAAATTAACAAGCATTAATGTGATGTTATGAATGAGGAATAATTAACCCGCTCATTAATATTTATAATACAACATGAACCCGCACTTATGCTTGTATCGTAGATGTATAAACCACAATGAGCATTTTCCTCAGTTGTAAGTAGGTCAAACATGATGATATTCAAAACGCTTCAAGTCATTTTCTAACAGATGTCAAACTAAGGTGTGTTTATATTTACAAGAAAGGTAATAACTAATAAGTGATTGTTCTGCCGGTTGATCCAGTCATAATGACAGGTGATTACTGTTAATTAATTACGTATCACCTCCAGTGTTTAAATGAAATTGTTTGATATTTCTCTTCTGTTATCATCATAAAACCTGGGAGTTTATGATTGATTACTATTGTAATTTGTAGCATTCTTATATCTATAATTTATCTCATAGTTTGTTGACTAACATCACTAATTAAAATCATGAACAATTAAGAAACAACGAGTCAATCAAAATAGTCACAAATCGCTGCTGAAAACAATGTTTGAAATTCATTATGGTCGAGTTAATTTCATAGACAAATAATGAGGTGTTACGTTAATACAACAACACGTGAACAAGCAGGTAGAAACCAACAGTTATTTGATTTCACGGATTCGTTCCATTACTTATGGCTACACCTGCTATGTTTGAGCCAGGAACCATAAAGCATTGCTGGAGCTAGACATTATGAAATGGTTTGTTCCATTTAAATACAGAATGTAAGAACTATTATCAGATTCATTCTTTTTGGGACTAGGCGAGCAATAATGAAATTCTTATTTCTCGAAACACTTCCAGATAATACGTTTTTTTAGGATAATAGAAAACGATACAAAGTAAATGTACTATTTTTGTTACTAGAACGTGAGAAATAAGATGTATGTACATACAGGGGGTTTCAAGAATTTTTTTACACGAAAACCAACATTTTGGGCCGAGTATAATAGGGAATGTTCATAAAAAATAAATATTGTTCAGAGTACCAAAAAATGATAGATACTTATCCAAAAATTACGTGGAAATAATGTTTATGTCTGAGAAGTGCATAGTTTCAATTCTATTAGCATTTAAAGTATGACATTTCTACCTGCATTGTGAAACGGTCTGTGACGTCAAACGTTGGTAAACAACAGATTTTATGAATTAATTCATCCAAGCTCTCTGGAATTCACAACTATTACGCCTGTTATAACAGCACTTCATTGTTGTCGATCTTCAGACGTTTAATTTTAAAACCACAATGTTTTCAACTATTCGTAAAAAATACTGTTATTATTGATTATATTCGTATAAATTTATGTTCATTAGTATTTATTGAACATTTTAGAAACAAATTTGATACAAAACATTCTATTGTGAGTGAAATTATTAGCAAAACAGCGTTGCTTAGTATGATTGGGTGGTTGTGATCCAAACGTTTGACGTCATTCCCCGTTCTTCCCGCCAAAACGATGTGTGAAAGTTTCGGGTGATTTTTATCAGTGAAATCTATTCCAAACACACACAAAAATTAATATGATTCTTTATAGAAACTGAAATTCAACTAGATGGAACTATAAAAAAATGATCTGCACATTCCCTATTGTCACGACAACACTGTAATAATAAATAATATTAATAACGTTTTTTTTCTCCTTTCTGTTACTTTATCAATTAATCCCAGAATGGAATGCACACTATGTGTTTATCATTAAAAAAATTACAATTTTCTATTACTTTAATTTTATTATTCTACTCCCCACGATGACTGTATACATTTATTGTAAAATCCGCAAGCCTTTTGGTTGTTAGAGACTTGTGTTTATAGTGTAAAATAATGTATGTATTCGATCTACTTCAATACAAAAATTCTATTCTATTCAATCTGAATCCGATTTCGTTATTATTTTTATGTCCCCCCCAGGGCGATGTTTTCGTCGAAATTCTGTCCCGCTGTCCGTGTGTGCCTTCACTTACGATGGGCAGGAGACTTGTTGTTACTACAGTGTATATCTGCAGGGTTGGAGCACCCCTGGCATAAGACGGGCCTGGGCCTCCAGCATGACGGCAACAAGCCCAGGTAGACCTGAGCACTTTGCCGTGGACAAACCACGCTGAGTTATGATGGGGGATTGATTACTAGATCGGATTCAAGATGGGGTATCTACTTTGAAAGTTGCCACTGAAATAATGAAAAGTCATGGTACGAAATAAGACCTTTTCGTTTGAGGACGATATTGTAAATAAGTTTATTTATCGGTGAGTAAAATCAAGCAACTGCATTGTTTTAGTGGTAAAGCGTACCTAAAAGATCATGATTTTTCATTGTTGTTCTTCATCCAGGATCTTTCTAAAAAATGCCTTTAACATTTATTTTGACTTTGAAGACGTTGTTTTGGTACATTTGGGATACCATGCATGTTAAAAACTAAGCCACTAATTTATTTTTATTATACGAAGTAACTTAAATTATGTTGAACACCAGCTAAGCACAAATCTTGCTTCTTGTATTGGGTTTGCTACAATTCTTACGACCGCTAAATATTAGTTGTTGCCTGTTGGAATAAACATGATGTGATGCGGTACGAATTGTTAGCTACTTTGCCACGACTGGGCAATGGACATTCAACCTAAATCCTTCTGCACCATTTACACCGGTACTACCATATAAGACTTCTGTCTCAGGAAGATATCGACATTTAAATTTTGCATGCCAGTCATTGAAGAATATATTATTTTGTAATGAAATTCGTAAGAAATTATTACAAAATCAAGAAAATGCTCTTTTCAACTTTTAAGGCCCGTGTTCAGACCCATCAGAAGAATAAAACACAATTTTACTTATGGAGCTTTATTCATAAAATAAAAAAAATTCTTAAGATAGGACCCTTATTCTGACATTATTTACAAAATATCCATAAAATAAGAAATGTTTATGTTTCTTGGTTTTTTATTTCATTCATTGTTTTTCATATTGTTTTTTTTTTATATATAAATGCACGCGCGAAAAACATAGTATTTAAAAATACTGTCCTTTTCAGTCTTAAATAATAATTGCATAGTTATTTGGTGGCGTCTGTTGACAAGCCGTCAACTAAGTGCAAATACCCCGACATGTGCTCGGGGCCCTGTTGCTAGATGGGTTAGTGGGTTACTAAACCACCCCAGCCAGCCCAACGCAATCACAAATACAAACGTTGAAGACTTTCAACTGAAATTTGACAAACATGTTTTTCACTTCCTGTTGAAATGTTTCCGTTCCACCCCACCCAACCCCCCATCGACAAATATCACCCTTTACCCTTTTGTTACCCTTATTTTCGCACCCACTCTTTAAAATCTCCTCAGTCGTTCTTTTTATTCTTCTCAAATGCAGCCCTTCAGTTGTCATGTATCGATACACAGATCAAAAACTTTTTGACAGTTGCTTCTTCTATTTAAAGTTACTAACTGCTCTGAAAACATCAAACATGTTGCATTATTTGTTGAGAGGAAGGTTAGAGAAAGGATTATCTTATCGAATGTATTGAAATCATAATTACTAATATTATTGAATCTATTTTATTGTGACTATCCCACAGTAACGTATATAGTACCAATGTCTAGGCCACAAATCCAGCAAAAATACGCGCTAATTCTAGGGTATTTTCCACTTGTGAGTTTTCTTGGGGAAAATCATGCTGGTACGATAACGTTTTGAAACGACAGTTTGAAAAGATCGCAATAATTCGCTTTTATTTCTCTTCAAATTGGGACATAAAACCACTTAATATATTTCCATGTACTAAGCAGTTAAAACTACAGTCACTGGAATTCGCATAAGTATAAAATAGCAGCGCAACTCGCGGGCGGGAAGGCCGATGTAGGGCACAAATATCCCTCTGTAGCCATGAATCATGATCACTTATAGGTAGAGATAAGTTTTGTTTTAGCGTTTTAGATTTTAGATGCTAGATCGGGGAACATATTATTTAAATGCTACAAAATGCAAATTTTACAAAAAATATGGTGTTCCCATCCCTATTGAGATTTAGTTAAGAATTGTTCTAACCCTTTAAGTAGTGACATCTTCCATTAAAAGTGCAAGAACCCCCCCCCCCCCCCCCCCAGCCCCCACACGGGCATATTTTTGTCGGGGGTAGTACACCAAAGGGTGAATACTAGATTTGTTTACTGGTACTTGAGATTTCGAGTTTGTTAGGCATAACTTATGAAAGGGTTAACGCATTGTAGGGGGTGGATAAAAGGGACACAAGGGGTTCTATAGAAAAACGGTGAGCTAAACCTGCCAAAGGGTAGTACGGTCTGTCTAAATGTATTAATCCAAAGCATTGGGCTAGCCCCCACGCAGGGAGACAGCACAAAGAGACGCTTGTCACAGTTCCGCAAGATATTGATTCATTGTGGCAATATTCACATGAAAATGTGCGGTTCTTATCAATAATCCGAGCTATCATATTGTTGTTCGCATCTTCCCATAGAGCAGTATGAATGAGGAAACTGCTGTGTCACCCACTACCCCTGAAACCCGACAGGATGTTTTTCAATGTTTTCATGATGATGGAAATCATTTTTATTCAAATGGTGCATTCATGTGAGATAAACGTGAAAATTGCTTTAATTCTGATTCGGATTCTGATTATTGCCATTTATATTTATTTATCAGTATCAGACCTAGTAAATGTGATGGCAGATGTGCCTGATGAACAATGGATTCTGGGAGAATTCCACAACTTACGTTAGTACTGCAGCAACCTTTACCCTTCGCCTCGGCAGCCCGCATAACACATCGACGCTCATCATGATCCAACTGTTAAAGTTACTTATACAAATGTACCTTAAGTAAACATAGATTCTTGTAACGATTCTTTCTAAATAATAATAATAAGACATACTAGTTCACAATCACGTTTCATACGAATACACGCAGAATTCAACAATGTGATTTTGTTTTATCAATTTCAATTGACGAAAACTAATGATCGGATTTCGACGAGAGTCCTCTATAAATATAAGTTAGACAACAGATAAATATACTTTCTAGATGAAAAGTGCCCTGAGCGATAATTCACGGCATGCTATCAATATATATAAGGTAGGGAACGTATTTTCACGGCCAAACCACACGTCAAAACAACAAATAATATTAGGTTATATTTGTAAAATAATTGTCATCCAGAAATATTGATAACGTATGAATCGGGGTTAGCCTGTTTTATTGGTCTTTTTAATTTTTAGATCTTGGCAGTACTGGCTTCACACATTTTAAAATAAACATATTTCTTGAACACTCTTACTTCCCCTTTGGTGGCTCTGCTTTGTAGGAACCGTTTACCTGCGATACGTGGCGTTGTTGCTAACTCCATTCACTAATTTCAGTTACTCTCATCTTAGGTAGTAGACTTACAGCCTGCCTAAGTCCACCTTGCTTTCATATTGCTAGCAACTGAGTAATTAAAAGAATTATCTGTAAGAAGGATACAGAAAACACAACTGAGATAAATAAGAACTAACATTCCGCGCTTTGAGCGAACCTAACCTGGGTTTTCCGCGCGTGGATGATGGTTGGAAATCGGCTTTTCCTATTTGTATCTAGGAAGTTCAATGCACGAGACATTTAAAACATTAAAATAATCATTTTTATCATCTTCACTGCATTATTTAAAACATTTTCATACGAGTATATCATGTAATTACGTAATTGAAGGTCCGTAAGGTGTTAGGCCCCCTCCTTCCTCCAACTCTTATTTTGAATCCCGTTTGCCTAGCGAGCCAGCCTCCCCATCGGAATAGAATCTTATATCATAGCCATGCACCATTGTGCACTGATGAATGACACATGAAGAAACCTAAACATTCAGTGGGGGAGGGTGGGGGCCAACTGTAGGATGTGATAAGCTAAACGCCGACGGAATTGTATTTTATTTGACCAACCCCGTTTGTACGGTAAGAAAATGAAGTGTTCAAACTACCCACACAAATTGATTTAACGTGAAAATTCAGTAGTGTGGCTGGTTGGGGTGGCGGATTAATATATATATATATATATATATAAAATACTTACCCCCCAACCCCCCCCCCTCCCACACACACGGAGTAATTTCATTCTATTACACCCACAAACAATGCAAGCTCCAAATAGCAAATCAATATGTTAAGGTGGGGAGCGGTGGGGGGGGGGGAAAGGGGAAGGGGGAGCTAACCTCACACACCTAATAATCTCCTCTTTTTAATAAAGCAAACTGAAAAATGAGTTTGTAGGACATAATTTCCTTGAGTTTCAAGTAAAAGTCAATGAATGATCGTGTGTGAGCTATTGGCTAGAAGATTGTGTGAGCTATTGGCTGGAAGATTGTGTGAGCTATTGGCTAGAAGATTGTGTGAGCTATTGGCTGGAAGATTGTGTGAGCTATTGGCTGGAAGATTGTGTGAGCTATTGGCTAGAAGATTGTGTGAGCTATTGGCTGGAAGATTGTGTGAGCTATTGGCTAGAAGATTGTGTGAGCTATTGGCTGGAAGATTGTGTGAGCTATTGGCTAGAAGATTGTGTGAGCTATTGGCTGGAAGATTGTGTGAGCTATTGGCTAGAAGATTGTGTGAACTTTTGACCCCGGCACAGAAGCGCAGGGACAGACCAGGACTTGTTAACCTCGTTACCAGATGATTCATAAGCCTCGTCTCAGTACTAACTCATCAACTATAATGGGTGTTGAACTGTTGATGTGTTTTAGAGTGTTCAGGTGATATGGTTGCCAGGTATTTACGCATTTTCATGGGACTGTGGTAATATTTCGATCATTTCATTTTTCGAAGGAAACCTGCGCATATACTAGTCATTCCTCTTCAGAGCCCTAATTCCAGAACAGTTTTATGTGGTTGTGGCCGGTTGTTACGTTGGGCCCCCTATCCCAAAACCCGAGCGCAACTTATGTACTGGAATGAGGGCCCAGGTGACTAACTAGTCATTGTGATCATTAACTAATGTACCGGCACACCAAATGGACAAATTGACTGCAGTGTATGTCCTCATTGATTTGTTACAATGTTTATGTAACTTGTTTTCCTGTTCTAAATATTGACTAAAATCCCTCTGACACAACTGTATGTATAATATACAGAAAATGAAACATGATACATACATTCAGTACAGACATACAGATACTGATACATGATACAGGGCTACGCAATAAATCGCCAAGCAAATAAAGCTCCAACCACAATCGTCTGGATCGTGATAGTAAACGGGATCGGGATCGCAATCGTACATTTTCTCATTATTAAAACATTACGGCATTACAATTTTGTTAAGAACAGCGTCATAAGAAGCATATTAGTTACCTTTTTCACGACTTTCGGATTGCGATTGCAATCCCGATACCAATTATTGAGGTTGGGGCTCCACTGACCTGGTGAATTCAAACCTACATTTTCAACAAACTCTATAATTTTCGAATGTGTTCTGTTGTGGCTCGGGTGATGATAGGGGCGCCCCAGCTATGTGTAATGTCACTAGCTAGCTATAGCCTTGCTAGCTGGCTGGCTGGCTTGTGGCTCGGGTGATCATAGGGGCGCCCCAGCTATGTGTAATGTCACTAGCTAGCTATAGCCTTGCTAGCTGGCTGGCTGGCTTGTGGCTCGGGTGATCATAGGGGCGCCCCAGCTATGTGTAATGTCACTAGCTAGCTATAGCCTTGCTAGCTGGCTGGCTGGCTTGTGGCTCGGGTGATCATAAGGGCGCCCCAGCTATGTGTAATGTCACTAGCTAGCTATAGCCTTGCTAGCTGGCTGGCTGGCTTGTGGCTCGGGTGATCATAGGGGCGCCCCAGCTATGTGTAATGTCACTAGCTAGCTATAGCCTTGCTAGCTGGCTGGCTGGCTTGTGGCTCGGGTGATGATAGGGGCGCCCCAGCTATGTGTAATGTCACTACGTAGCTAGCTATAGCCTTGCTAGCTGGCGGGCTGGCTTGTTGCATGGCGTGATTTCTTAGGAGGGACTGCCCGTTGTGAATTATTAGTTACCACCGCTCTGCTGTCCCGTTGTGCTTGTTAGGGCGCTCGCATTCACAACACACACTTGGGCTAGCATCTTCCTAGATGAACTTGGGCTAAATTCATGTCTACACGATTTTCTACACATTTCGTAAAGAAAAATACATATGTATGTATGTATATTTATTAACTGGCTCAGTTAGCCATTTTTTTACAATAACAATTATTACTACAATATATTACAAATACAATAATTACATAGTATAATATATACAATAATGAAAAAAATTACTTAATTAATCATATCCTGGTTGAATCCACACAAAGAGTACACTAAATAGTAAATACTAAATCTTAAACTAACTAAATCTAACACTGTAGCCTCACATCCTATTTTTTAAGATCCAACTTTTGCATTTACTTTTGAACAAGGCCATACTTTTTATTTGTTTAATATCCATTGGCGTATATGTATTTAAACACTTGGGCTTTCGTGGCCCGGGGGGGGGGGGGGGGGGGGGGGGGGGGCGACAGGGCCCACAGACTAGGGTAAGCCCCCCAGCCCCCCTTTTTCATGCATTGAATCAAGTCGAGATGTGCTGCCATATCAGCCCTAGTCCCGACCTATTTGGGTCAGGGTAGCCACCCTCTCATAAATGGTTGCTACGCTGCCTATTGAGTTTTTGGGTTTAATAGGCGGTGTTGTGTCTTAAAGACTACAATTCTATTGCTCCACCATAAAATGAAGCACCTTAATACCTATACAGGTTTTGGTAATAGATATACGGTCGTCTATTATTGCGGTCATATTACTTGAACGTTTATCGCCGTTTGAGCGGACCTTTACCTTGTAATGCAGGGTAATCCGTCTGTTATTAAGTAATTGTTTTTTAACCCCGACAATTATATTACAGCGTGTCTGGGTCCATTAACTGTGCCGAGCTAGGCCCATTGTAAATAACATCACATTTATGTGCGGGGAAATATACAAAAAAAACTTTTAGAATATATTAGAAATGTCAGTGAAATATTTATCTTGTAGAATGTACTCGTGCAAAAAGTAGTAAAGTGAATTGTTTGTTGCGTTAGGGACATCGTCTGCCATGTTGTGTGTGCATTCCTGCTGAGACATAAGTCCGCATGCGGAGTGAACACTCAACACGCAATCACGTCAAACAGTTGGTATATTAAATTATTACATACATTTCTCTGGACGTTTCGTTATGTAGGTCTAGAGATTAACGGTAAAAACAGTACAGGAGCTCAGTTTTCTAAAATTGGTACACCATTCACGTTTTTAACTTTGAAATGGAAACTTGTAGTCAGATGCGTCGGAACGTTTTTGTTGTAAGGGGGGGGGGGGGGGGCAATTACAGACTCTATAGAGGGTAATGGTAAGCACACATCTATCAACCCTCTCAAAATCCGCTTGCATAGTTTAATTTGTACTCGCAACGAGGTGGGTGACATAGCTAGTGTCACAGGCGAAGTCTCTGCCGCAGGAGGGACAGCATTACATTACAACAAGGAACAATATGTACTTCATTATGTGCAAGGTTGCTCAATTTCTCAGTATTCAAAATTAGTTTTCGACACAAATTGCTAGAAAAGTGTGATAACTCAAGATGATTTTGATCGAATAATTAAAAGTACATTTAATATCAACATTTTGGAATGACGCGTGGCTATATATTACCAAGAACTACTGATATTAAAAAAAAAAAAAAAAATGGCACAAAATTTATAGTATTAGACAATTTCAGTGATATTTCAAATAGTATAATTTGATTCACTCATATTTCTTAATCCTTTTTTGAGAATATCTGTATTAATCGTTCTAAAATTATGATGTCAAAAGACACGAACAAAAAACAACATTAAAATTTTAAGCTTTTCTATCTATTTATGTATAAAACTCATAATCTCGGTTCGTCATACTGGCGGTACTCATTTCACTCATCTTACATCTATTTAGCTATGATTTCCAACTACACTTCAGCAGCACATGATCGTTTCGAGCCGCACAACAATGCACACAATAATTAAGGTAATTATTGCTACCCGTATCTTGTGCACAGACCTCCCTTCAGTCTTTCGGAGCTGTTTGGCGGCACGTCGTGCCTTTAGTCTTTCTGAGCTGTTTGGCGGCACGTCGTGCCTTTAGTCCAGTCTCGAATTTCATTTCATACACTCCTCCGATTTGTGTTAAGTGCCCATCTTACCATGAAAACATTTAAAAGGGGAAGTTTTTACAAACAAAAAATAATCAAGCTATTCAGTACAGGGTTCAATAAGGTCTACCTATATATTTTAGAGACCTTGACCTATTGATAATATGTTAGACCATCATATAATGGACATGTCTATGGAAATTGGGTTCCAATGAACATGATATGGGTAAATGCGTGCAAGATGGACTATGGGGTCAGTATATTGGAGATGAGCAATCTTTGATGAGCATCCAGGTTTTAATAGACAGGTACATATCCACTACGATCCGTACAAAAGACTGTATAATTTAGGAAATTACTACTTTTTTTAGTAGTTGCCCCAGCGCACGGCTCTCTAGTGCGTATGAAATATCCAACTCCAATATTACTACCTTAATTTTTTACTTCTCAATTTCCTACCATCTACTTGAAATGGTGCATTAGGGATCAATTTACGCCCTTGGGTTGGATACCTAGAAATTCCGAACACAGTGAGTGTGAATATAATGACGCCTGTGCACTGTACTAAGCGGAAGACTGCATTTACGAATGCGTGAAGTAACGGCATCAATCTGTTGGTTCTCGTTGGAACAGCGTGCATAACAGGGCACCTGTATTGCTTTATCTGTATTTAACACTATTGTTTCTGATTTATATTTTTATATTGAGTTGAATCACATTTATCTTCAATTCTTCTTTGTTCAGTAGTTTTTTTTTTCAATAATGTTTTCCTGCTATATATATGCAATGTAAATATTATTATTGTTATTTTTATTATTTTATTATTATTATTATTATTATTATTATTTTATTGAATGTATCACAATCATACAATCTCGGTCAAAACCGGCGTTAACATGTTATACTGACGTATTATTATTATTATTATTATTATTATTATTATTAATTTTATTATTATTATTATTATTATTATTATTATTATTATTATTATTATTATTATTATTATTATTATTATTATTATTATTATTATTATTATTATTATTATTATTATTATTATTATTATTATTATATTGGGGTTTTTTCTCCCCAGGTATTTCTTTTTGTATTATGTACATTTTGTAAAAGAAGAATTAATAAAGTATTATTTCCATCCAAGAAAAAGGGCAGTTGATAAGGATCTGAGGTTGGTATGAGTCATGAGATGAGACCAGGGCTAGTATCGAAATGATTAGGTTTATGAATGATCGTGCGTTCATTGCAGTAGGGGAGAGCGCTGAGCCCCCCTCCCGCCCCCCCCCCCCCCCCCCCCACAGCACGCCCCTTTAGAAGGATCTCGTAGCACAGGTCAATGGGACAGCGTCAACAACAATAAACATGCTAGATTGATAATTAATTTCTGTCATCTCGTTTTGTTGACTGTTGTCTTATTAACGGGCCGGAGCTGTCTACAGTTCTTTAGTGCTGCCCGCCGCACACATTTACTGCGCACAGATGGGAACTTGGTTAATAAATTATCAATTAATTCACGGATTAGGTAAACCTAGGTATTCTTGTTAGCCGACTTGCATGTGATTGATGTTGTACCTACCCGATTCGAGATGAGTACTGGTTGCGCCGTGACAAATGGAATTCTTTAATCTTTCACAAGCCTCCATCCTCAGGTCACGTAATTCCACTTCGCATTATCAAATAAATCTTACACGAAAAAATATACTATGAAGAGCCTGGCTAGAAAATGTTCAATGGTTTTTATTAATTGTGTAAACTTTTCGGTTGAAAACAATTACAATGATAAATTATATCCTTAATTGGATGATATATTATTTGTATTCCTTGGTCCGGATTCATAAGAGGTCCTAAGTCTGTTTTTGGACTTATCTCTAAGATCGGCATGAATTTGAACCTCTTGTGAGTCCTGGAAAATATATGAAAATACTTTAAACATGTTATTAGAATGCTCATTGTGTCCTTGTTCTTACCAGAATTAGTAACTTCTTCATGTGACCTGGGTCTGGTTTTACAGGAGGTCCAAAGTTAGGCCGGTCTTAGAGTTAAGACCAGAAAGAGACTTAGGACTTGTTGTGAATCCGGGCCCTGCTTCCATCGTAGAACGCAAGTTTATATTACTATTTAGTTTGTTTATAGGTTATTTCAGCTCTTTCATGCAGACTCAAATTGATCACTAAACTTGGTTTTGTGGTACGACATTTTAGGCACTGTTGAATCATATAGACCTTAGCCTCAAGACTGGAATAGGTAGTCCTTATATTTGCTGTGAGAAAATAACACACATTCATACTCGATCAACAGCTAATTTGCCAAACCATGTAATTTTTGACCCCCTCCCCCCCCCACACACACACAGATAGTAGGCCCTATACATTACTTGATTATAAACAAAGTTCTGCCTAATCATTAAGGTTGCCTTCAATTACACGGAACAACAATTACAAAACAATAAGTATGAAATAAGAATTATAAATTACTTATTATGATAAATAAAACATTGATTTATGTATGTTACTTGTTGCTTTGGCCGTATCAGTGATGTCTCACAATCAAAGTTGATCTCTTCACCCCACGTCATAAATAAAACCCGCTAAGTGTGAAGACATTGACTGCACGTATTCATGATTCATGTTGCACCTACTAAGTAGTCTCCGCGCGGGGAAATGCAGTGAGTACTACGTGCATGCGGTGTACAGTAGAATACAGGTTCAACGAGGTTCGCCCACCATTAGTGTAATCACATTAAACTACCGTATTCACGAAGCAGAAATGCGGTATGGTCAAGTTGTCTCAACGAAAGTACTCTGATGCTTACGACACAGCCGAGTCCAAGGTGAGAACTTAATTTTCTACTTTCCTAATTTCTACCCTAAACAGGTCCATTGGGGATAATTTAAAACCTTCCGTTGGTTACCTGTAACGGTGGGTGTGGCCAAACCGCTGTGCACTCGACTAAGCCGAACCATGAATTTACGAAGGTGTGAAAGAACGCTGGGTATCTGTTGATTTTCTTTCAATTTTCCGCGGTTGAAAAGGGCAGTAGACCATGACCTGAGATCGGTTTGCGAATACTTTCGTTGGGGCTACTATATACCGCGTAACCGCGCCACTGCAAGCAACCTCCCAATTTCGGTCTTTTAAAATTGCAATGTGTTTAAATTGTCCCAAATGTAAATCAAAATATGTCATCCTGTAGAGAATTCACTGCTCTTTCTTATGAATGTTTCTTTGTTCCAATCAATACTTCCGTTTTTCAGATGTTCTTCATTACCCTTTTTAACGTGATGTTGCTGGACACCTTTCACACCTGATTAAGAACATCTGCAAATTGTCCGTGAACAATCTACGTAAGGTGCATTTTCATCGTTGTTCATAAGACGCGTCAAAGCTCTAATTATGTAATGAAGAAGAGACGCATTTAAGCTCGAAGATAATTGAGCCCAAGGTCTACTTGGTCACTATTTGCGCTGCGTACAGGCATCGCGGCGCTTCGAGCCTTCCAAACTGACCTATTGCCCAATATGGTTTTTTTTAATTGTATTTACATATTTTGACGTTTTATGACAAACATGGCTAAATTGAATGGAAGGGAATTGTGAAGGCAGTTTTTGTCTCCGGGGGGGATGGTCCCCAATCTATTTATTTATAGGGGGATGGTTTAACCATTTAATTGATTTTTAGGTGATGGCTTCTCGCCTCCAAATTCGACCACTAAGTGTACTGAGATAAGTGGTTGTAATAAGAGAACGAGTGAGGATCACGAGAGATATGAAGAGCCTCGTCAGCTGATCAGCGCAGAGGAGGAGGTAACCAAACCAGTTACACAACTAACGTAGTTTCTCCTGATATATCTCAAAATACCTAAGCGTTTACTAAATTAAATTAATGTGAGACAAATGGTTACCTGTTTTGCTCGCAACGACCTGTCTGCATGAGCGCCACACGCCACTCCCCGTGCAGTGGGGACGCTGTGATTTGATACAACGCGTACTCATCCGCCAGGTCATACCTCTCGTTACAGGTAGATACCGGCCACGGTAGCTCGGCGATTGGGGACCTGGGTTCGAGTCCCGTATAGGGCTGGTTTTTCGTATTGTCCTTCATGATGATGTAGATTTTACGTCTGATATTTTTACAGCTTGGCTAATCGAGACGATGAGTGGGTGAAATATGAAGATGAAGATGAAAAAACGCCACATGTCCGAATCAGATCCATTACTCATTCCATTACACATAAGGGGAGCTAAACAAGGGAGGGCAGGGCCAAGTGGGAGGAAAAATCTTAAGTGGGACAGTGGGGGGAAAGGGACAAGGTCTCCTTTCATCGCGTCTTACGACTAGCGGAGTCACTCTGGGCATAGCGAGACGGGTCTTGTTCTTCATCTTTATCTATCCTCCCTCATCTTCTCGAACAGCTGATTGCAACAACAGTGACGTATCGCAACCAGATAATCAGTCTACAATATTGTTTTATAAAATGACCGAGAGCAAACTGGGAGACTCTCGCAAAGTATTTGCGTATTTGGGTGACCATTTCCTCGTGTTCTTTCTCATAATCCCTACCCAAAATGTACCGGTAATCGAATGTAGGGCTGAACTGTCAACAGGGTGTTTTGTTTGGATAGTTGAGAAGGAAGGTGCAATGGCTGTTTTATAGGACTCAATCCTACAGGTCGCCTTATAACTGAGTAAACCTTGCCTTGAAACAGACTCTCTCAGGAATTCCGATGGAGGTAATCGAACCACAAGCCTATGTGATTACAGTCTGCTACCACTGACCTACAACCTTATGATAGTGTCACAACATAACTAGTCTCATACTGACCTCAGATCCTTATCTACTGGCCCCTTCATGCACGATGTCTCAACGAAAATCGACATATTACTGTTTTTCCCCCACATACTCGTAGAGGCAGTCTTCCGAAGAGTTTTAGTAGAGTGCACAAGCCCTATTAGTCACACCATCTATATTATACATTTTTAGGTATCCTAAGGTCTTAAACTATCTCTAATCGACCTGTTTCACGTAACTAGATAAGTTTTTGGACTTGGCTACTTCGTAAACATAAGACTAAATACGTCGGTGTATCTTTACTATACCCCAAATAGTTGTTATTGTGGTGGGCCAACTCCCTTACAAGAACTAATTTAAGGGTCATATTGTACAGCTTACTTTCAACCGTGTTGCAGACTTTGGATGATGTAAGGTAGCTGTATTCACTAAGTATCTGAGTAATCCGGTGATTGGAGTGTGAGCTTAGCCGGGTATTATCCGTATCGTGATACTAAGCCGTATATTGTGTAATGTGCACCCTGCGTATGCAACAACCACCGCTCAAAGCTAACAGTGTGTGTTACAGGAGGAAGACTTCATTCTTTCGTGGTTGTGTTGCACCGGTCTCAAGCATGTACATTACTACATCACTAGCATTGACTCTCTACCCACTACCCTCGAAGTACCCCTCCGTCTGTGCGGCCGCAGCCAGTGCTCTTGCTGTGTCAACAACATCTCCGACTGTCTATTTCCTCGCGTGACTGTTGCGGCCCTCCCGGTAACATTTCACCGATAACGATAACGGAGTCTCTTTCATCTCAGCAATAATAAGTTTTATTGCCTCTCGTTGGATTCCATGACGGCGTGAGTGGCGTTATTTCTTGTTAATTAGTAAATAGTAATCCTTGATCTCACATATTCCGCCGCGCGGCGAATAGTTGGCATTTCTGGTCTTTCAGATATGCCAACTCTAGGAGGCGAACTATTTTGTTCTTCTGACATTAAAATGCTAATTGTAACACGTGCCAATTTAAATTTTAGAACCAAGAAGCTAAAAAATGCATTGAGATTTTTTAAGGACGATAACCTTTTCTTTTAAGTGTATAGGGGACCTGGCTCGCTAAGTAGTGATGTTTAATTGATATCTTGTGGACTGTTCAAGTTTGTATCAGCTAAACAATCAATTGAAAAAGTGTCAATATTGAAACTGTTACGATTGTCATTTCAACAATCAATTCCAAATTATTGAGTTACTCACAGAAATAAAAGATCGTATCAATTACAATATTCTTTAAATTTTGAAATTCATTGTTTAGTTGATACAAAACCAAATTCCGCTCCGGGAATCACTTTTTAAATATCTTGAAACGGTTGCATAAAAGAACCGCAAAGCGCTAGCAGTCAGGCAAACTACTCTCGCGCCGCATCTGAATATTGGTCCACAGTACACAAACTGTCTATTATAATCAAAAACTTTTTTTTTCAAGACATCGGCGGAAGAAGTGACTGTCCAAACTAAAGCGGCTCAAGAAGTGACTGTCCAAACTAAAGCGGCTCAAGAAGTGACTGTCCAAACTAAAGCGGCTCAAGAAGTGACTGTCCGAAAAAAGCGGCTCAAGGCCGCGGAACGCGTTTTGTTGGTCCATAGTACACAAACAGTGTATTATAATCAAACTTGGCAACCGTACTTGTACACAAGAATGATGAACTATTATAGTGAGTTGTATTAAAAAGGCATTTGCTACATCAGACCAAAAATATAAGTTCTGTACATAACCGATCAAAATCCGTATCCAACTCACCGGTACATTACCAAAATTATAACTGGTAAACTAAATATACCAGAAAGTCACTAAACTTTTTTAATAGGTTAACGAAGAGTTGACTTATACGTCAAATAAAATAATAAGAGTGTGTTGACAGATAGTTTTCTATGAAAGCTCTAAGGTAGAATTACGAATTTTAAATGGCTAGTACGCCCGTAAATGGGAAGATTTATTTTTTCACTAATTGTTGTTGCAAGAGAGTACAAACAATGGAGTAACAATAATGGAATCTAATTTCCGACAAGACATGTATGATGTATGGGTATTTTAGTTCGTCCGAACGTGTTATGAAATAGTTTCGCCACTAGGTTTGCGAACTGAAACCGGTGAAACCGACACGAAGTGTTATATGAGTAGGGCCTACTCGTTACGTCAGGCTACCAATCCGTGAGAAGTTTGATAGCTTCAAATAAATCAAACAAATGTGGATGTTTTTCTGCCTGATTTAATTCAGGAAGCCACTGAAGTCATTAGCCGACGTAGTAAATGGAGAGAATCGCGGTTCTGAGTTTCAGGTTCGAGCCCTGGCTTGGGCATCGAACCCATGTGACGTAGAAATCTCTGCTGACATCATGGCTCTGTTATTGTGTGTCCCCAAGGTCCGTCAATCCCCTGGAGGCCAAAAACTTAAAACAAAAATAGTTTATTTCTTATATAAAGTAATTTATTTAAAAATGCTTTACTCTAAGATTTAGGTAGAATATAAGTATAATTAAATTATTTTAATTCAACGTAATGCCATTTTGAACCAGAATTGGTTTCGACAGATCAATTAATTTGTTTTGCTGGATGATTCTCCCATTTGAATAACATGTGATTTTTAACATTGTGGAAATGGATGGGACGACCTGACTAGGGGGTTTGACGAGAGAATTAATTAAGTCAAATAATTTATAATAAACTATTATTGGAATGGCAGTCGTAACAATTACAATATTTGACGTTTTTAAATTTATTGTTTAGCTGATAGAAAACCGAATTCCGAGTTGGAATTATTGTTTCAATATCTAGAATCATTCTTAAAATACAATTTAAAAAACGCTATCTTTGCGAGCCAGCTTGTACAGAATATACAGACTATAAAAGATCTCTAAACAATGTTCCATTAGTGGTCTTAATAACGATAATAAACGCACTGCACTGTTGTCTTTTGTTTGCATTCCGCATTTTCACTTATTGGAAATGTCTCGGAGCTGTGAAGACTGTATATATGTTATTATTACATAATATGTACATTTGATCAACAGTATAAAAAGAACATTTTTAATACTACTCAAGCTGACTTTACTTTGACTGAAGCTGCGTTGCAGTCATGCAAATCAGCTTTTAGGATTTGTGTTTTTCACTTGATTGCGCCGAAAGTAAAAATTAATGTTCCTTTGGTTATGATCTTAAATTAAAACAGGTATTCATCTAAGTTTTTTCTTAGAACAGAATCTTGTTAAACCTGATGTCGGAGGTATAGGATAGGATCCACCATATTTATTATTATTATTACAAATTACCTAGGTTGGTGGTGAGACGACAACGGACATTTGATACTGCCCCGCTGTAAACCCAGGTGATTGCAACGACCTGTGGTATAAGGGTTCAAAGTTAGGCAGGTAAAAAGACTCATTATGAATGCAGACCCTGCTGGTGTACATATTAACGACGATTTTAGAGACGTCATAAGAATGAAGCATATAATCAATTGTATAAATGTCCCCCACTGAAAATCAGTTCTATACCTGATTGCATGGGTAGACTATTTTATAAATGCAAATTTATTTATTTATTTATTTATTGATCCTTTTTTATTTGTTTTTATTAATTTATTTATATGTTGAATTATTGATTTATTAACTGATTTATTTATTTACTTATGAAAACTATAATTCTGTTGTGAGTGATGGCATTATACCTCCATGCAGTTCGTACATGTATTTTAGTGCATGCATGGGTGGCAACGTGCTACTGACATTTGAAGAATCACTACTGGAAGACCGTTTAATTTGTTTTATTTCTTCATAGCAGGCAAGCAAGACAAGTGGTTAGTTTGGCCTTGGAACGAAAATAAAACAATCACTCTAATATATTTCTAGTAGATGCTTATCTTGTAAGATGCAACCTGTTCAGAATTCAAACATTTTAAGATATTTTCATTGTGTGTGATCGTCAGGAGAAAAAAGTTAATGATTTTTTTCAGAGTATTAAAAACGAAATTCCTTAAAAGTAAATTTATGTTTATTTGTGCGTGTTAATAGTTTATTATATTTCAAATGAAGAAGAATTGACAGTGAGGCGCAAGAGCGAATGCGGCCACACATGGCTCGAACAAGAGTGCGATGGGCAAGGAATAATATGAGGTATGATCGGTTGTGACACAAGACAAGATTAGAGCATAGACTCGCTTGCATGTGGTGAGTAATGTACCCAGCAATGTCACTTGAAACGCGAAAGTAGTAGTAAGGTTGCAAAGGTGGCTTGGATACGAAAAGCACAGAAATACAAATATCAGAGGATAGATTAGAATGACTTACACGGGAGAAATACTCATTCGTGAGCATCTATGAATGAGAAGTGATGATTGATGACTGATGACACATTTTATGAAAGAGCACTATAAAAAGGCCAAGACTGACTCTGCTAGTCGTAAACGGTGACGACAGGAGACCCTGTCCCATTTTCCCCAATGTTCCACTGAAGATTTCTCCTCCATTCGGCCCTGCCCTCCCTTGCTGGACTCCCCTTATGACGACCCCCGCGATGTGTAATGGAATCAGATTCGGACATGTGGCATATATTCATATTCTTCTTCATATTTCACCTAATCATCGTCACGATTAGCCAATATGCAAAAATATGGGACGTAAAACAAAAATATCATCATCTAATCATCATCTCAAACGTTTAAACATCGTTTTAAAACGCGGTTTAACGTATAGAATTTAAACGGTTTTTCCCATCCCCACAATCAAGCACCGCGCACAAAAGACTAGGTGATGTTTATTATGTCATAAATGTATTCGGGAATGATGAATTACGCAGCCTACTGGCTACACACACGTGTGTTTCACGTATCGTACGGTGGACATGGCCCCCCCACAAGGAATCCATGTAAACACGACTGCGCCACTGGGTATACGGTACCCGGTACCCGGTACCCGGTACTATGCACGGCGCACATAGTTCATCACTGTCGCCGTCACTGTCCCCGTGAGCACTGAGCACTGAGCACTGAGCGCTGAGCACTGAGCACTGAGCACTGAGCACTGAGCGCCGCTACAAGTGATTTATGAGTGTGGGAATCTTATGTTTGCCATACACAACATCTTAATTATTACTTGCCGAGAAAGGTGGATAAAAAGAATGAATATTCAATTAGGAAACGTTTTAGTTAGGGCGTCAGACGTCCAATAGTAAAGCCTGCGCTGTATGGTCATGTGTGATGTTTGGCGTCGCCATCTTTCAAGATATGGATCTATAATTTGGCAGAGTTCCTAAAGATGGACAAATAACGGCACTGATACGAGTACATTTCTTAAAAGTTATCACACATCAACTAGAAGCAATAATCTCAGTTATTTAGTTTTACGAATGTTTAAAAATGCAAAAACAGAGTATTTTTACGATTTAAAAAAATTATTTTCCAAATGTTTAATTAAAATGTACACATATCGTCCTTCAACTACTACCAGGCAAAGTTTCATGTATGTCTAACTCTTTCTGAGAGCAGTAAACACATAGCCCTAAAGGTCAAAAGGGTCTTGTGAAGCCATAAAAGTTAAAACGCTTTTACAATGTAATATAATGTATACATATAATAATATGTATATAGATATAATTACATCAAAAATCAAATATAACACTTTGTATACTAATGCTCTAGTGAATAAACGAAGAGGTTGAAGTAGTCAAATACCGATACCGGTTCCACGTTCTGGGAAACCCATGTCCCGTGGCTACGCTAAAACACCAATCATGGCTAATGAGCCTTTTTTCATTTCGCCATCTACAAATCTCTCGATAACAGTTCTGTCGGTAAATATCGCAACATTCGCCGTAACATATTATTGACGATTTAAAAGAAATACATTGCGTAACTGAAATTTACCCTGATGTTGAAAATTCTTTACGGTGTCACATAATCCACATGATGATAATAATTATGTGAGAGTTTAGGAGTCAAAATTGAACTTTGAAAATGATTTATTAGTGTCCATACGTAAGACTGTAAACAAGACAAACTCCTTCAATGGCGTTGACAGTAATAACCTTAGTAAACTGGTTTCTAAGCCTCCTCAGCTTCTTTATGAGCGCGTTTACCATGAGTTACCGTAAACCATAAGTATCGTGGACTCGCACTATTACCGTAATGGACACCGGGACCTGAGATAATTTCGGTTAAAATTTCATGTTGACATATTGCTTGAGAATATACTGTTATCACGCAATCTTGGTCATCGTGAGAGAATTTACATAAACCAAAGTTTAATGAGAAATGTTTATTGGTATGGAAGTGACAGCGAATAGTATTTACTCGGTCCTCAAAGAAAAAAGGCGTAACACAAAGATGAACCGCGATCCGGATTTTCTACTCACTGTTCTGTTCTGTAATCAGTCTTGTAAGAAACGAAACAAGAACGAAATGATATCTGCATTTTGTATTCTATAACTAACTCAGTTTTTCGACATTTCGTTTGGTTTCGTTCGGAAAAGTTCTCTGTGATTAAAATGTTCGGGAAATCGTTTTCACACAAGTAAACACGAAACAAAATTAATGCAGGGCAAATGTTCTAACCTTCAGACAGTGTTAATCAACTTGTTATTTGTACAATTATAGTTTGCTTTTGCGTTTTATTCCTTGTCTATAAAAAACTGCAATCTACTTTTTAGACTAGCCGGGCGGCTAGTTCAGGCCTGCAGCATAGTTCGGATCACCGCAAGTAGTATATTGTATAAAACACTTGGGCTTTCGTGACCTGGGCTTTAATAAAATTCAAAACAAATTGGGTCATTTCGCCAAGTCGTTGACAATTACTTGACATGTTGATGTTGACATGCCAAGTAAGTGTCAACCCGTGACGGAAGCATTATCGAAGTTGTTGCACGACGACTATAGCTTGGTGTGTGTATAAAGCTATGGTACTTGTTTGGAATGAAGTATTGTGTACAAGGGTGGCTTCTGGAGCGGAGGAGGAGTGAAAGATAGATTCACAGGTATTAGAGCTTCATATTCGTGTTCTGGATTTTTAACAGGGTATTCTGGGTCAAACAAAAATCAAAGGTAGGTTACTACCAAAGATTACATTGATGGCTATGGCATGGTTGTGGCTACAGTTGTTGTTTTTTTCATCTATACTTACATTGCGTCATGAATCGGGGCCAGCTGGTGACTAACTAGGTGTATGGATATTTGAAAAGGAATGTCGAAGGGCTGTTTCCTCTGAAACACTAGTTACCGTTGGTTAGAGTGGATTGGAAGGTTCGAAAGCTTGTGTATCAGCTTCGTTCTTCTCTTCAACTGCTCAGCAGTCCAGGTTAGTGGAGGAACCTATATGACTGGTCAAAGTTACACCGTCCTTTCGGATGGGACGTAAAGCTAGCTGATGGTCCCCTTGGTACTTTTCGACAGGAGTAGGCTACGTGCCGGTACCAGGCTTCCCCTCCTCTCTTACTCATTATCATTCACCAATCATCACTCCAGGCTAAGGAGGGCATTGTGCCCTACACTGGCCTTAATTACAATTAAGTAAGTAAGTAAGTAAGTAAGTAAGTAAGGGCTGTTAGTATGACTCAATAGTCAATCCCAGCATTCGCTTTTACGACTGAGGAAATCCTCTGGAAAAACCTTCGTCAGGATTGCCAGTGGCCGAAATCGAACCGGCGACCTCCCGAATTAGTCTCGCGTCTTATCGCTGAGCCGGCTCTATAGACCTAAGATTGGTCAGCATGTTTGGATGGAAACCACGTGCGATCTTCAGGAGCTGTCCCGCTTTGTGCAGACAAGCGGTCGTGTATAATAACTCTAACAAGTGGGTGGGCGGCTTCACTCCAGACAGAAGAGAACCACAAGCGTTGACATGTCAGACTGTTGTGTCTGTTCCTGACAGTTGACTGTAAAAGATTACCGCCAATGCTAAAACCGCGCAAAATTAACCGTTTTTGAATCATACCTTAAAAATACTTCATTACATCGTACAAGTGTAAACGGACTCAAATTAGGCTCGTACGAGCTAATTGTGAAAAATATTTGTAATTAATTGTAAATTTGAAATATCAACAATAATTGGCGGTACCGGTAATCTTAAGCCACGTATACAAGTGAATGTGCGTGTGTAACTATACAATTCATTGCGATATACCACTATAATTTGATAATACACTGGGATTGGGGGAAGGGGGGGGGGGGGAATCACCATGCGGGCTATTTCTTACGTAGGACGTTTTGCCCATTTGCAACTTTTAATGTGCAAGTGCTGGTAACAGAGTTATTCCATGTTATAGAGCATGATATCATTTCATAACTACTATAGTTCATTTCATTCTGGATATCTAGGAAAAGGTATAGATTTTAGGATCTATATGTTAAAAAATGTCTAAAGGAACATTTTGATTTCAAATGTATTGCCAACAAAAACTTTGCTCGCATTTAAATAAATAATCTTGAAATATCTTTCCGATCTCACGAGACTTTGTATCTTGTTTTTTGTCACAAAACAAAAAAAAACCATCACCTTCTACTTTGTAAGGCCCCACTATCTTATATCATTATCACAATAGTTGAGGATTAAATCTGTCAAAAACCAGCTGCGTATTTAACCTTCTTGTTTTCGCTTATTGAATACGAAGTATACCCGCCATATCTATCATGTTTTGACCTTTGTGTTAGCGGAGCGGTGAGGTATTGCAACCATACTGTGAAGGGTATTAATTCATTCGTGTACGTCTTGGCTTTATCCCAGAAGTGAAAACAAGCTTAATGAGATTTGTTTATTACCAAGCCGCTGTCTGTGGAGTTAGCTGTAACTTCCGTGCTGGACTGAGTGGTTCACAGGTTCTCCGCTGTAGGTATATAGCGCCACCGTCGCAATCTCGGTTAGTGGAGCAAACCATCTTCACAACTGTACGGGATGAGCCCCCCCCCCCCCCCCCCCATCCCCCATGGATTGCAGCAATATGTTTTAATTTAACCGGTAAACACAGCATAATGTGTTGCAACATATTTGTCATTCGTCAGAACCTATTTAAACATCGCAAAATCGGATGAAAAGTGTTAAAAATCGAAACATTTACCTGCGGCGGGGCTAACTAAGAGGCTTCGCCCGCTGTCCCCCGTAGTACACCCGAATGGATATTGTTGTTTTGTCTTGCCCCCCCTTGGAAAATATCCTGGCGACGCCCGTGGTACTATAAGTACTAAGTGCTAACATAGAGTTTCTAAGAGGGAGAACGAGCAGACCATGGGCAGAAGGGCGTGGTGAGGAACAACAAGGAAACAACAGAAAGCAGGGAAGAGAACAAGCAAGTGCACACGAGGACCGGAACACTAATAATAATAATACACAAATATAAGTAAACACACTCACAAAACGTAGATATTTACGTTCTTATGTAAAAAGTATTCTCAAAATGAGAGTTTGTATTTCATTTATTTCACTTCGAAAGTTTCAACATTTTACTCACTTATAGGTTTCCTTACTTACATATAAACCTTCCCATTTTCATTTTGTATGTAGAATTGATCCGTCGAGTAGGCTAGATCTATTTGTGTAGACAATTTTAAATGGTAAACAATAATGAAATATACGATTCACATTTTTCTGTTTCTAATTTGTCATTTGGTTGTTTACTGTCATACTGCATTTATTTTTTTCGTGAAATTTATATTTGAATTAACAATTAATTGACATTTCACTTTGTTTAATCATAATTGTTTGTTGGTGAGGGTACTGTACAGTGTTGTGTTGTTATTGTTTGTTTGGGTGGATACGATGAGATGTGTACCCTCCTTGCACTCCAAGGACTAGGATGCGTCGGTTGCTTCTTGCTAACCTCTCCTTACACACTCGACCACTTTAACGAATATGTTACTTTATCAGTCTTATAAATCGGCAACAAAACAGTGTTGAGATCTCTTCATGGTATCCTTTACAAAACCAAACCGCTACTAAAAAGTACTTGAACATTTTATTGAGAGAACTCATTGAAAAAAAAACTTTAAAAAAACTAGGACAAGTTTTGTAACCGCACTCGAGGCCATATGGCAACATCGGCAACATTGTGCCAGTCTCTGTTCTTTGTGTCATCTTTTCAAGTGGACAAATTTGTGCATAGAAATGGTCCGCCGAGGAATCTATTTAGCTATACTCGGCGGCGGCAGCCCGCCATGGAAAAACGAGTAACACAAAACGAAACAGCTGATATGAAATTAATTATTATTCAATGTTGTTGAGTCTTTTCAAGTGTCAAAACCCTTTTGTTAGTAAGAGAGTTCACTAACAAGATAGCCACAGTACCCTTTGTACTGACCCTTCACTATAATTATAATACATAAAAGATTACCAAGGATGATATTAATATCTGACGTGGCCTAAATGGTGGATATCAGGTTCTATGATAGTTTGCCAACTATTAGGGTGACGATTGATGGAATGAGATCGAGATTTATGGACGTCATAATAATTATCACTCAGCAATATTCAAAGTGGTTACAAAGCAACCGAATAGGGAGCTAGCTAGACTGACGCAAGGCCCCTATTATCGGGCTGAGCTTGCCTTGATACCCCTTGCCTTAATACCCCTTGCCCTGATACCCCTTGCCTTAGTAACCCTTGCCTTAATACCCCTTGCCTTAATACCCCTTGCCTTAATACCCCTTGCCTTCATACCCCTTGCCTTAATACCCTCAGCCAACCACATCGCAAGAGTAAATGGTTGATCTAGGGGTAAAGGTGAATGTATTGAGAACGTGCTGTAGCTGCTATAGGTAACTCATCTGAGATCTCCTCAAGAAACCCTTGACTAAAAGGTAGAGAGAACACACAAGAAAATAAACCGTTGGGTACTCTGGTTCGAATCCCAACACATCGAGAACACTGCGTCTCAGTCTATTGAAAAGTAGCTCGCAATGTTTATGAAAGCTCAATTGAATTAGCTTTCTTACCTCGTCCCCTCCCCCTCCCCCTGGCTCTCCTCCTTTCTTGGGTCGATCGTTAGGCGCAACAAAGACGTTGAGGGGGGGGGGGGGATACCATCCAGTTTTTGCATGTGGTATTCAAGTGCCTGCTACTCTCAAGTAGGCCCAGTATAGTACCACCCTAACCAGTAGATCGCTATCGCCTCTATTTAATGATACAAGAGTAATACTCCGATGAAGCGAGAGGCCTCTCTTTGGTGTCTTCTTCTTCGTCTTCTTCTTCTACTGATACATTCAAAGCGTTTGCGACAAAGATATACCCAACTGAAACTCTTGGGAAGTAGAAAGATATTGTACAATGCAGAGAGATATTGGAAAGTGAAGAATTGTACATTGAGAAGTTTATGCGGCTCTACTGTCGGATGAACACAACAATATACTTAACTTCGATGACGGGACGAAATGTCATAGAGGTATTGCTCAGCGGTAACACGGGGGACTCTAATCTGGGAGGTCGTTGGTTTCATTCCGCGGACACTGGCAATTCTGACTGAGGTTTTCCGAAGTTTTCCTCGGTCGTAAAAGCGAATGCTGGGATTGAGTACTAATAACAGTTCTCGGACAATCCTCCTCAACTATCCAAACATACTTAGTTGTAGTCACCTGAAGAGGAGAACATCAGGTAAAGCTGGTGTGCATCCTATAACGGGTATTCCTAGCAAAAATTATTATTATTATTTATAAACTGAGTTGAAAGGTTTACACATATTTATTGCGAGGAAAACGGGGGTAAGACGTCAGTGTCCCGTATTAGCAATCAACTAATCGTCCAATGATAAATTTAATAGTGGTTTTGGTCGTTACTGAAGGCGAATACAAGGCGGTCGTTTGCTTCTAACAACTGAAACCGGTGATAGACGTACCGTCGCCCATAAAGAATCTGAGTGCCGACGTCGTCTTGAAGAGAGACAGAAGTAACTTATTGCCAGCTCAATGGCAATGCCCGGCGCTCAATATTTAAGTTTTAATTGATATCTTTATGACGCTTCAAGATACTGAAAAGTGATTCCTACTCGGAATTTGGTCTTGTATTAGCTACACAATGAATTTAAAAACTTTAAAATATTGTAATTGATTAGAATTTTATTACTGTAATTAATTAATTACTTAATTGATCTAGAATAAGATTGAAATGACAACAATATTTGAAAGTTATTTAAATGCATTGTTTAGTTGATACAAACCCAAATAGTGGGTAAGAGTCACATTTTCAGTATCTAAAGCACTTTAAGCTTTCTCAATAGGCCCTATATCAATCAATAAAAAAACGTTAATTTAGAGATTTTGTCCCACTTTACCCTTAGGTTCTGGGTTTGAACTTGGTCTTCCATCCACAGTTATTCTCTGTGGTTCGTGAATGCTGGCAACCATCTAAACAAAGCAGCTGTAAGTATATATATAATGGCACGCGCCAAACAAGCAGATGTGCACCTCACTTTCACAAACACAGTCCCTATCCACTCTTCCAGACATTGCGGGGCTACATCTTGATTGCTCTTAGATCGTTCATCCACGTGCTACTTGTTGAGTAGTGACTAGTGACTATAGTGGCTAGTGACGGAGGAAACTCAGCACTCTTGTCAATAGACTATTTATTTTGTATCTAGATAAATATAATTCTCCAAAAAGCTATCTAGATGACATAAAACAAAACAATATACAAATTTGAATATGTAAAAGATAAAAATTAAAAATTATTATCCAGATATTTTTTTTTTTAGAATATTTATAGTATAGATACGTGTTTCTGGAAGATAATCATGTTTTTGACAGACAAAGTAGTCCCTAATTTTTCATCGTAAAATATTTTCCATACTAGACAGCTATGCACATTGGTAGTCGTTTAAGAAGAAGGCCCTATTTAATTCACAATTTTTTTTGACACAATTTTAAAATATAAAATAATTCATTATTTCAAAATCGCCGATATCATGGTGTACGAAAATCCCAAAACTTGTACCTATCTAAATGTTTAACAAGATGAGATCCACTATTTTTATATAATATATAAAATATAAAATAAAATATAATAAATAAATAAAAATATAATAGTTAAAAGTTATGTTATCTGAAAAGAGAATTTTTTATTTAGATAAGTGACAAGTCTAGACCTGATTCGCCCCCAACAGGGACCAGGTCCCGCCAGGTGATAGCGGGAACACCTTGCCTGCATATTGCTTGGAATGTGTTCTGCAAGATATAACGTAACCCTTTTCAAAGAGTTGTTTGTCAGAAACGTAACATTAGGGAGGATCGGTATGTTGGACACGTGCTGAGTTGGCTAAGGGTGGGGATGGGATATAGAATTCACGCAACCCTTTTCAAAAGTGTTATTTGCGAAATTGTTAGTGAAGAGTGAAGAACCATCGGAGATGTTGATCCCTCTTTTCAGCGAAAAGGGTCAAAGTACTCAACTCAACCCAACCATCCCAGGTGACTGTGGAAAATTAACAACGGCGCGAAGAGAGATTGTTTACTTCAGTTAGGTAGAATACGAATACAGGACAGCTGATAGTTTTCAGAAACCCAAAACACGGGCTATTGACAATTTTATTATCTGCCGAAGTGAAAGTGAAATCTAATGCTTGAAGCAAGGACTGCAAGTTCACCTGTTTCCGCTTTGTGGAGCCTGATACAAATTGCTGATTC
The DNA here is from genome assembly GCA_945910005.1 of Isoperla grammatica. NCBI lineage: Eukaryota > Metazoa > Arthropoda > Insecta > Plecoptera > Perlodidae > Isoperla > Isoperla grammatica. The sequence goes on from OX246745.1 coordinate 4,977,959, forward strand.
CTCTGTCTCAAAAAACTAGTGGTGCTATTTTCAACAAACAGCTGAGAGAATCTCATTTTGTACGGAAGAGATTGTGGGGCTGGTGACTGATTGGTTGTATTTTCACACACTGGTTTTAAGAAACAAATGCCTTCTAATTTTGACTTGCGGGTTTTTATTTTTTCATTCTCTTTAGTTCATTTACGCCTAAAGAGACCAACAGATTCTCTAGTTAAACTTTGCCAGACGTTTTCACTCTAGTAAGGTAGTATTCTATAATTGCAATTATTTTCAACTTGATTTTCATAATATAACCGAATACATCACAATTCTTGAAACAAGAAAGCCAACAAACGCGTTGTTTTTCTAAAACCGCCTCCGTCGGCTTTATGCATTAAATTTGTTTTCCGCCTATGTCAAGCTTTGCCATAAATCTCAATTAGGCAAGTCCTAAGTACGTTATTATCATAATATAATCAGTTAGCTAATACACATGAAAGGGGTTCTTCAAGCATAGTGCGAAAGTAAGTGTACATGTTAGGTCCGCGCATATAGAGAACTGCGCAACAACTAGTCTTTGCAAAATGTCTCCTTTGTGAAGAGCACCCCCCCCCCCTCCCCAACCCACTCCCTACCCCCTTTGTTACGAGAGTTAAAGAAAACCAGAACGGGAACCTCGTTTATGGTAATCATAAAAAAACTACGCTATCACACATAGTCCGCGCTCAGTTTCTCCCATTCCCATTCAGAGGTCTTATACTTTTTTCTTATGCTAAACAAACAAAAGCAATAACAATATGTTGTTTTCAGTATCGTTGCTGTCAATGTAATGTATGAAGATGTATTCCCATCTTAGGCTGCGGTATTATATGCTTATAATGTAATCCACTTTATTCAGATCAATATTTAAGATAGTTATTCATAGTGGGCAACTATCTGACGCAATAATGTCGGGAGGTCGAAGGTCTTTGCACTGGATAGATTTTCTTATGGTGACTGTTTTGGTGCTAAGTTGTATGTCTATCCACCACGACTGGATCAAATAATTGGGGGAGGGAGATTCTTTTTTTGTGTGGGGGGGGGGGGGGGGGGGGGGGTAGTCAAGCCCACTTATGACAGCAGTTTCTTATTGCAGTCTGTCAAATATTAGTCTCAACAAGTGGAGAGTGGACTAAAAAAGTCGGTAATGTTTAACTGATTACAGAAAAAGCAACGAGGAAATCGAAATCAGTAGTTTTTACTTTTAAGAGCCCAACTAAAAGACAAATTCACCAATAACTCTGGATTAGACTTCGAATGAATATAAGAGCACAGTTCATCACTCCGTCTGAACCGTTGTTAGGTTTGTTGTATTATAAATCTGTGACATTTAAAAACAAGTAACCGTACTCCCTCCCCCAAAGATCTTCAATTTGACCACTGCCGAGGGCGGGCTACCTTTCAATCCGCCTTCAACCCTTCAGAATTACCAGTAACCGGTATCGAAGAGGCGACCTCGCTTGTTACCGCCTGCTACAGGTCAAGAACACATGTTGGCGTAGCTTGGCCACACGAGCCATAGTAACATGATAGCTCGGCATCTTGCACTTGTCCATACATTCACGCGCGGAAGCCATTGCAAGTTGGCATTATCCCCTCTTCTCCTAGTTGATTGAAACAATACAAAGATCCATCACTTGTTTGGTTTCTAATATTTGCTTTTAAACCATCTGCTTTTAATTGGATGCGAAGAGAAACTCCATCTCTGTATATAGCTCTGTGGGGTTGGTACTTGAGAGCCAATGGTTTGAAGTGTTGCTATAGACAGCAGGGGGTCGGGGGGGGGGTCACATTAATAAACATACGGGCAACTGTAGAATAAATTAATTAAAAATGTTTCAAACTGCAAGTATTAAATGTTGGATTTACTTGTTTTGTTCTTTTTTGTGAACAGTGTTTATTTAGCGTATACGAATGAGTATATTTATAACCAAGGACTTACAATTTTACAATTTTGTTGTGGTAGGCCTACACAAAATGGTAAAACACGTAATTTATATTTCGTTAGTTTTAAAGAATAATGTAAATCTAAATACCAATTTTCAAGTCAGTAAAATCTTACGTTTTCGAGACATCCTCATACAAATAATCATCCCCTCTTTTAACCCCCCTTAACTGGATTTTCGGAAAATGGTAAAAACACAGGCTTATTTATAAAGAAGAATCTAAATCTAAATTTTCACGTCTGTAACATTTTCGTTTTTTTAGATACAAAAAACTCACCCCCTCCCATCACGCACCCCCACCCTTTTCACCCGTCTCGACATGATTTTAAGAAAATGGTAAATTAAAGGTTGCTATATTTTCATAAAATAATCTTAATATAAAATTTCAAGCCTGTAACATCTTCCGTTTTTGAGATAAAAATTCACTCCCTGATTAATTTACCCCTTTAACTGGATTTGATAATAGTAATAGAACGTGTGTTAATTTATTTTTAAAGAAATTTTTAAATACCACTTTTCAAGTCTGGAACGTTTTCTGTTTTCGGTTTTTGAGATAGGTATCCTAAAAAAAATCCACCCCCACTTCTCACCCCCATTAACTGGATTTTCGGAAAATGGTGAAACACATGCTCATTTATTTTTAAGTGAGAATCTAATTATGAATTGGTACGTCTGTAGCATATATATTTTTTTTTATGTAAAACCACCCCCTGTTTTCACCCCTTTCTGGATTTTGGGAACATGGTAAAATACGTGTTTCTTAATTTGTAAAGAAGAATCTAAATATCAATTTTCACGTTTGAAACATCTTCGGTTCTTGAGACATAGGTATCGTCATAAAAAATTCCACCCCCAGTTTTTACCCCCATTAACTTGATTACCGGGAAACGATAAACCATGTGCTTGTTTATTTTTAGTAGAAAACCGAATTACCATTTTCTCGTCTGTAACACTTTTGGGTTTTGAAAAAGAAGTAGCATAAAAAACATTTCAACTCCCCTTTTCACCCCCCTTAGGAACAGAATTTCCAAAAATCCTTCGGTACTTAACGGTTTTGTCATAAAAGTTAACAACCTTAGAAATTTCACGTTTCTAGGTTGAACAGTTTGAGCTGAGCTGGGCATTGATGAGTCAGCCAGTCACCACGGCATTTGGTTTTTTATAATATAGATAAGACACCAACTCGGCACTTTTCTGCACAGAAAGTTGCAACAAAATGTGTTATTTCTAAAACAAAAGAGATATATTAAAAATAATGAACGGTTGATTTTATACACACGTATATGTAAAGCTATGTGTGGTGGAAAATGTCATCCTTCCGTCACGGCCATCTAAAATATCATTGCCGACTATTTAGACGAAACTTGAATATTACATTCCGTTAGCAAGGCGGTGAGTTTGTTGCATTGTTGTGGCTGACAGAAGCGGCCGTGTTTTGTTTTATCTCTGTCTGTGCTCACTTGTGAGAGTTTGTTCTTGTTAAAAGTGATCTCTGTAGATAATCGTATAGAAATTGAGCCCAATGGCTGATAAATATCAATTAACATCAAGTGACGCTGTTAAGGGTAACAAACAAGATGTGCGTGATGCTTCCCACGACCTTCCAGGACCCTCGAGGGCATATTGTGCAAGAGTAGGCCTACCTCGCACTCCAAGACGACCACGTCCTAAGCGTGAGTACAGGACCCGTATTCTATAACTCCATTCCGTGTGTACGAAACGGATTCGGTCGGAATTCACAACAATTTCGGTCGATTGCGATAATGTAACATTTTTAGTGTCCAATACCGTAGGAAACGGATTCGGAGGTACCAAATCCGATTCGGTAGCCTTTTATTCAAGGAAATCATATACGTACATAATTTAACCAATTTTAAAAAGTTATTTTAAGTGCCAATAACATGGAAAACTTCACGGTGCGAAGTAAAAGACCATTTGCAAGCATAAGAATAAGATTTTGAAATGTCAACGAACGATTTCATCCTACCGGTAAGTTGATAATGTTGTTATGACGAGAGTGAGATTATGTTAAGCAAGTGTCACAACTGTCAGTATGAACTAGGTAATTAATTTTGTCAGCCTTACGTCAACAAGGAACGATCATAAAATGTATCTAAGTACCTAGGCCGTAGGGATACAACTAATCTCGTTGGATTGACATCATATGTTATGCAAACTAGGTAGGCCTAGCTTTCTGTGGCTTGTAATCTAGGGTCTATGGCTAAGCCGCAACAGCTTTTTGGACACGGGATGAAGGCCCTAGCCTAGTATAGAACTACTCTAAAAGCACACGCGTTCCCAATAGGCCTAGGCATGTTGGCTAATCTAGGGCTAGGCTAGGTAGGCCAAGCCCCTACAGCTTTTGCTAGGCCTAGGCCTACTATAAACACATGCATCATGTTTACCTCTTAGATTTAGGCCTAGGTCTATTCTAGAATCACATGCAATGGGGTTGTTGTTGTTCATATATATATAATCTGTGACTGTTCATATACTGCAGTAAATACTCCTTTTGCTCCTCGCTCATTCTTAATCGGAGCCAGTTTTTAATACGTATTTTAAAGTGACAGCTCTATTTTTGTTTGTTTGTGTATTTCGTTCCTAGCTTTACGTGTCTCTCTTTTCCGCCTCAGTGGCTCAATCGATTCGTTGTCAGTCGAACCGGAAGTAGATCAATTTCGGTACGAGTTATAAAATCGCTGTTCGTTGTCCATTTAGCAAACTACCGTAACGGAATTGCATTCGGCTGCTAATCGGGTTCGCCACTAATCTGTTTCGGGAGAATTATAGAATAAGGGTCCAGCGAGGACACGGCTTGTAAACTAGAGTAAATAAGACATAATAAATACATTTGGTAATTATGGACACTTTGTACTCACTTTTTGCAAAAAATACACCGAAACCCCAATATTTATTGTATTTTCGACGTAAAGTAACTATTTAGTAAGGCAACGCTTACTGATATGAAACACGTATAAATAATAATCGTCGTTCTGCGATTTTATAATATAGATAAAAAAATGTAGTAAAATACCAACAATTTAACTAATAATATTTTATTTGTGAATGTATAGTAACAACCCAGATTTGATTTATCTAGCTAGCTAGGACATGACTATCTTGGGACAATTTAGAGTTAGACCCGGCTTTTCTACTGATTAACGGGTCCCTAACGGGGCCGTTAGCTGACGGTCCATAATAGCTGTAACCCAATAACCAAACAAACCATATGCAGATAGCGGACCATCAGCTAACGGCCCCGTTAATGACCGATTGAAAAACCGAGCCTTAGGCATCATTGTAAATCCACGCCCTGTACTTTATTTGTGAAAATGCGGTTCAAAACTGTTAAAAATTACATTTTAATTTTTTATTAGTTACACAATTTAATATGCAAATATGATAAAATTCGACACCTTGGATTTTGGCAGATCTATCTAAAGTAGTATTTTTTTCTGAATTTACTCAAAGTCAACAATGGTTTCCTTCCTCTAGGTCCGACGTACCATACTTTAAAACTCTCGAAGAAGAAGATCTCTCTTCGAAAGAGAGCGAAGCGTATTATCTTCACTAGATGCGCCCAGATCGAACAAGAGGACTTTGAAGATGTCGGAGGTCAGGCCTTAGCGCAGGCCTTAGAGCAGGAGGCCAGAGGAGCCTATCAACAGCCCCAGGAACCTGCGCCGAGCCGAGGGACTCGGCAATCGGTGGAGGAACTTCTAGAAGAGTTTAAACGACTATTGGCCTCGCCCGAAGAGGGGGCGAAATGGCTGGAAGAGTACAGTAAACGGAAGGCTCAAGTCCCAAAGCCATATAAAAATGATGACACTGACGAGGATCAGTAAAGCTGTAAGTAGAGCCAGTCATATTAGCTTAACTACTAGAGTAGGCAGCTTCTAGCAGAGTTTCAGCAAGGTATTGGCCTCGCCCGTGAAGGCGAGAGGACGAGGAGGCTGCAGTCATACGAACATGAGGCAGCTTCTAGCAGAGTTTCAGCAAGTATTGGCCTCGCCCGTGAAGGCGAGAGGACGAGGAGGCTGCAGTCATACGAACATGAGGCAGCTTCTAGCAGAGTTTCAGCAAGGTATTGGCCTCGCCCGTGAAGGCGAGAGGACGAGGAGGCTGCAGTCATACGAACATGAGGCAGCTTCTAGCAGAGTTTCAGCAAGGTATTGGCCTCGCCCGTGAAGGCGAGAGGACGAGGAGGCTGCAGTCATACGAACATGAGGCAGCTTCTAGCAGAGTTTCAGCAAGGTATTGGCCTCGCCCGTGAAGGCGAGAGGACGAGGAGGCTGCAGTCATACGAACATGAGGCAGCTTCTAGCAGAGTTTCAGCAAGTATTGGCCTCGCCCGTGAAGGCGAGAGGACGAGGAGGCTGCAGTCATACGAACATGAGGCAGCTTCTAGCAGAGTTTCAGCAAGGTATTGGCCTCGCCCGTGAAGGCGAGAGGACGAGGAGGCTGCAGTCATACGAACATGAGGCAGCTTCTAGCAGAGTTTCAGCAAGGTATTGGCCTCGCCCGTGAAGGCGAGAGGACGAGGAGGCTGCAGTCATACGAACATGAGGCAGCTTCTAGCAGAGTTTCAGCAAGGTATTGGCCTCGCCCGTGAAGGCGAGAGGACGAGGAGGCTGCAGTCATACGAACATGAGGCAGCTTCTAGGCAGACAACTGTAATGGAGTTTGTCAATATGTAGTGATATGTTACTGACAGAATTTATTAAAGTTCGATTGTGTAATGTGTGTTGCCTATAAAAGGTACATTAACTGTAATTACCAGAGTTTTACTTGGCTTGTTTTATTGATTTACAGTGTCTCCAGCAGTTGATCCGTACAACACTTTCAACCATTAGGCCGTGCATCTGAAATAAAGCGATTTATTATCAAAATTATTATCATCAAAGAAAGTATAATACACAAATTGTATATTGAAATTAATCAAATAAAGAATAATTTAATATTTGTATGTATTGTCTACCCTCTCAGTAACAAGAGATGATTCACCACGGGGCACAGGATTCCCTGTATTTATTACGTAGCATAGTTAATATGATGGCTTCACATTCACCGTTTATATATTCATGTACTTGTACCATTCAAACTTAAAACCCCCCAGCTCGAACTAAGAATCGAACTCTGAATCTTCTGCAGTGAAACCGGAAATAAACAAATAATAATTGAGCCACACAAAATCTATGTGTTTACATCTTTTATACCCTTCGTATTCAGTGTCATAAAACAGATTGTCAACAATAATAACAATACCACAGTAATATTCCCAAGGTAATAAATAATTCACTATGACTAAGGTGACCAGACGTACCGGTTTGACCGGTACAGTACCGAGACCGGAACACTTGTACCGGTGTCCCGAGAGATTCATTGAAAATACGTATTTTTACCAGTTTGTAATTTGTGGGGAAAAGGTTGTCACCGTATTCTGTCAATAAAGACAACGCAGTCGATTGTAACAGTGGGGGGGGGGGGGGGGGGGAGGGAGGGAGGGATAGCCCCCCCCCCCCCAGTTGCTACAGTTGCTGCTCGGCTCTCTAGCCCTCGACACATGCATTCGCAGACGCTGACTCACGCACTCACGCATTCACTCACTCACAGTCAGCAGAGTTTATTCCGTCAACAGGCGGCTGGCGGAATACGACCGGGCATAGCAAGACTACAAAAAGGTAGGCCTACCAACATTATTAATTAAAATTAATATGAATAATGTATTGATATTTATTTTGTTTTATTAATTCATGTTAGAAAGCTGTTTTCTGAGCCTTTTGCACGCAAATTTGAATTAAAAAAGTTTCGCCTCTTTCGACAGACCAGACCCCGTGCTTGTTCATGGAGTTCGTATCCTTCCACTTTCTTTGTCCCGGTTTGCAATATCCAAAATATTGTCACCTTACCGTTAGGGGTAGTCTCACAACTAGCAGGCACTTAAACCAGTGGCGAGATGATTAGAGGAGTTGCCTCTAATGAGGTGTGGAGTAAAAGAGATACTAATAGAAAATCGGATTTCGTCATACTATGTCAATTATACCGTGAAATGATGACATATTCCTTGGTGGGACTCAGCCTCATCCTCACTCGCCTCACCGGGCGAGCCCCACGTAAACACTTTAAAAAAACATTCTACATGCGTGAATAGTAAATAGTAAAATCACTCATGTTCTTAAAAAGTAAGTTTATCTGAAGCCACTTGTACAGTATGTGTGAAAAACACGCTTTGCTTGAGAGACAGAGAAAAAGAGAGAGCGAAGAAGACAGAGAAAAAGAGAGAGAGAGAGATTGATTGATTGATTGATTTCGGTCTTTATTATGGGCGGGATTAAGGCCAGTGAGGCCTTTCCTTACATCCAACCGGTAATAAAAACCGGTAAAAAACCGGTAAGAGAGAGAGAGAGAGAGAGAGAGAATATTAATATTATATGCTTGACAACACCACGTACCACGGACGAACAAGTAGTGACTGCTGTAGGATGAAGGGAGTTAGTGAGTGAGTGAGGGAGTCTCATACTTTACTTTACTTTATTGTAATTAAGGCCAGTGTAGGGCACAATGCCCTCTTTAGCCTGATGATGAGTGATAATGAGGAAGGGAGGAGGAGAAGCCTGGTACCGGCACGTAGCCTACTCCTGTCAACAAGTACCAATTGGGGACCATCGGCTTTACGTCCCATCCGAAAGGACCCTTACTTAGTACCTTATATCTCGTCCGATCGCTCTTGTTTGTACACACATGAACACACACACAGACACGGGCTCGTACTTCCAACCAGAGGCGCTGATTTCAATAAAAGCCTCATTCTTAATATCAGCTAATTTGCATTCCAATGCTTTCAGCTCTCGACAACTACGTTTTTTAGTACGGTCTGTGATTTCAGTGCCAAAAATCTGCCGAGTGATTAATGAACTTCTTTTCCCTGTTCGAAAAAATATAATTTCTACTGATTAAGCTCAACCGAACGCAAATCAAATCCATAATAAAAAATCAATTATATTTTTCTAGGTCATGGAGCGACTAAACTTGTGTGTTGCTCGTGTAGTGAGCCACTGTATCATACATCCTTCTAGTCGGGGGGGACATGATAGCCGCGGTATTGGGATGATGTGATGTTGATGATATTGTGTGAGTTATGTGTTGTGAAGATATCGCTACATTCTTGGGAGACTATGGGTCAAATGCATAATCGTTCCTCACGTCCTCCTCAACTCGGCCTTTCCTCAGACTCGCCCAACCACACCAATCACAGAGCAGCTCACATGGCAATACTGCTCTGTGATTGGTGGTTGGACGAGTCTGAGGATAGGCTGAGTTGAGGAGCACGTGAGGAACGACTGTGCATTTGACCCTATGTTTCCAAATGACCATCGCTTATGACGGAAAGTTACCGACAAGCTCAGGTACTGACTACCGACCTGCAAGCCTGGGCGAGTGTGCAAAGCAATCGCTGTTTGCGCAACGTAAGAAGCGAACAAGCCAAGTCCAAACCAAGCCGATACAAAGGCCAAGTGCGGGCATGTTCGATCAAACTGTTATTGTTTGAATGAGGACAAAAAGCCTTGCCATTATTTAAACGATGCTTTGTCATTGCCCGGGGACCCGCCCGGGGGAATCCTGCCGGGGAAATCCTGCCCGGGGACTGCAACCTTATCGTTGTGGGCAGGTTTGCGTGCTTTGTTGATCCCGAGAGCTATGCCGGCGGAAGCGTATGCTTCTGGTAGGGCCACCCTAGCCGGCCGGACTGGTCGAGGAGGAGAAGTCAGACGAAATGCAGTCCACACCCCAATCCCCTTTCCTCACGCGCCGTCCTACTTGCCCCTTTCCTCCAAAAAGCCCCCAATTTCATCTTCATTATCACCCACTCATCGTCTTGATTAGCCAAGTTGCAAAAATATAAGACGTTAAGCCCCAATATCAATCAATCAATCATTGCTAAACTTAGCACATAATCTTACCTTGTCATCTCAAACAGAGCGTTTTTATAGTTGGTATATATGAGTGTAAGTTTTCCAGATTTCTAAGGATTTTAAGTGTTTTAGCATAACGTTTGCTAGCGTCGACGCCGTTTCTTGTCAAGAGACTTTTAATTTTGTTTTCTTTTTTACTTATGTGGTTTTATGGTGACAAGAATAAACAATTAATAATTAATAATAATAATAATTACCAATATTTGAATAATTCAATTAATAATTAATAATAATAATGTTATGCAATAAATTGAATTATTCAAATATTGGTAATTATTATTATTATTATTAATAATTATAATATTATATCAATATATTATTAATATATAATCGTGCGTTTAGCACTCTCAGTAAAAAAAAAACACACTTTTGGACTATCTATTCGTTCCCCATCTACAAATACGGGAATCGATTCTGCAAATTAGGAATCGATTAATCGATTCATCCATACCATTCCTAATTCCTTGATAATATTGTTTGTTACTCACATTGTTCGTTAAATACAATTGCAAATCACGCATTGCTGCCCTCATTCGCTTTTCATCATTTTAGGTTTCAATTTATCATTATTTAATATTTTGAATGTTGAAACTAACATTTTTTGGTTGCTTTGATTTAATTTGTAAATGAAATAAAGTATAATATAAATACTTATTTTGTATTGACATATCATATTCATAATATTAATTTTGTCTCTATTTAATAATAGCGTGTTGTATGTAAATGTTCATTCATTGTCAATCAAACATTATTTTCCTTTAAATTTACTCTTACTCTTGCATTTTGAATTATGTATTCATGTATTCCCTTGTATTTGGTCAATAAGCTTAAAAAAACAATTCGATATGATTTTATTCTCTTTATTATGTAAATTAAATAGTACATTCTATTACCCACTATTTGTTTGTCTCTCTTTATTAAAGTAATGTCAGTTACTAACTTCAATCTAAAGAAAGAGGTTAACATTTTTTCGAAGCTAGATTTATAATCTATTTCTGATAATATCCCTATTGATAAACTTGCTTTTTCCAACAGCAATCATCTTTAGGTACACCCTGCCAACGTAGCACCAAGCATCAATTTATTCTTTCTTCGTTTGTGAACAAAAACGAGATTAGTTAATTTTTTCGATGTCATTCCTAGTTTTGAGACGCGGAAAAAACCTTTCCAAGGTTCTGTTTTTGTTGGTATTTGTTTTTATACATGAAAGATTTTTTTATGATACCGACAAGAGAAAAATTCTCATTCATCTAATTTATGCACATCCACAGTTTCCCCCTCTCAACCGCGCTTCAATAAAAAGATAGTAAAATGCGCCTAATAGGTAACTAATGACGATGGTTGGAAATAAAATCAAAATTAAGTGGCCAGCAATTCTGTGTAAGTTATTGCAGTTATTAATTTCTACGCACTTGATTGGCCAATTAGCTGGACTAAACTTTTGGCTAGTTCATATTTTTCTCCATTACCTTCCACCCAAATTATCTCACACATAAAGTCATAGCACTAAAAACGATTCCTCGACCAATCCTAAATCCCGAAGTTGGATCGTTATTTCTCCTGTCATCGCCAACTTGGCTGAGTCTTAAAAGAAACAATTATCACTAGGGCATGTTATCTAGTTCCAGCGCTCTAGGCCCAACGCTCTCGAGCTGTGACTAGTTTTACCTTTAATCTTCTTAGACGATTCTAACAACACAATACGTTACCGGTGTGATTTACTGGCGCGATGTGGTGATTAAGAAGCCAAGACGGCCGTCGGCGCAACCATTGTATGTGTGGATGTGGCCCGCTAATCATGGGTTCGAGATGGATCCTATCAACGTATATAGGGTGTCACAGAGAGCCGTACGCAACACCCTATAATAATAATATTAATTTATTACTGCTGGAAGCATTACCAAAACCCTTTTGGAAAGCATTGGTTGGGCATATTCATATATATTTTTACAAATTAAACGTACGAATGTGGGTGGGTGTTGAATAGAGTAGATTATTACTCGAACAGACCCGTGAATAGGAAACATCTTTGGAGGGATGGTCTAAATTTCTGACAGACAAATTACGAACGGCTATTATTATAACGCTCGGTGGGAGGGTAGTGGTGGGGGAGGGGGGGGGGGGGGGGCTTGTTGAGATCAATTTTCTGGGTGTCGCATTTGCATCTAAAGATGTTGATAATACGTGTAAAGCTCTATTTATATCAGTACAATAGAGAAATCACATAAAGCCTGTATGTTCATTGTCCCAAAAGAAATTCAAAATATGTCTTCCTATATATAGCATTTACTTTTCTTTTTTTATGAATGGTGTTGCGATGCATTTTATGTTTCCGTTTTGTAGATGTTTTTAATTAGGTGTGAAATGTGTCCAGCAACATCGCATTACAAAAGGTAATAGAGAACATCCGAAAAACAGAAATATCGATTGGAACAAAGAAACATTCCTACTAAAGAACACTAAATTCTGTACAGGATGACATATTTTGATTTACATTCGGGACAATTAAAACACATTTTAAAGTTATTTTAACAGACCAAAATCGGAAGTTCTGCAGACCAGGTGGACATACAGTCTCAAATCTAAAATTATATTTTATATATTATATAAGACATTATATCTTATTTATTTATTTATGAATTGGCCCCATACAGCATTTTATGCCATTTAACAGTGACCAGTATAACAACTGATGATCTTATAAGGGATTATAAGCAGTGGCGTAGCGGAAGGCCCCGCAAACCCCGCAAGGCGGGGGGGCCCCTGCGAAGCGGGGGCCCCCGATGATATAGATCGTATATTATGAACATTTCAAATAAGACAACAAATCAATTAATCAGTCACAGGTCTCAAGAATATTCACACAACTGTCAATTTGAATATCATATTCATTATAAAGAAGACAAGACACCATTGAATTCTCTAGACAACCAACAATTCCTTTTTTGACAGCGAAATATTTAGACGCTATAGCGAGCCTAGTCATAATAGGATGGCTGCAGCTAAAAGGGTGATTGTGAGGGGATCGGTAGTGGGTCACAATTTGGCATTTGGTCTGTGTTGGTTCGTATGCGAAGTATGTGCTTATGAATAAAATTAATATTTAGTTCCAACATGTTAAATGGTCTGTCTTTAACCACTACGGGCGGTGTGCTCCCTAAATTACACGATGCAATAAATATCACAGCCATGACTGTAAAGTGTAAACATTCGAGGACGGGTCGGGGCCAGTCTTGCTCTCAAATTCTAAATTTTTGGGATCGTTCACGATTTTATACCGGATGTATGGGTTAGCGAAATGCACTTGTGTTGTAAAACTAACAGTCTGATGTCACCGACAATGCCAATGAACCTTAAATTTTACCCTTACCCCCACCAACAATAAACTTTGTTTTGTAGCTACTTTCCACCCTTTACACAAAATTATTTCGGAGGTCAGTTCTCTCTCGGACTCCCTCACTGATAGAGGCATATCTCAGCGTGGGAGTGAGACTGTAGGTGATACGATTAATAAAGTGGTGTCAAATATGGTGCTGGATCGGATGTGTTGATAACAGTGCGCAGTTTACAGTCTTATTGTGAATTGAGTGAAATCGAAGTAGTTTTGTGAATATGTGTTGAATGTTCTCTTCTGTGTGGAGTCACGAAGTGTTATGTTAGGTGTTTGTTTCTATTTTATTATTCCGTTACTATGTTATTTGTTAATATATATATTATTTACAATGAGTGGTAGAACTTATAAAAGTGCCCGTGACTGCAGCGGGTGCTGAAAGATGTTTTTCTAAATTAAAATTAATTAAAAACTATTTGCGAAGCTCAATGAGTGAGAATCGACTCAGTGGTTTGGCATTGCTCAGTATCGAGGGTGAAAGAAGACGAAAGTTAAACATAGATACATTGTTCGACGAGTTCGCGGACGCTAACGCACGCCGAAAAGCTCGATTTGCCAGACAATAATACACTAAAAGCCTATAAACGGCTAGGAAGCGTTCCAGAATTGAATTGCAGTTGGAGGATCAAAACGTAGGTTATTTGATTTATCAATACTTAAAATTTATCATAATTGTTGTTGGTGTTGTTGTTGTTGATGATATAATAATATGTTATTATGGTTTTAGTAGATAAATGTATACATTATTATTACGTCGCGTGGAAGTGGTGGATATCGGGAGGGGGGGGGGTTGAAAATAAGATCAAACGTTAATAGGTTGCCATGTATGCTGTGAATTGTAACTCGACATGACGACAAAACAAATTGACGCCCACAAACTACATTGTTTCGGTATTACATTCAGCCCACCACTTTTTCCTAAAACGCACCAAATGCACTCTAAAAACGTGCTTTCAAAATTTTTAGCCTGCGGCGCTTTTCATGGGCTCCGCCCCCCATTCCCCCGTGCTTGATCCTACCATGTCCAATGGCCAATGTCGCGGGGGGGCCCCCGACTTCTGCGCTACGCCACTGATTATAAGACAATCCCGCTCATTCCTACTTCAATGAATATCTCCCTCTCTCTCTCCCTTTCTCTGCTCTTTGTTGACCTCTCTCCTCTGTGTTGTGGCCATGCTAGTCGTACTGTTTGATCGGTCCAGCGATGAGACATTCATAGGTCAGGACTCAGGATCGCTCCTGATGCATTTATGACAACCACAACTTCCGCTTTCTGATTCATGTTTGTCAAGCTCAGCCGTGTCAACAAGCAGTCCCTGTTTTCCATGTCTGTTATTCGTTGTCGTCATTTGCGTTGTGTAAATAACATCTACTTTAATATTCTCACGACTATATGTGGTTGTTTTGTTGTATATATTTTGGATTTGGATTCAAAAATTAATCAACAGCCGTTTGGCAAACGTTCAAATCGACTTGAAAAACGCTCAAAGCTAAAAAAAAATAAAAAATAAAATCAATGCTGCACTGTTAGCAATAATAGATGTAGTTGCCCGTTCGATACCAGTCACGGGCAATCCTGACTCAAGGTTTTCCCGGGATTTCCTCAGTTATCAGGGGAAGACTGGGATTGAGTCCTACTAACAGATATCGGATATACTTTCTCAACTATTCAAATACACCTTACCGATAGAGGTGGCTCAGCGGTAAGACGCGACTCTCATTCGGGAGGTCGCCGGTTTGATTACAACAGGGATTTCTAAGAAAACGCATAATAATAATAATAATAACAATAATAATATTTATTATTATTTTTTAATATTTATTATTATTTTTTATAATGTTTATTATTATTTTTTAATAATATTTATTATTATTATTATTATTATTATTATTATTATTATTATTATTATTATTATTATTATTATTAATATTATTATTATTATTATTATTATTATTATTATTATTATTATTATTATTATTAAGTATTATCCCTGTGATAATATTACTTGTCAGATTGTCAAATCTCAGCACTTTTATGCGGCCTTCAACTCTAGACCGGCAATTCTCTCCGTGGGTTGAACAAAGTTTCACATATTTGAATCATTATGATTGTTATTCGTTTTGTAAATTGAATTTCAATACATTACTTAATTTACCTATAATAATATAAATACTGAAACTTTTGAAATCCGTTTTTAGTTCTTACGAAACCACATCATGCCAACTTATCACTCTCTCCATACTCTGCAGAGCTCTCAAGATATTAAAAAAAAAAAATTAATTGCGCGGATTAAATATTGAGGACTAACCTTTGCCAACCAGTTTTTGTATTGGGTACGAGAGCAGCCCACAAGAAGATCCGACTTTGAGGTTCATCGTACCTCCACCAGGGGATTGACGGACCTTGCAGCAATGTATTACCGTTGACAATCCCGACACATTTACAAAAAAAAAAAAAAAATAGTAATAATAATAATAAGAATACAAAAAAATAATTGAGTTTGTTAAACCAGGCGCCACCGTTTGTTTGCGGTTCCCGACCGCCCCAATGTAACTCTGCTCTGCGTCCGACCCCTGAGCACACACGCGTAACTTGACACAAACCAAATTCCGACCCTACATCATTGTCTTCCGGCTACCTCTGCAAATATTTAAGAGTCAATTATTGTTCTTCTGACGAGGCAGGTAAGGACGGTAGTAGGACACTTTTAATGGTTTCCGTACAAACAGTCTTCGGTTTACCTAGGCTAGTTAGGTAGTCTGCGTGCACGGTGATGCAGGGGTACCCCTGTGTATTGTATCTTGTCCTTAGACATGTGGGGGTCCCCCCCCCCATTTAACTACACTACACTAGCTTTAAATTGAAGTCCAGAAAGCTGTAATATAAAGGAAAAATGCTCTGAAATTAGGTAATAATTTAGTTTAAGGTATGCCCTTACAGGATGATAATAATTGTTCATATGAATGCCCGTTATACGGTGCACAAACCAGCTTAATTCCCACAGAAAAAATTTAAAATCTCAATTCCACGAAATGTTGAATAAATAAAACTTTTGATTCTAGGCTACGTCAAGCAATGCTTTTCTGAAACGTATTTTTTCAAAACGTCAAATATGAAGAAAAAATTCGACTTCGGCGAAAAAGCCTCCGGCGAGTAGAGTTCTTATCCCAGCCTCACCCCCGTACGCCACTGTGTCTCTTGGTGGGACTCGAACCCACGCAATGTTACGTCCCCTAGAGGAACATTACAACAATACCACTCGGCCACACCGTCCTCAAGTAGCATTTATAATAAGGATGATCAAAGGAATACATAATTGTAAGATGGCTCCTTTCTTGGAGTGGTCCATAGCACGCAAGCATAAATTATACGGCGGAGAGTTGAAAGAACGTATTACAGATGGGTTACTTTTTCTTTTTGTATCCTTCTTTTCGATTACAAGATTACTTTATACTTTCTATCAAGATTAGCAATCCATTCTTCGAATTGGCAACAATGCCTCTCCCCCTCCCTCCGCGCAATCCATTTCAAACGTGAGTGACTGAGAAGTGTGCGTGTGCGTGTGCGTGTGCGTGTGCGTGTGCGTGTGCGTGTGCGTGTGCGTGTCATGATATGCTTCAATGATTGGATAACACGTTGATTCAAGCGTAGATATGGGATATCAGTTACAGTATATTGTTGATCTGTTTCCTGTGGGTTCTGGGTTCCAATCCTGGATCTTGGACGTGGACCAATCAGTGGGGTTTTCATATCTTATTAACAAAATATCATCTCACATATTTGTTGCCGATGCATGTTTAATTAACGATTGCAGTGATTAAGCCAGAAACTTTCAGAATTTGTGTGCACTGGTGAGGGGGGGGGGGGGGGGGTGGGGCGTTCTTTGACATGTTGCGTAAAAGACAGGGAAAAGTTAGGTACAAATCAAGCGTTTGTAAAAACAAATTAATATGTTTTATATTATAAAAAGAAAACTCTTTCGAAAGTGACTTTACTGATAATCACTTAATTAGGTGCCACTTAAACAGCTGGTATTCATACTGCATTATTTTATATTGCACTCATTTATCAGGATCGATCTTCAGACCTTAATTGTACGAGATTAAATCAATTGAATTGAATGTCTGCAATCTAATCATGTGTTTTGTTAAGTTGCTCTTCATTATTTCACATCGGGAAAAAACTAATTATGCATCGCAAATTGAAAATATTAAAACTCCTTTTTATAGATTAATTGAGTAGTCGCCAGTATTGATAGAACAAGTGGTAACTCGGCACCTACAATCCGGGTAGGGGGGGGGGGGGGGGTTAATAACAACCCCAACCCCCTCCTTGTGCCAGAGATTTTTTTGGTTTACATCAAGGATTGCGATCACAGAAAATTGCTAATGAAAACGATTAAAAACGAGACAAGGGAACAGATAAGTAGAAATAAGAAGGAGGTGATTAACGAGGCGTCAACTACGGAACGAGAAAGAGATGAAACAATCGATAGTCGCATTCATATCGATATGACATAATATCGATGTGAATGCATGGCTCGTTGTCTGCGATCATACAACCTAACATTTTAGAGGAATACCTGTTATGGGGTGTACACCAGCTGTACCTGATGTTAGGGTTGCCAACCATATTGATTTCATCAGGACAGTCCTGATTTTGACAACTTTGTCCTGACGTCGGAATTACCTCAATCATAAAAAAATAAAAATAGAATAATTACGTTTTATTTTCGAGATTTACGATCAGGATCATGTTTATGTTTTTGAGGACCTTGCCGGCGGAAAACCATCTTGGTAGTCGTCAAGTACATTCTAAGAGAAGCATTTATTAAAATATGCTATTTTCTTATGATTATTATTTCATTGAATAGATTTATAAATAAACTGCAAAATATTTTCTAGATTATTTATCAAATCTGGAATTACACAAAAGTTTTTCTCTCTGTCTTGAATCTAATATTTAAAAAAAAAACATTGCATTGTCCGCGATTTACCCTTAGCTCACTTGTTTATTCCCAATTCTACTTGTCAGTAGCTTCGACACATTCAGACCTCCCTCCCTACACGCATTCGTACAATTCGCTATTTCCACCTGTGTTAACCCCCCCTATTTCATTGTTTTAAAACCGGAATCACATTGACCCTGGGACTGTCCATACTGGAAACAGGAACAATCCCACACACATCTGTAGAATACCCCCCGAGTATAAATGATTGTCATATACTCATACGCCGGCTGCTAGAATAATAGGGGTAGACGCAGCCAATTGGCTCGCCGAGCATCGAGTTTACTGTTTTAATGATATGTTTGAACGTGGCAACATCCTGCACAAAAGAAACCGCGGTCCATGTTATCATTATCATTACATGTGAAACCCTGTAAAAATAGCCGGAAGTAGTATATGGGAAATGACTATGAAGGGTATTGCACGCCATAAGGTTGAGTGCATGCAGCGTGCTCACCCCCTGTTAATGACCGGTAGGCCTATACTCACTGGCCAGATCACATCACAAAGCAGAGAACGTGTGAATGTACAAACGGTTAGGCTACTCTTGCAACACTGTCAAACTAACGCGCATTTTACTCCCCTTTGTGCTTTTTTTCACGCGAAAAAAACAAAACTCGTTCAACACAATAAAATAGAAAATGTTTAAAAGTTTGCAAGCCATGGGAAACGTTTCCTCATCCTTCGTTTTCGTTGCATTTCTTTTCGTTTTTTTTCGTTTTTTTTTCTTGTAAATCCCGCCTATTTTCTTGGTGGTTGTTTGTAGTTGTCCGTGTGTTGTGAAATTCACTGATTCTCGCTCGTACTCAACTGGGAGGGTTTTGCATTTTTACATCTCCAATTGTCTGTCACATGAGAAGAGTGAGTTGTCAAAGGTTCGTTTTGTCACCGTTGCAGAGCTTTGCTAACGAACTGACAAGGAAGTAATGAAGAGAGATGGATGCTTACGGGTTGCAGCAACCCTTACGGAAACTGTCACTCCTCACACCAGCGAGCGAGCATTTCAAAGTAGCTGGAAACAATAGTGTGAAGAGGGGGCAGTCGTGTACACCAATCCTTTTGCTAGGTAAAGATCACAAACTTTTAATGCGCTGCACATGGGTAATGGTATATTCTTATGTGGAGGTAGGGCCACCTTTCTGAAGACTGGGATTGCTAAATTAAGATCAACGAAATGAAAGTATGTAAGATGATTGACGTGATATTAATTAATTAAAAACCAGTAAGTAGATGCGTTTATTTTGTGCTGGCCAAATAATATAATAGTGCACTACGTTATTGAGATATGATTATAAACGGTATTTTCGGGCGGTTTTAATACCTTAAAAACAGCGCAAAATCAAAATTATTTGGTGCTTGAAATAAAAATACTACTTTAATCATTGCGGTTGTTATTGGTAATGTAAAATAATAAAAATAGATTACTAACCATCCGGTAACTATAAAAATATTTGACATTTATTAAATCCATTTTTTTTTTTTAGCTCATACGAATTTTTTAAATATTGCATACCGTTCTCATGATCGTGATACTACCCTTTCGCCTTAAGAACACAATAATGGCGGCGGGATGAGCTGCCATAACCTTGGAGAGTAACGGAGTGCACAAGTCACAAGGCCTACTGTGTACAGAGGGACAGGAAGCAAGCAGCAGTTCGGCTCCAGTCTTTGTTTTCCTAATGTAACAGTAGAGAGCAGTGGTAACCTGAGCTTCTGGGGTGCCGACCGAGTCCCCATCTGTCAAGAAACATGATTGACAGATTCTCTCTTCGACAATAATGCAACTTCTGGTCTGGTTCATTATTTCCTCATTCACTTCTGGCAACAGCTTTATGAAGATGCACAAACTTCGCTCTTTTCCGTGTGGGTATATTTCAAACGGTCACGACCGACAATCAGTGGTACATTATTGTCCGGCTTGCTGATCTTTCGCTTTCCGTTACCGTCTTTGCTTTGCATACGTTCACTGATCTATGAGGCAAACCGGACCCTCGTGGAAAAATCTCGTTTTGCAGCCAATATGTAAAATTGTGGACTGTTAATAAACACCCTGCCATACGCAGATCTGGAACAAGCTTCTAGAACAACAAATATATAGTAATTTTTCTTTCATCTTTAGTGCTTACATGTCATGAGAACCCAGAATCGTCCAGACAATTCCTTGAAAACGTACACTTTTAATTAATCGCATGTTATATTTTATTTATTTATTTTATTCAACGTTTCCTCATAGTTTTGCGTCGAAATTCGGTGGTGCGTTTAGCTTCTTCATTATTCCGCACTTGTCACTGGCTGTTTCGCCCCGTGGACCCATTTTATGGGGGAGACGCTTCCTTAAAAGAAGTGCCCATACGTTTGTATCTGGGTACCCCTTAGCACTTTCTGACAAATTTGGTGGATCCCTGCACGATTTAAAATCAATATACTAACCTTGTTTACGTTTTTATCACGTGGTCAGAGGCCCTTTCTTTTAGTTCACTCTTCACTGTTCCCTGTTTGGATACAATAATGTAATCTGTTTTAATGTTTTAATTTATGCTTATACCGAACTCCGCCTCCCGGTGATAATTGTTTACGATGGGCAATATAGATCACTCTCATCTTAAGACCGGCCACTTATCTTTTCAGATGTCGTGTTAACATTTCGCACCAACTGATTAAATTTATATTCACACATTCGTTTCAACGTTCGACACTCACAATTATCTTAAATAATAGCGATACATTAATTTTAAAATTGGTGTTAAGTGTCTGAAGTGTCTACCCTTTTAATGTTTTAACTCGTTTGTAATTAAGGACAGTGGGTTGTAGATATTAATTAACTGGCCGTGTAGTTAAATTGGCAGCTCTAATTTAACAATAATTTGAATTTAGATGATAAAGATTTACGGCATTCTCGCTGTTATGATGATAGGAAGACCTGGGCTAAATGGACCCAGCGTATGATACTATCTCACACTTAGGAGACCATGTTGGCACGTAGCCAACTTCAGTTGAGAAACACAGATGTTCGGTCAACAATTTGTGGAAATAAATTTTATAGAGATGCTTTAAAAAGTGATCAGAAAATGATCCAAAAAGTGAAAAGAATAGAAAAGAACACATTTTTGACGACCATCACGCAGTAAGAATTACACCCAGCATTACACCTCCAGCTGTACACCTTCTAAAGCTAGACTTGTGTGTATTGTGAAACTCATACATGTATATGACGAAGTTATAGAAATTACCTATTATCATTGACAGTATTCAGTATACGAATGTTTTCGTCCGGCGGTACAAATATGGGTTTTGTACCGGAGGTACAACACAACAGGAGGTACATATACAGTAGGATAAATATCTTAAATTTCTTGTACATTCCAATATCAAGAATAATGCGTCACCACAAACCATATTTTAGATCGTGTTTATATGAATGGACGTATAACCGTTGGTGTAAGTGTAACCCTACAGGTTCCTCCACCAGGCCAGGTATTACCGTTGAACGGATCACAGCAGGAACAATAAACATAGATCTGTTGCAACCCTTAAAATGCTTAACTATTTTTATTGAACTCGATAGAAGAATCAAGGAGTATTTTATGATATAGGTGTAATGAAAGAACGTCTCATGGAATTTTAGGTCCGTAAAAACAAAAACAGTATGTTTCAAAAAAATAAAACCTGATTTTTTTAGTTTCAATTTGAAGTGAATAACAATTTTTAAAAAATATATAAAAAGTGGAAAAACATATTATTACATAGATATAAAAAATCAATATCGATGAGTTAAATATTTTTGATTTTAGTTCCATTACTGTTACATCATCCATTAATGTTACTTTTCTTTGAAATGAAGTTTATGTCGGAGTGTATAATGAATATGCATCGATATTTCGACTCACCCTATAATCCGAATACAGGTAATCAGAATAGGGGCTTGGATGTTACCAGTAGGATAGGATAACGTTTTAACGCGTAGCTTGAAGGCCGGTAAAAAATAAATAGTCTACGAAGAAAGGGAGGCTCGAATGTTTCTAACTCGTTTGCCGGTCCGCGCTCGTGCCATCGGTTTGACGGGACGCACGGTTCAAACCCTAGATCGATTCGTGGCGGGAAAAATATATACCTTTCCTGATTTCCTAATCAAGTTCTTTACATTTAATCAGGACGCGTTCTTGAATTATTATTTTCGAAACAACAGCTGATCTGCCCCGTCTAGACGAGTTCAACATGTTGCGTTTAGTCGCGTTCAAGCGTGCGTCTCAATTAACTAAGGGGCTCTGTGGTTTTTAGGGACCGAGCATACAAGAACGGATTACTATTGAAACTAGTTCACAATTTACATTCACCACCATTTTTTTGTCGTCCTTTTATGTCTCCTGGCATTGCTCTATATTATATTGAATTATTTGATTCGGGGAGGAAAAGATCCCGGTGTAGTAAATCTAGTCTAGATGATGCATTGTACGATTGTACCTTGCAACCCTCATTATGGAAGCGTTTCAGTTTTACTTTTAACGACATATATCACTTGCTGCTGAGCGACGGGAAGTGGAAGCCAACGTTTTCAGAAAATCTGTTTTGATAACTATATACTTCGATTTTTGGCGACAACTTTAAATTTTGTAAACTGTCACAACATGAATGTCACAAAAAGAATAAAACACGCTGTAAAAGGTTCAATTTCGCGAGTTTATTATTCGCGTTTTGATCAGGTTCAAACAATCTCGTTCCCGATTTCGCGCTATACGTGACATTTCGCGAAATTCGCGTTTTCAAAATGTGGTTTATTTATTCTCTAAATGATGTAATACGTCGACCATCTTACATTTGAGGGAATAAAACGGAAATTAAAAAAACTTCGCGAATTTCGTTATCACCATTTTTCACTACCTCTAGTGAATACTACCTGTAATACTTCATATCTACAAAACGCGAACTTTTACTCCCGCCATTTAACTAACCCACTTGACTTTCAGGAACTAAGCGAAGCGACGCAAAGCAATGCAATGTAGGGGTAATTTCTCTCATGTAGTTCCCGCATGTAGACAGACAGACAGACAGACAGACAGACAGACAGACAGACAGACAGACAGACAGACAGACAGACAGACAGACAGACAGACAGGCAGACAGACAGACAGACAGACTGACAGACAGACAGACAGACAGACAGACAGACAGACAGACAGACAGACAGACAGACAGACAGACAGACAGACAGACAGACAGACAGACAGACAGACACCCAGCACATACGGGGCAGGTGATAAACACACAAACACCTTTCGTTATGGTATGCATGCGTTGGTGCGTGTGCGTGTGTGTGCGCGTGATACAAGGAAATGCGTCGTTTCACATTGTCTCGAAACAATGTTATGCGAATAAAAACACGTATGATTATGAAAGAACTCAGATTTATAAAATATGTAATTGTATATTCAGGCAGCATCGTTATGAAATAAATATTATAAGCGAAGTTAGTACAGTATAGTTGGAGTTCAAAATGCACGACGGAATTAAGTACATAACCTCCCCCCCCCCCCCCCCCCCGCCAATAAAAACACCTCTCTTACACAATTAACTATAAACTAATGCTGTAATATAAAGGAAACATGTTCTAAAATTACAAGTGCTGATTTATTTAAAGGTGACCGTACGTTCCGGATTATTCGGGACAGTCCCGTTTCTTGCACTCTGCCCCGTCGTCCCGAAGACTTTGTTTTGGAAAGCACCCTGCGTTTCTGAAGTCCTGTCTTCTTGAGTATATGAGTTATGGAGATAGGCCTAGTCTTTGATTGCGGGATCAGCTGACTTACCTCAACCTCGCATGTTCCCACACGGTAAAGATTCTGGCTTTGTGACAGACCAATTCCATCACTTTTTACCAATGACCAATGATAACACAATGAACAATGATATCCACAAAGAATTTTGTGAAATTATCCCATTCAACAAACAACCTGTAGACCCTACTTCTCCTTAAATTCTTAAAAACGTAAAAATCACACATTTAAAAAATCGGCTGAGGGGTGATTGGGTGGGGGGGGGGGGCATTTCCCCCTCAACCCCCTTAGTGCCACCCCGAAGTAGCATTTGTCCCGGAATTTTTTTTGGCTCCTCATTTACCACTCTCTGCGATACGTACCGCTGCTCTCCACAATCCATATGTCTGTCTGTCTATCTGTTTGTCTGTCTATCGGTCTGTCCGTCTGTCTGTCTGTTTAGTCTGTCTATCGGTCTGTCCGTCTGTCTGTCTCTGTTTTGTCTGTCTGTATATCTGTCTGTATGTCTGTCTGTCTGTCTGTCCATCTGTATGTAGACATGTCTGTCTGTCTGTCGGTCTGTCTGTCCATCTGTCTATCTGTCTATCCGCCTGCCTGTCTGTATGTCTATCTATCTATCTGTCTGTCTGTCTGCCTGTCTGTCCGCCTGCCTGCCTGGGTCAACAGTGGGAATCAAACCCGCGACACTTGAATGCGAAGACTTATGCAGTTATCTCCATCAGGGTTCAAGGTTACCCACCAATATGTCTCCAGACCAGCCGAAGGTCGTCTGCTTTCTGAGCGCCTTGTTTATAGTTGATACCGCTCAGCAGTAACACGCGGGCCTTGAGTACAGGAGGTCATGGGTTCGATCTCGCCACTAATAGTCCTGACTGAGGCGTCTCCTCTGAGCTTTACGAACAGCTCTCAGTCATTCTTTCAGGTGACATCTCCACCCTAATAGGCTGACAGGACCAAGTTTCAAGTTTCAAGTTTTTATTGGCATTGTACATGTACATGTTATCTGCAATGTACTGCATATATGTTGACATCAATAGAAGTGACAAAGAACAGAAACACATTATTTTTAAGTTGTTGCATTTAGGTACACACATAAGTTATATGACTTGTGCGTGTGTACCCAATGCCTGAATTTTGCCTACTTCTAATATAACTATGAACTAAACTAAAATAATACATACTCTACATACTATGACATAAAGGCGTTATTAAAGGTGTCTCTGGTAATAAACATTTGAAATAGGATGTTGCTGTCACCATGTTGTGCTATAGTTGTATAATATATAATCAAGTAATGAGAAATTATACATTTCTTCTTTCTAAGAATAAATAAAAATAAATATAAATAAGTAACCTAAACTAAAGTCTAAATTTAA
Organism: Isoperla grammatica; assembly: GCA_945910005.1. Lineage (NCBI taxonomy): Eukaryota > Metazoa > Arthropoda > Insecta > Plecoptera > Perlodidae > Isoperla > Isoperla grammatica. The sequence continues at coordinate 5,003,443 of OX246745.1, forward strand.
AGAAAAGAAAAGACAAGAGAACACAAAAACTATTACGTATAACCTATTTGAAATTTTACCAACGAAAGGGGATATTTAAAGGAATTTATTCTACGGTATACTAATTAGATTCAATTTGTAGTGTATACCACAATCACTATTATCATTATTTTTATTCAGTTTTTTGTTTGCACTACTTTGATAATAATGTTTACATTTGACATTTTAATGTGTAAGCCTACAACATGGCAGATGCTCTTTTCGTTGTCCTCGCATTTCTCAGTGCCATACTACTTGTAGTATGTTAAGGAATGTAAATATATTAAAAACAATATACATGTTTCCAATAGGCCTGTTACGAAAATAAATCGGATTAGAGGCCACCAATATTCTTGGGCATACAGAGTTTCTAAACATCGTCTTGCCAGGCCGCTCATGTTCTCTTTTCCCACTTCTTCTTCTTCTTCTTGCTAGTTTTTCATGCTTCTTCCCACTAGTTCACGCCATCTTCCCCGCCATCTTCTTCCCCGAAAGAGGAAAGGGTAACAAAGGGAAAAAATTGGCAAAAAACACAACAAATGAAAAAAAGGAAAAAGGAAAAAGGAAAAAGAAAACTTAAAACGGGGAAAAAGAAAAAAGAAAATAAAGATATAGAAAATATAAAAGAAGAAAAAGAAAAAAGCTAAGTTTTTACGGTCCCAGCTTAAATGAATATGAGGAAAAATATCAGGAACCGCCATGAGTTTCGCACCCCCACCCGCACCCCAGCCCAGCCCACTACACTAGGCCTATTAGTATACGCCCTAGGCAGGCACGACTGCGTAACAGGCAATCTCGATAATCCGGTGAATATCAAAATAGAAGCTGACTTCCAAAAAGCGTGTTAGGATCAGCGACGCTGGCCCAAGGCATATCGGTACCGTGTGTGATTTATGCCAGTGTAGAAACGTCTTAGGAGATAAGTAACCTGTGCCTCATCTCATTAGAAGATTCGAATCTACATCGTGATTTGTGTTAAGATTATCTTCAAGAATTGAAATACTTTTGTAAGTAGGGTCGACTTTGGGTGATATGAAATATGAATTACTTTTTATTCTTTTTATAATAACAATAATAATAATAATAATAATAATAATAATTATTATTATTATTATTATTATTCACTCGTGAGATTTTGTAGTTTTTGTAGTTAGTAGTTCTGCCGCTAGACGGTAACTTTGTGTCGTGATGCGGCGAAAGAAAAGTGACATAAGGTCTGGTTCGACCTCCTTGCAATGACGTTCTTGTGGAGATTAATGAGAAACTGATAATTGTTTACGAGTTCAATACCGATTTAGCTTTTGTTAAGAAAACCCTGGATAAATTCAACACTTTGGTGGCAAAACTAGACGTTTTGGAAACAGCCATCGTGGAGAAGGTTGAATTATTGGTGTTCTCTCAGGCAGATTAGCTTATCTTGAACAATACGGAAGAAATCGTTATCTTATGATATCTAACGATGATGAGAATATGGAAGACGTAATTATAATTGCCGTTAGTTTTGGTGTTACTATCGCTAAATCAGGCATAACGCCTGATGCTAACTTGAAATAATAACCAGTGCTAAATTTAGAGAAAATTAATGCTATAAAGACTTATCCCTACATTTTTCACATGTGCTACGGATCACAATAATCTGATTTTATTCTATAAGAAAACCCAAAATTACAAATTTCTTTGTATTGGCAATGTTTGATGTTGTGATAACTACATTTGTGTAATGAAATAAAAGCACAAAGCTCCCCAGCCTTAGGGCTGTAACCTATCCATTTATCCTATAAATCCAATAATACCGTATCGTCTTACTAGCACATGCGCAGCTGTAATCGGTGGCCCTTTTGACAAATCATTATTGCTGGCGTAGACCGCAGATCCTTACAAATGGCGCGCGCGCTGCATTTGTTCCATTATCCTGCTTGTTTCGGATTGGTCACGGTCAAAGGCCCAGATGGCCGACCTATCCTAATGGCCATCTCACTACTACCGGACTAAAAATTGTGTTCATGGCTCGACTTAGGAAATTCAACGAAATGTAATTGCAGAGAATATAACAAATACTGTCAATTAGATGTTTTCGTATGGGATACACATGTAAATAAACGAAACAACCACAACTAGATGCTATTTCATGCAAAATTCACACCACACAATCCTGACGAATATTAAATTTCAAACTGCAATAAAGAATAGTAGTGCTTTAAGTATCGCTTACAACATAGTGCGGGCTACTCGCCTACTCAAGGTTACAAGTACAAAGAAAATAATATATCATATTATACATGAGCTTAAATTTGAACCGAGATAAAATGAGTACCGTCAAATGCAAAACGTTGTAGAGTGTAGATATGTAGACTATTATAATATTTTACCATATAAATAGCAGGTATCATGTACACTTTGAAAATTAACAATATAATGAAAATTAAATTCTTAACTATTTTTGTAATTAATCGACATATATGTTTTGAAATATTCCTGAATTATTTTGATAGTTTTTGCTACACTATAGTTTTTGTTCACTATTATATAACATAATATGTGTTTGAAATTTAGATGCCTATTTGTTTAAAACGGTTAAGAATAGCGAATGTGTTGCTTTCTTTAGTTTCTTCAGTGACGGAAAATGACGTAAAGAATAAACATAAGTGGCCAAAAACAGAAATGGCCAAATTGACAAAGTATACAGAGTAGTATCCGGGAAAGATTATTCTACCATTTACAAATAATAAATGGTATGTTCTGCTGGAGCTTAAAGCTGCATAGTTTTTGTTTTTATTTGTGAAAAATGAAAACGTGAATGGTATTGTTTACCGTGTATGAGACGATGTATTGATTCCCTCGTACGAAACTGACTATCGACCGAAAGTATTGTAATAGTATTGTCTTCTATATTGACAACCAACCTCTCAAGTTCTTCTCACAACACCTGTATGGCTATTGTCGCACTGTTGAGCCAAACTGAAGGATTATAGGACGAGTGTCACATTAGATACGGGGAGGGGGTGGGGGGAGGGGGGGCGGGTTCCATACGATGTACAGCTACGTGCAAAATTAAATTGCTACTCAGAAATTGAATTTTAATTTTTATAAATATGATTTTTTTTATAGGACAATGAAATACACGGAGTGAACCACAATTAGTTCACATAATTTATAGACCTATGCTCATGTAGAAATAATTGAATGCCTTTAATGATACTTCAGGACAACTGTAGATATTAAAAGGGGAATGGAAACGGCCCTACGGCTACCGGATAATGTCCTCTTGTTTCTATCAAATACACTGATCATTAGTTTAGAGAAACGATCCTTGAATTGATAGTCATGAGGATTACAGTTGGCAGTTGATTCAAAAAAGGTAAAATATTGGGAGTTTTCAACGTAAAGTTTTCAGATTATGTTCTAAGGAATAGAGGGTAACATCTTTGGGTCACAATATGCCCAATCTTAGGAGATTCCAATATAAAGTTTTCAGATTATGTTCTTGGGGATAGAGGGTAACATCTTAGGCTCACAAAATGCCCATATAAAGTTATCAGATTGTGTTCTTGGGTATAAAGGGTAACATCTTATGGTCACAATATCCCAAATCTTGGGAGTTTCTAATATGAAATTTTGAGATTCTGTTCTTGGGGGGAGAAGGGGGAGACGGTGGAGGGTTTTTAAAGTGTTAATCATGCAACTAATTGCAGTAGTCTCGTGCACGCGTGTGGTTCATGGCCACATCTGTACTTCATCAGACAGACGAAAGGTGTAAAGATTTGCCATTTTACCAGATGCCATAGTAATAGGCTCACGCGTGCCGGCTATTGTCCTGAGTCCTGAAAGGTCCTTTCTTCACACTCCATCATATTGTGAGATACATCCTGTCTGCTACGTCCTAACAGGATTAGAACTCATTCATTATGGGCACAATAAGCCACCGCGGCGGGTGTGGAACAATTCCGCACATACACGGGCTAGGCCTAGGCCCACACAGGTTCGCTGCTTGGACCCCCCCCCCCCGCAAAACTCTATGGCGTCAATGGGGCATAATGAACAACTTTATGGCGTCAATGGGGCATAATGATTTAATTAAAAAAAAAAATGGATTTTAGACAATCCTACATAGTTGGACGATTGATACCAAAATTATAATATGCTGAAAATATTTCGAAATTTATAGTTCTCATTGTGATGTATGAGTATACAGAGTAATGCTGCAACATAATGAGGGTCGTGCAGTTGGTATGTAGGTTCGTGTGTGCGAGGGACGTGCGTTCGAACCCCGCATAAAAACAGCATTTATTAATTATTCACCCCCCACATTGTATTTGTAAAAAAAAACTTGTTTAACCCGTATTTTCCCGATGTATTTCATATTTCTACTATGGTTGAGATAATAAATGACTATCCTGTTTCAAGTTCGATCCAGTTTAGCTGCATAATGAAAACAAAAACACTCACGAAGCTCACCGTGCAATCAATTACAGCTAACGTTGATCGCATGTGACTTGCCGATCAAATCGATTACAAGCTAATCCTTTTACCCACTGATCAATTCATCGGTTCGATGGGTTAATTAATCGTACTGATCGTTAAACAACTAATGTTTAAATCTATATTTGATTGATTATTGTATCAAGAACTGATCAGCAAGAAATTACGAATATCAAAAGAGTTGATTATTATTTTCACAGAAGTTTTTGCGTTAGTGCAAAAACCAAAGTCTTGTAACTAATAATTGTGTTCTAATAAAAATAACATGTCATATACATCAATCATCGTCCTCATTGATAGCAAAGAACACTATTTTGTGTTGCTTTCCTTGGGCGGTAAGTTGTCAAACATTTCGTTTGGCAATCTGTTATCACAGAAAGAAATGTTAATAATTGGTGGAAATATTTTATTTAAATTCAACACCTACGTCTTTGTATCTGTGAAACACACAAGCAAGACACACAAGTTACTTGTCTGTGTAGTTTTGAGTAATATAAATAAAGTTATGGATTAGATCGATTGATTTTGATACATATAAGCAAATTATAATACTATGAAAATAAAAGATACAAAGAGAACACAGAATTTCAACACACTTTGGCGTAAGATATAATTATCAGGACCATCAAGCAATAGGGAATATGACCGTACGAGCACCAGTCCTACAAAGTATAATAGGAAATAGTTGTTATATGTTAGTATACATTTATGACTAACTTTTTTATATTATTTTTTTAAGACTGCCTGTTCAAATGTCAGGAATCTGTTGATTTCTATTAAAACAGCGTGCATGAACGGGGCAGTAGATATATACAGATCTAAGGTCGGTATGTCGAGACTGATGTAGTTACGTCAAGACTATAAAACGTGGCAGAATGTGTTTCAAACCTTTCACAATGTACATAAATATTAACGTTATTATCATTGAGTAGACCAACCAGTACACCAAATATACCAGTCCAATACGTGGATTATGGCCTTATTTATTAATACAACCCCTGTCTAGGGGCGAAGCTATTATATGTATGGTCTTGTCTGTGCAGCAATCCGACCTTGGTCCTACTGTCCTAATGACCGAAAATAGAAAAATGTGGGCTGGACTAAATCCCATTTAGAAATGTATTACAACCCTTCTGTCATGTATGGACAAGGAAAAGGTGGCACATATCAGCTTGAGCCGCGGTTATTATCAACTCTCATTACTGAATAGGCTTAAGTAGAAGGGCCCAAACAATCTCAAACAACGGTAGGAAAGCTCTTCAAGTACGGCTTGTGTCATCTGCTTTAGCCGGTGACTGAAAGGGGCGGTCAGAATACAATGATTGATTGATATTTCAATTGAAGCTATTCGGAGCTCGACTTAATAGTTAGTGAAAGAATTATCTGTGTCCGAGACAGGTGTGAAACGCGCGACCGTCTGCGCTGAGGTGCGCATGCGCAGATTTCAATGGACACTGCCTCAACGACCCTATAGTTCGGGTCTAGGAAGTATAGACGATAATTATAAACATTTCATGTCATTTCGTTTAATTTACGCATGAAACAACAGGGATAATGTTGGTATAAGACCACCCCACGTGGTTGAATATTCCTTTGCTGGGCCGACGCTCCCCTATACTGTACAGCATAGGCCAATAACTAATAACTTTAAACTACAAATAGAAATTGAAAAATGTATAGATCACTCAAGGACGGAAATTTGGAAAACATCCCTAGTTTTCAAATTAAAATTACTCTTTGTCATTCTAGCATAGCAAGTTAAAGCTGGGACGTTCTGTTAACAATAATAACCGTAATAACAACAATAACAACGATAGTAGCAATATCTTAAAAGCGTGAAGTAGCACTAGATAGTAAATAACACCGTGCAAATATAACATCACAATATACGTGATATCGTTATCGATAAGAAGAAACAAGACATAATTTAATTTAATCACGGAATCTCTAAAAGATTGCTTCATGTTTGTAAATTTATTATATTTTGATACTATCGATCGATGATGCAGTCATGTTTTCGGTTGTCGATAATTTTTATTTTATCATTTTGTGTCCCTGATCAATACAGTTTAATTTCAAGATTAATTTGTGTGATTAGTAACTGAACTATAAAAGTACTGCCTTCTATGCCAACATAATGGTGGTATTCTATTCGCAACTACATTACTGGGTGGACGAAATGGTACAGGCTTGGTTCGACATTGAAGTTCTAGCTAGATGATAATTACTGCCTATGTGAATATGACCAAAAGTAGTGAAGAGTAACATTTGCTGACCCCACGAAACGCCATTTAAATCAAACGTCCGTCATCTACTGAATTTAAAACCTGTGAGCGCAGATCAAGACATTGTTTTGATATTCTGTTGAGTTCTATCAACAATTTTAATAGCTTGATAATGTAATAACCAGTTTGACTAATCCGATAATCTTGACATGCTTAGAATGCAAAATCAATTCTCATTCATTTGACAGGTTGGTTAGTTAATAAACTGTGTTTGCTCGCCTCCACTGTCGCGAGGTCTTGTTCTCCGGGGCCAGAGCTGCTTGTTCGTGCATTGAGGTCTCCTCGGGGACTGGCGAGACAAGACATTGTTGCCACAGTCGTGTGTAAAGTTGCCCCGACGTAACTTGTCTCGTAGACCTCGTTTCTATCCAACCCCCCCGCGTCCGAACTCAGAGTTGCGTTACCTATAATCAGTATAAGCACCGCGTGGTCGCCAACCCAGGTTCATCTCTCAAAACTTGGTCGTACAATTCTTATTGTCGACTTTTTCCTAGTACCACTGATTAATTACAATTACTATAGTAACAGTTAATGTCTGCAGAACCATAATGAGTCAAAAATATTGTAGGTTATGCTGTTGTTTACTTGAATCCTGCGTCTTCTATTTCAGTGGTAACCATTCAAAATTCACAACAAAATTCACAAATGTGTCTACAATTCGCAAACCATCAATTTCCTTTCGCTTCACGACATTCTTTCTAAATCCATAAAAACAAATCAAAACAAAACTCGTAAACAATCAGTTACCTTTTTATCCACATATTCTCTCCTCCTTCACATTTCGCAGCCTAGAATCGTTTCGCAATCCCGAACCGAATCACTTTGTACTCTGCGAACCCGTCCCTGCTTAATTGACCCGTTGGTTGTATTTTAGTGTCTTGTCAATACCGCCACCGCCCACTCCTCCATTCATTGTCTGCTGGTCAGAAACCTGTCCGTAATATATCGTTCCTCGTTGCATTGTTATAAGATTAATTACTCCCAATACCTTTCCTCGTGTATACTTATCAAGCTTGAACACGCTAGCGAAGAATATCCATCCCATTTAACTAATGAATAGCAAAGGAGGGTCTTAAAATCTTTAATGATGATTCTCTTCTTGCGTTGCTGTAGCGCATAGGTTTCCAGGCTGGACTGACACCCCAGTATTAACAAACTAGATGGGGTTTAGCTGGTTCCAGATAGGCATACACCAAAATACCATTAGTCAAAGGCATCCAGATTGAAACCACTGAGTGAATGAAGGGTTGAGAAATTTAAGAGTTTTACTTTAAGTAGTGTCAAGAAGATTAGAAACAATAGAGAAATAATGAAGTTATCGTTGAGGTTATTTGGGAAGGTGTGACAGTTAAAGAAGGCCCCAATTAAAGCAGTGAGATTTGATATCGTCGAGAGGGATACGCCTTGGGCCAGAATGCACTCAATAGCGCAGATAATAGACATGGTCTTGTACGTGGGTATTTTATGTTGGTGTTCAGTGTGCATTCAGCATTCAAATACTTGGTAGCTGGTTTAAACATCGCGATGTACACTTATTATACCTTCTTATTGAGTGGTCCTAACTATTAGAAATAGTTTCGCATAGTACTGAATACAAAATTGAGTACCGTTTATAATCCTAAACTGTATTTGAGTTTGGGAGTTTATGTAATGACGCTATTTGAAGTGAAAGCACCTATTATTTATTCTGTCATCAACTCTACACTTACGTTTACTCCCTAATACTAAAAATAAATCTGGTAATCAGACAATACTTCCAACAATAAACAAGTAATGACGCAATACACACATACATAAAAACAATTTCAAACGGTGAGTATATGCGGTGGTGAAATAATATAATTGAACTTAAGAAACAACCCTGTGTTTTGGTGCTTGAAGCTTGGCCGTAAAAGATTCCATTCTTCCATTAGACTGTTGGCTTACTAAGGAGTGATACTGCTAAGTATCACTCCTTAGTAGTAACACAATAGTACAACATAACAAAAGTAACACAAACAACACAACATAATACGTATTGATTTGCAACTCTAAATGTTAATAATTATCTTTCTATTTAACTTAATTACATTTAACTTACCTCCAACATTTACTAGTACTTTGTAAATCGTTTTAAAACACTTCCTATCAAATGACTGCAGTGTATGTACATTTAGTACATTCACTACTATTTTATATTATTAGAATTAGTCATTGTTAGTTTGCAAGTTAGCTACTACACTACTAGTTACTAGAACCCTACAATCATACACTACTATTTTTGTATTGAATCAGTACATATATTCAACTTAACTATTTTATGCAGGGTACCTTAATAAAACACTACTACTATGTAAATCGTATATACACATTTCCTATTTAAAAGTGTATTCGATTAGTACCTTTATCTATGCTACCATTTTATGTTGTGTATGAACTTATTATTCTTTTGTACATATTTAAGATATGAGAATAAAATGGATTTTTGATTTGATTTGATTTGACACGTCATGTTATATCAAAATCACTCTAATGCAAACAAAAAACACTTTACTTCCAGTGCTGAAACTATTTTACGCATTTTGACTCTAGACAAAATTATATCAAAAAGAAGTAAAACAGGTGAAATGTTATACAACAAATTGTTGGACTAAGACACTATTTCTTGTCAAGATTAAAATTAAAATATTTCGAGTACTGATCAGCATTCTTTCACAGACTAACCTCAATTTGAATCATACTGGTGGTCAGTACTAGAAATATTGCGAAACAGTGTGCAGTCCAACAAGTTTTTTAATGCCAAAATTTTGTTTACGGTTATTATAATGTAGATAATTTTGTTTAAATCCTGAAACATACAGACAAGTCATAAAACATCTTATAAAATAAAATACTTGTAATAAAGGGAGTGATATTTTGGGTAACTATGCTAACTGGGCTAACTATGTTGTGCTATAGTAATTAGGGCCTAAGCTCACTGGGAAGTTCATTATTTACATTGTTAAAATTTAATTTCGAACTTACTTACTAAAAAAAAAAGATTGTTTTTTTGAGTATAACAATACACAATACACATACTCTCCTCTATAGTTAAAGAGTTGTTGAAAAGTGGCCACACACTTCGTCTATCTATATTGTTCCTTAAGTTTCCCTTTAAAAGGTGCACGATTTCCCAATAGGCTCAACATCTGCTTTAGGCAGATGTGGTTTTTTCATCGCTCCATGAAAACATAGCCAGACAGTCATTTCATTCTCGTGCCTGATAAATTGCTCTTTTATTGACCTTATTTCAATGTTTTCACGTTGAACTCAACGCAATGTTAAGGTAGGTATAAGGGAGCCCTTTTTATGGCGTGTAATGATCCCAAATTACTCCCGAATAAATATTCTCTGGGGTCATATTTCACGTGTTGAAATGGGGAGATGATTTTTATGAGAAAGCAAATATGAAATGAGATTTGATGGACTGCACGAGGAAATAAATAGATGATTCAATAATAGTGTACTGCATGAGGGACTCAATATGATCTGATCAAACTTGTTACTTCATTATCTGCCGTGCAAGGAAATAAATACGCTCTAGCTAGAGAGTCTTATAGAGACGCTCTTTATAGAGAGTCTTGGCGAATTTGAAACCTGTTGTTACGGGAACAATAGTGCGTAAAGACACATCAGAAGTATACCTTTATAACCCACCATGGTTTCAGTTCGAGTGCCACATCCACCATAAAAAGGTGTTTGTAACCTGGTATAAATACCCAGATAAACATATTTCTAGGTGCCACAATTTCGCAACATTAATGTTGCTAGCAAAAAAGGAGAATTTAGAAAAGTTGTTTTCGAAAAAATGTGTGCTTTGTTTGTTTAGGTCATTATTTAGGCAATTTTGATGTAAAAAAGGTCTGAAAATGGTTTTGAGTCCTGGCGAGAGGTTAGATAAAACGATTTATATTTTCAACCCCCCCCCCCCCCCCCCTTACTCGGGTAATTTTTTTACCCAGCACTCACTGATTTACTTAAACGTCGCCAAATCGGTTCAAAATACAAATCGATAATTAGGGGGAATGCCCCCACAATAGCGCAACAGGTAATTTTTTATAAAATCATTAGTTTTATAAGTGATTCTAATGTGATTTAGAAACAGTTGGGGCAGCTTTGATGGACGGGATACATTACACATACATACATTACATTCCAAAATTACTCTATTATTACAACTTTTCACCTCGGAAAGTGTTTCCTGACTAAGCAAAAGAGAAAATTAAGATGATTTGGAGAGTATCATTATTAAAGCTGGGATTTCGGGGGAAGGGGGGGGGGCTCCAGCCCCCCCCCCCCTCCCTTCCCTCCCACCGAAATTGATTAACATAGACTCGAGCAAGACACAAGGCAGACACGCGTGTCCCCGCGTTAGGCTTCTTATTATGTCCCGGGACACGGCGGGTCCTCTTATGTCCCCTGTCCCCACCTCAACCGGAGTGAGACACTGTGTTACCAGCTGAGCAACTGATGACTGTAGCTGTAAACGAAGGTAGTTGGCCAACTCCCCGCTGGACGTGGAGAGCGTCACCTGCTCGTTACCACCTCAGCGCCACCTATTGGCTATACGACGAACTAAATCCTTATGCTCAAAAAACAGGTAATATTGAAAAATAACCAGTTTTTTTCTTAAAGACAAGTTGCAAGAAGAGTGTTTATTTGTGTGTGCATGTAACTGACATCATTCTAACAGACTTCCGATGCAACTGTAATAACAATTCGGACACTATATACGAAACTGGTGAATGCGTCATAAACGTATATAGCATCCAAGAGGCAAATGATCTGATTCAAGGTCGACAGTTAACCTTGATAACTTGCTAATGTGTTTCAATTTCCAGAAGTTTTTTTTTATGAAAAACAATGACCGTAATTAAGCAAAAAATAACCTAGGTTTTTATTGTTACACTTACCACCGCTATTAGCATTCAGGCGAATAATATCTGCAGTGTATTGTTGGGTTCGCTATGACCAAAACCACTCCGTAGTGTTCGATGGAAGTAATGAAAATAATAAATATAAAACATGTATTCAACAATTATTGTACGTGATTAATTTATAATTGTACTGAATTATCTGCTGTGTAGAAGGCGTTCCAATTATGAATTAAGATAACAAATGTGCGTAGAGCAATGGTGTTATGAAAGAATTCTTAGCATAATGAGTGAAAGAAAAATAAATAAGTAGGGACAGAGAAAAATTACAAAATACATTTTGACAGAACAATTTTGTATTAGACCATCCACTTAAAGCCGATGTTTCCTCGCCCGTGTTCACATCACCAAAGGAATTAATAATAATTTTTCGTAGGAATACCCGTTATAAGGTGCACACCAGCTTTACCTGATGTGCTCCTCTTCAGGTGACTTAGTAGGTTATTAGGGTGTTTGGATAGTTGGAAAGGAATGTCCAAGGGCTGGTACTGGTAGTATGACTCAATCCCAGCATTCGCTTTTACGACTGACGAAAACCTAGGAAAAACCCTTCAGTCAGGACTGCCGGTGGCCGGAATCGAACCAGCGACCTGCTTTGACCCCCCCATCCCTCCCCTCCCCCCATTAGTTCAGGGTGTTCTTCTTCCTTGTGGTTTTTTTCTAGTAGTAGTAATTATTTTAGTAGTAAGTAGTAACTTGAGATTATGCTATGACAAGTGTACGACAAGCATGTCAATGTTTACTTTCTATTGACAAACACAAGGCCAGGGCCACAAGACTTTTGCTGTCCAACCACTGGAGCTATTGTGTTCAAAATAAGGTGCGACGAGGAGTGTGCTCAGTCTGACCATAACCACGAAGCAAATCCCTTATTAGCAAACTGTAAACACATGTTGTTATCCTTGTTTGTTGGAGTCGAGTGGTTAGAGAATACAATGATTCCTAATAACTAGATTGCCCCAACGCCCCCTGGCCTTGTATGATTCAGGGATAGGCTAGCGTACACGGGACTCTTAACTAAGGATCTAGCCTCCCCCCCCCCCCCCCGTCAATATGACTGTCAGTCTTCCAAAGTTTCCTTCATCAAAAGCCGCCTTCCGATATTCCTTGCTCACTATCCTAATAGTTTTGACGTTAGAGTCACCAGAAGAGGGACCTCAACACGTCAGCAGATGTGTAGGCCTAGGCCTAGCCTAGCGGGCATGCTAATTCAAAACCCCAACTACATAATTACTATGGGACTACACTATTGGGCTTGAGCAACGAGGGGAATCAAGACGACCACTTACCACTTAGTCGGTTATAGTACACCAGGCATTCGTGACCCCCTCCCCCCCAGCCTTACATCTCTCACCGTCGTAACCAGGCGTTGGTAAGTTGGGTAAAATAATTACCCGGTTCTCTAGTTGATTAGATAAATGGCAACCAAAAATTGAAAATGCACAACAATGTAATTCTTATGGCTATGCCGACAAAAGGGCGGGAGAGGTATAGAGAGAGAGAGAGAGAGAACAGCTAATGAAGAAGCTATGCATCACCATAACCAGCTAAAATGATTCCACGCCGTTATACTTTAGTGCTGAATATTTACAAAAAATGGTATTTTTAATTTATGTTAGAGAACTATGTTTTGAAATGAATACGTTTTGCTTGTTTAGATCGTGTTATGTAGCTGTAGACAATCGTTATTTGAAAGAAGGCCCGAAAACAGCTGTTTCGGTTTTGGGCAGCCGGGGTTCGTCCCAGACCGCTTTCGTCCCATAGAAGTAAAAGAAATTTATATTTAAACATCCTCCACCCTTCTCCCATTACCCCGGGTTATTACTGACCCTAGTTACGACCCTGGTCTGTACTATAATCTAACACAACGGCCACCCTCCTAGCATGTGCCTAATTCACTATGCTCAAGGGGACCTATCATCGGATTCGTCGTGGATATTCAAGGTCACAAAATGGCTTGTGCCCTAAATCCGTAGCTTTAACTTTACCAGAGCTCGATGGATCTTTTAGTTCAGAACACCCGTCACCCAGTGGTGTATTTGAAAAAGTAATAGTACCGGTGGGGTCAACAAACCAACCAAAACCAAACCAATTTGTAATCTTGACAGTACAAAATGGCTAACAAGATGTAAACCAGTCCTCACACGTACTGAAATGTGGCGTTTCATTAGGGGGCGTAGTGATGTAACAATTTATGCTGATTACTAAGTCAACAAACACTTACACAAGTGTAAACTTAAATCTTCATTTTAATAATTCATATGCGTATTTAAACAAAATTCGTTTATCTTATAAATTAGGGGATGGAATCATCCAATAACAGTTTCTGGTTATATTATTATTTTATTTCCAAGAATAATTAACGATTTTCTGTATCGCACGCTACAAATTCTGAAGACTGCTCTACAATCATGCTAGAAGCTGCAGTTACTAAAAAGTTACTTAGGATTTATCTTAGAGACGTCCCCTTTCAGTTGTCTACCTATTTCACCATTATTCGTGTAATTATTAATGTTTTTCTTTATTTTTCGTTTCTCTTTTTATTAAATATATTAACGTTAATATATTGTATTGTAAATATATTGTAACGTTACATTGTAAGTATTCAATACATTATCGCTGTGAGTGTTTTTGAATGATGTAAATGTACAAATTATAAGCTAAATCCTCCCAATCTTTGAACATGATTATTCATTTTGTTTTATGATTATACAACAAAAAACTGCTGCTAAAATTCTTGTCCTAATATTTCAGTAGAAGTGGACTGAAGGGTGAAATATTATTTTTCGACAAATTTTTAACAGTAACATAGCGAAGCGCGTCTGGGTCCGACCTTGTATAAAATTAAAAAGTGACAGGGCGCCACCCTAGCCCGCCCGGACTGTCAAGATACAGCGTAAACTAATCAGAACCCTGAAGGAAAGCGGATGCGTCTAGTTTTAATAAGTTATACATGCAAGGTTCGTGTATAAGTTTGTTTCAAACTCAGATCCTTATTTTCACTTTGTTTCCTTAACATCATTTCACGTGATTTTAAAACACACAGGCTTTCGTGGCCCGGAGGGTTACCCACAATACCCCCCCCCCCCTTTAGCCACTATAACCTGCTGTAATAGTACGATAATGTTCTTATGGTATATACATAATTGAGCTAAAAACGTGGATGGAAAACGCTTGACCAAGAGTATTTATTATTATTAATTGATGTTTTAAGGCACTAAACATGAAGGTTATTAGTGCCTATTGGCCAAGAGTATTTTATTATTATTAATTGATGTTTAAAGGCACTAAACATCAAGGTTATCAGTGTCTATATTGGCCAAGAGTATTTTATTATTACTAATTGATGTTTAAAGGCACTAAACATCAAGGTTATCAGTGCCTATATTGGCCAAGAGTAGTTATGACGTCTAAACATTTAACGACAATTTCAACCAATAAGTATTCACGTTTCAAAACGCCTTTTTTTTAAATGCCACTTTGATAATTAAATGCTAAGCCGCCTATAATCGCTTATACTTATAACTTCATTAGCTTAGTTTATATATTCTCATACCAGTCTGTTCTTAATACTCCAATTATTTTTTTTAAGCATTGGTCACGTTGCGGGCAATTTGGAGAGTAATAATATTATATTTAAGCCGTACATATCAACCTGCAAATCTTAATTAATTTGAGGTTCAATTTCAGAAAGAAGGTTCCGGTGTCTTCCAAATTGTCAGAGCGCATTGACCTTGTAAGCTTATTAGTCTTGACGCACCCGTCGAGTGAGATTGTTTGCTTTTTTATGACATCATGGATAAAAAATAAAAAACTGGATATTTTTATTTCAGGCATGCATATCTCATGAAGATAAAGATCTGTAACCTTTGTTTTAAGAAATTGTAAATATGATCGTTATATTACAAATTATTGACTGCGCTTTCAGTCAATGGTCGAATGCTGCTATAATATTCCATGGCAATTTTTTTTTTCGAAATAAGCTACAAGTTAGATTTTACAACTTTTCCCTGAAAATCAACTATTGTGAAGAAAGGGTTCATGAAAAATGTATCTGTGTATATGTATAGGTTTATTGTTTATTCACACATTGTATGAAAAATCCAATTTGAATTTTTTGCTTCCCATTTTGAGCGAATTATACATTGCAAAGCATCACTTTAACATAAAAATGGGACAACGTTTCTGTTAATTGAACATTTGTAATGCTATTTTACGCATTAAATTTACCTGGCACACATTAATTAAATAGTCCCCTTTTTCTTATATAAATTGATATGAAGCTGTAAATAAGAATGTCCTACATCTAATTAATTTACCACCCATTTCTTTATATTATAGTATACTAGGGTATACGTGAGTAAATGGTACCAAAAATGTACAGACATTTCCAGAATGACTGTCGAATAAGATAAGAACAATGAGTGTACCACAATGATAATTTATTAGGGATGGAATGTTCTAAAGATTGTTTATTATTTGAAAGTGAAACAAAACAAGTTCAACATGTTTTTAATAAAGTGTATAGGCTACTGGTTCGAGGCGCTAGTATAGGCGTACTAGCGACAAGAGAATGCGAATCATAGTCACAGTTGTTAATGTTTCACAACCATTTTCAATATTGAATGTGCACTTATTTGGGCAGTGTTAGTCCGACAGTCCAAATTTAAATCATTTTCTTTTCCACAAGTTATTTATTTCACTTTTTATTTTTTTTTACTTTCACACCATCTTTGGAGTAAAGTCAACACCGAACTACAATATATCAAGTATTCTTCTCAAGGAACTCGTTATGATTATGATAATATTACTGCTTAATATCATCGTCATAATCTCTGTCATAAATGTATTCCTTGGAAAGAATACTTAATATATGACAAAGCATATCTGTGTTTTATTGTTTGTAACAAAGTCAACGTATTGTAATTAATAATCATTACAACAATAATAACATAATAAATAAAAGATGAATATTCATGCATTCCCTAGATCCAATATATCCTATGGGGCACAGGTGCTGCATAAAATTACCTTCTCTTGTTTTCCATAATAAGAAATATCTTTCAATACAAAAAATATTAGGCTATAACCTATGGTTCAGTTTCTTTCTAGCCTAGTGAATTCATAGGTAGATGCGTTGTCTCGCCATAAAATATACCCGCAAGTTGGGAAGTAAACCTGTAATAAATGACTGATATTATATCAGAAGCTGCTAATTAAGAAGGGAAGGGGGAGGGGGAGAGGGGGGGGGGAGGGAGAGTGGTCTGGACAGGCACGTGCCAACTGAAAAGCAGGTTTTTTATTGCTTTATTAAACTTGTGATTTAAACAAGAAGCCTCTTGGCTGAAAACAAGACAGCTGTTCTGTTTCTCTTCTGGACCCGTCCGTCCATTCCTCAGCTGCACTCGTGAGATCCACACAAGGGAAATATGTTACCCGGAAACATTGTTCCGTGTAGGTACTTAGATAAAACTGACAATCAGTCAGTGTGGGCATAATGCATAATGATTGTGATTAGCGCTTAATGTACTTGGTCGCACTTAACGACGTTTGAAACATGTTCCTGCACGCGTAATGCAATTCATAGTTCCCACGTGACGTCACAGCGGCCATGATTGCGACACAATTGATGAGGACCAATCCTAGATCATTGTTAATTACTATTCAAATTTAATAACTATACCTAATTTAGAATTGAAGATCAAACATAATTAATACAAAAATAGAAATTGTGTGTTATTGTGTATCCTGAAACAATGATTCCTGTCACAATTTGAACTTGTTACGTTGAATGTATAATGTAATAGGGAGCACACACGTTCTAATTAAGGCAGAATTCATGTCTGGATATACATTAAAAAGTTACAGAATATGGTCGCAGGGGAACTTTTAGTAAAGCCGGTGTGCATTCCACGAAGACACTTATGAATAGGGATTTTCTTTGGCATAATTTAAATCATATGCATTGTATAATACGAGCATGAATTACTGTGTTCTGTCGTTAAAAATCAGTTTCATCAGTCATATAAATGCATAGTTTAATATGTGATTGTTGTGTGGTCATATTTGTCATATATATTGTAATATTTCACCAGAATATGCTATATATTCTTGTCTTACTCTATCCAATTTACACGATGAACGGCATTTACTTTTTCTAAAGTCTGGCAGAAACTTTCATTCTCTAGCCGAAGTTTTTTTTTTGTATTGAGTGGCAAACCCTGGCTGTTTTTAACGGTACTCAATGATAGAGAAATGTTTATTTAGGGAATGAGTTGTGCGCCTTTGCTAGGAGGCTCCAGTCATAAGAAGTTAGTGCAAATTAGAGACGTGAGTAGCGACCAATTGGCAATTATTAAATGAATTTTTCATACGGAACAGTTTAAAAACTAAAGTCTTATTTAGTAATATTTCTCTGCTTTAAGGTCTTAATCATCAGTTTGTAAGGTCATATTATATGTCATATTTATTAATGTTTATTATTATTATTATTATTATTATTATTACTATTATTATTATTATTATTATTATTATTATTATTATTATAATTATTATTATTTTTATTATTTGTTAATTTATTTTTAGGCACTTAACATTTTAGCCCTACTTATGAGCAGATTTAAAGATCATGTGTACCTGAAGCAACCAAGTATTTTTAAAACAAAACTACAAGACAGGTAACTAGAAGAAACGACAAAACCTATAATCTACATATTTACTCTAAACCTAATTAGCTCATAAACTGGTTTGATAATATAGATAACTGCACTTAGCTACATGTGCAGTCTATTGCATACTGAAACATTGTAGCATCTCATTTTAAGCCGAATTACAATTTTTATCGGTTTTAAATTGATGAGCCAATTTTTATGGGCGTCATAATCATAATTGAGCTATAGAACTGTTATTATACATCAGTAAACTCTGTTGACTTACACAGTTACCAAATGAACACGATCAAAATTATTATATGATGATTTAAAATGCGTTTAAAAAAAATACAAATTACTACAAATTTCCCCAAGAATTTTTATTTTTTATTATTGTTATTATTGAAGCATTACCTTTGAACGACACCAGCGAGCGACTTCCAGTATTTGGTGTTTAGTTTAAACCAATGTACTAACTCCGCCACATACTTGGTATTGTTTGTGTTTGTGGGGGTTTCTGTGATGAAGTGTTGCTGCATTCGCCCATCATTGCCCGACGTTTCGGAAAAGTCCTCTTTTTAATGTATAAATTGGTAATTTTTTACATTTATTTAACATTACGAATATTCATTGATTAATTTCTGGATATAACTAATGATCATTGTGATTTTTACTATAGCAATAATTTAGAAACATAAGTAATTATCTTGTCTTGTTCTGAATAATATGTGAATGTCATTGCATCATTAGCTGCATGATTAATATTCAGGACATAATATAAAAAGCAGCTGCAGGAGGATTCTGATAAACTAAAAAGAATACCAGGTATTCATCTTCATTGTGTTTAATTAAGGAAATGCAATAGCTAATATTTGAAGCAATTTTAATTGTGCAGGACCCAGGACCACCAAAGATGTATGAATCTATAATTATTACGAATTGCAATTTGCATTCATTACAGTTAGCAATCTCGAGCGGAGAAATACTCCTCGTGTGACGCAAATTGAGAGCTGACGTACCGTTGCACTGCTGAAAGTGTCCTCTGAGATACATGTGAGGGCCCTGGGGACATCCTTATAAGACCAGCTAATCTATGTAATACCACCTTGTTATACTGCAATAAATCCTACCAAATTACAAGAATATTTACATAGCAATACAGAACCCGTGAGTGAGTATATAATTGGCCAGCTTCATCTAAAAGCAATAACCTTAAAACACACCAAGACTAACTAACTGCTCAATCACCTCCAATTATTAAAGATCTACTCCTACAATTCATGAACATGATGATGATTCTCGTGTCTTACGTCTCTATTATTGCAATTACGCTATTCTAGATGATTATGGGGGATAGATGAATATTAAAATTTATTACAAAACGCTCACATTCCAGGGTGGCATCGCTTAGAACCTGCGCCCCAACGTCTCGTTTTGTTGAAATCGTGCAAGTTTGACTGTCTTTCACGTGTTTTCTTTGTAGACGTCCCTGGATGGTTCAGCCCTAGACTGAGACGGCTCCACGTCGCTCCTACTGACCACCAATTCAGTTTTCGTCTCGTTTTTTCAGCTATCAGCTAATGATGCTGATAGCACAAATAAGTTAATTAGTTATCTGTGCTGATAGCATGGCCGCTCTAGTTGTTGCGGGCCCCGTCCCAACCAGCCCTCTCAACTTATTCATCATTGTAAGGAATTTAACAGTATAGAACTCTGAAACATTAAGTTATAGATGCTGATTTATATCGTAATTTGCATTAACTCGTTTGGCAAAATCTCATTATTTATTGTGTCTTCTTTTTTATTATTTCTAATTATAAATATAATAGACTTGTAACGGACTGGAATATGCGGATATGCCATGTAAAGTCGTCTTACAATAACTTTGGTA
The DNA here is from genome assembly GCA_945910005.1 of Isoperla grammatica. Classification (NCBI taxonomy): domain Eukaryota; kingdom Metazoa; phylum Arthropoda; class Insecta; order Plecoptera; family Perlodidae; genus Isoperla; species Isoperla grammatica. The sequence goes on from OX246745.1 coordinate 5,023,718, forward strand.
ATGCTTTCGTCATCAATTAATGACGTGTTTACGGTCCCAGCCAACCCGAGCAGGTATCTGAATTAGCCACGGCCGCTGGTTGGCTTCCGCTCACCCACCCGTGACGGAAGCATTACCGAAGATGTTGTACGATGACTATAGTATGTATGTATGTATGTATGTATGTATGTATGTATGTATGTATGTATGTATGTATGTATGTATGTATGTATGTATGTATGTATGTATGTATGTATGTATGTATGTATGTATGTATGTATGTATGTATGTATGTATGTATGTATGTATGTATGTATGTATGTATGTATGTATGTATGTATGTATGTATGTATGTATGTATGTAAATGTATGAAACATGATGACATTACACATGTATTGGATGTATTCACTGAAGTATATTTGCCATCTTGTAGGAATGACAAACATTGACATAATTGATGAGTAGTATATGATTCGGGTTCGCCAGAACCCCCTATTTTATACTACTTAGATGGTATTATGTACCCCACTGTAAGTCAGTTATTGTATTTTAGTATGGTAGACAACGAATCTATTTGTATTTGTTTATAGGTATCCTATATCCATTATTTTTAAGAGTCTAATTTAGTCTAGTAGTGAAGACCAACATATTTAAAAACACTTCTGGTATCTATGGAAACTTGAACAAAGAGGAATGGATTTTACTATCTTGGCATTAATTAATATCTAAGATACAACAAACAAAACCATAAGTTGGTATTTCAAAAAAAGTATTTGATCAAACAGCAAACACTCAAAATCATCTGGAAAAAACCGGAAGCCAAAGCCGATGGTTACAAATGATGTAGGTTTTTTCAATCTTGCTTCCACGAAGAGCAGGTATGTGATTTAAAAACACTTTGTAAAAACCACCTTGCACACATGAGGTTGCTAAGTCATAGCGGCTAAATGAAAATGTGCGATTAACATAATTATTTAAATGGGTGGTTTAGCTGTCTGTCTGTAGCTGGGAGGAAGAATAAGCGATTTCCGTCATCGAAGCAGACATTTTACAGATCAGCTGGTCTAATGAATGTTGTAAAAACATGTTATTTACCTCCTGTTGTGAATCTGATTTTAAACAATATAGTTGTGAAACGAACCAGCTGAGTGCGTCTCCCGTTGTTTCTATATCGTGATACTGTTCACTCACTATACATTTGATGTAGATCATGCTTAGTCGCTCTGTTTGTTTAAATTACTCAAACAGTAGGATTAATTTTGTAATTATGATTATTATTATTTTATTGTTGCAATACATACAAACTCGGTCAAAACCGGCATAAACATGTTGTACGGACACAAATGTCAAGTATTTCCATGTGTTTACATTATTAAAATCTACTTAGAACTACTTAATATATCTTCTTCTTCTTCTTCTTCTTCTTCTGCTTCTCAAATGCCCACATTTGGCTATACTACTGAATATATCATTGTCCACATTATTTTTTCCAAACCGAACTGTGGATGCTATGTACGGTCGTGGCCGATTTGTACTCATCCCAGCATTCGCTCTTTGTACGGTGGAAACCACGAAAACCACCATCGGGATGGAGAACTTCTTAAAGTCTTCATTCTTCTTAGTTCAAAAATTTTCGCACTATCCTACACGTGTTCAAAATAATTGCTTTTTGCATCTCGATGTATATGTTCGGTTGGAGACCAATTAGTTTAATACTGTCATGGAGTTTACGTGGAACAATGCCATTTGCTGATATAATTAACGGTATAACAGTTACATTATTCTGCTTCCACAACCTTTTTATTTCAATAGATAATTCCTTATATCTGTTTATCTTTTCCCGCCAAGTTGTCTCTACATTGTGGCATAAAGGGACGGCAACATCAATTAAAATCGTTTCTTGTTTCTTCTTGTCAATAAATATAATATCCGGTCTATTGTGATGTATGGTTTGGTCTGTAATAACTGCCCGGTCGTAATATAATTTGTAGTCTTTACTATCTAATACCTTTTCAGGCTTGTATTTGTAATACGCAGTGGTTGTGTTTATAAGTTTATACTTCATGGCTAATTTTTGATGTACAATGTTTGCAACTTGGTTATGCCTATGAAGATAATCTGTTTGACAAAGCATTTTGCACCCAGATACGATATGTTCAATTGTTTCGCCGTTCAAATTACATTTTCTACATTTATCTTCCACTGTGACGTCTTTCAGTATGTATTTTTTGTAATTGTTAGTCTTGATTACTTTATCTTGAATAGCGATCATAAATCCCTCTGTTTCGCTGAAAATGTCCCCGGACGTTAACCATTTGTTCGATGCTACCCTATCGACGCTATCCTTAAGAAGTTCTTTATAATGTCTGCTATGTAACGTCTTTTCTGATATTCTGATCTCTTTTGCTGTGTCAGAATTTAGTTTTTGAAGCAAGTTTAAATTTCCATCATTTAAATTGAGGGGAGAAAGCGACTTGTCTGCCGATACTATAGCTCTATGAAGTTGTGAATGTGGGCATTTTGTATAAAAGTACTTTCTCAGAATTTCAATTTGTTTATAATATAAATTGTTTAAATCAATCAAGCCTCTTCCCCCTTTTTCTCTAGGTAGAGTCACTCGTTCTATTGCTGACTTAGGGTGATGACTTCTGTATTTGGTGAATGTTGTGCGGGTGAGAATTTCTAGGGCATGAAGTTCTGTCTGTGTCCAGTTAATTTATTATTATTATTATTATTATTATTATTATTATTATTATTATTATTACTGCGCGCAATCAACTGTCATATAGAGGACCAACTCTTTTTAACATAATGGTTAAATTAATGCCTAACTTCAATGCTAGGATGACTCTGAGTAATTTCAAAATGAAAGCTATAGGGATGTTTTAAAGCAAATCGAATCAACAGATACTTTTTTAATTGAGTGATACAAATGTTGTTTTATTATCTATTTGTAGTTTTACATTTTAAATGTTTTAATTTTTGGTTTTTAGTTGTATTGTATTGTATTGTATTGTCTTTATTTAGTAGCTTATGTAGCCAGTTATACAGTATTGAACAATTAATACATAAAATTCCCTAAAAAAGGGACAGAAGACACATTAATAATTAAAAAAAAATAACAAAATAACAAAATGAAACGCCATGCCCATTGCATGGTACAATGCATATACTACAAAAATTATAGTACCGTAACTAACATTAAATTAATTTTTAAAAATATACCAGTATTATATATCACGCTGTTCTCTTACCCAGCTCGTACATTTGTGCTTGAACATTTCAGGATTTTTTGCCAGCTTAATACTAAAAGGAAGTTTATCAAACATAATGGCCCCTGAGTTGAAAATAGAGCTAAGCCATTTTTTACTGTTACAATTAATACGAAAAACTTTTCCCTCCTTGGCATATCTAGTGTTACAGTTATGAACTAGGGAGACATTAGTTAACTTATTATCCATATATCCAGGCATTAGACCATTTTTTACCTTAAAAATAAACACTAATACTAACAGAAAAATGGTTTGTGTATATGTATATGGTTATTAGGCGGCGGCACAGCAAATAAATATTTGTTTTAATAACATTGTGAGCTAACCACCGCGCGAGCAAAGTGCTCATGGTGGTCTTATGCCAAAATGAGTGTATATGTATTTTTGTGTCAATGAAATAAATGAAATGAAATGAAATGAAATGAAATGAAATGAAATGAAATGAAATTATTATTATTATTATTATTATTATTATTATTATTATTATTACTATTATTATTATTATTATTATTATTATTATTATTATTATTATTATTATTATTATTATTATTATTATTATTATTATTATTATTATTATTATTATTATTATTATTATTATTATTATTATTATTATGATTAATATTAATATTTATCTTTATTTCACAAAAATCTTAGGCGCATATGTACCCGGGTACAACAATAAGGTGAGGTTAGACGCCTAAAAATACATGGTTTTTATGGTTATTATATATAATATTATTTATATATATTTATAATAAAACATGGTTATTATTTTCCACATTACATGTACCAATGTCACTATGTTTTCACGATGAAGCCAGTTAGTTGGCCGCGGTCGATTAGGCATTGGTCTAGAGTTTAAACCACGTTCCCTCCGTTCCGGGTTTGAATCCTGGCTAGGGCGTTGGATAAAGCCAAAATATCATCGCCGCTATGAATTTCTTGTAGTTGTTTTTGTTTATAACCCGAGAGCTAAATAGTCAAAAATGTTTACAACTCTCGATCAAACTTGTGTTTTTCAATTATTTAAAATTTACTCGGGGAACGTATTATCAATCTTTGGTATTATGTAGTCCCATGAGGTACGTCTAAATTGTATGCAGCCTTCATAACCTCACTAGTCAGTCCATCATACATAAAACCTGAAGCTCTTGCCGCCTAACCTTAATTCGCTTACATGCATTTTCTCTAAAATATTATTTGGTAGGCCTAGCACGTAATTTCGAATATTTTCTTGTTCTCATTTCTAATATAATAGTATTCCAATGTAAATTGACTTAATTTTCTCTTTAAAAGTAGACCTACTAACATGATCATTGGCTTAGGGGGATGCTAACACCGTAACTCGTTCACGTTCTTGTTGTATCATATTTCCAGTAGTAACAACACAAATTACTATTATTTTAATAGTGTTGTGTGTATTGTATTTTAGAAAGTATGGAGAGATGTGTGCGTTTAGAAGGAGAGGGTGTGTAAGTGCAACCACCATGGCATCAGCTTAAATATCCTTCGCCCGGATGAGATCGGTAGATAAATTATCAAAATGGTTTTCAAGAAACAAACGACAGTCGAGAAGTTTTCATTTACATAATGAAAACGAATGGTTAGGCCCATTGATAATCTTGGCTAAGACATTCAGAGAAAGGATTACTGCTAATATTAAAACCAATCTTAGTTACCGTTTGTTAATCATAACTAAATAATGATACACTACATCGAAAAAGTGAAAACCGGGCTCAATTTTGGCTCATAAATCCTTTGAGCTGACAAGTTTTTGTAATATTGTAAATTGTAATTATGATAACGGTTCTTGTTACAAATGTACTTTGTAACTATCTAAATTTAGCATCAGTTAAACAGTAGTTAAACAGTAGTTAATAGTATAATTAGTAGTTAGTTACTTAGTTAGTTACTTTATTCAGTACTTGCAAAACCAACATTAACCCGTTTTTTCGGTAATTTTGCGTGGTTTTAATATGGTGTTGATCTTTTCTCTTAAGCTTGAGCAATCAGAGACTCCCTACCTGTGCTGACGCTGAATCAACCTAACGATGAATGTACACTCACGGTTCTTCTTAACGAAACGATTAGCCAACCTATGACATGTATGTACTTAACCGAACGCTGGGCCAACCTATAGGGACTTATGTATACTCTCTACTTAAGAAAAAGATGGTCAACCTAGGGTCGTATATATATATATGCTATCTAAGGAAAACACTGGGCCAACCTAAGGACTCGGCCTACATAGGGACTCCCAGCTATCGGATCACCTTTTTCGTCTATTATCTTCATGTAGGCGTAACTACCTTGACCCTATACTATAACAGTACTGTCGTATTTGGATTAATTAAAAGAAATAAGCCCTAGGTAAGTTCTAGACTTAAAAATAAACCTGCACCGAATTCTCCGACCTTAATCATGAAACCAAACAGTTATGCATGTTTACTTATAATGTATTCTAGGCCCTAGACACAGTGTTTGTTATATGCGAACAAGGTGATATACCTGAAATGAAACGTATAGAACTGGAAACTGAACTGCATCCTAACAAAGATTGAGGCGTGTACAAAGTACAAAGGCCGACAGGGCATACCCCTCAATGAAAGTTATTCTAGCCACATATTTAGTTTTTGTTAAATCCATAAAAAGAAACTTTAAAATTTTTTTTTATCAATTTTGTACAGCTCATACTTTAAATATCACGTTTTATGATGAGTTTAATATCATTCGTGTTTTGGTTTGCAAGAACATTCCATAGCCAGTAATAAATATGTTTTCCTTCAATCAGTTTCTATGCAAGTAATAATACCAATAATTATTATTCTTTGACAACCACAAGTATATAAATGCTAAGTGAGTCTTCGCAAGAGAACATTGCGTTCACGTGGGTATAAATAGCCCGGTGGCCAGTCCCGAAACTATATTACTTGTTCATATTGCGGCTCTGAAGCGGCAGCCCAGAGCGACTTATGGGCCACACATGAAACTTGATCCCAGTATCAAGAATGTAGGCTAAAATTGTGGTCATAAATTTGCAAGATTTATAATTGATACTCTTTGAAAATCGATACGTTTATGCCTCTTAAAAGTAGCAAGTTATGGAAGGTATTTCACCACAAAATCAACTAGGGTTTGTTTGAAAAGGTCTATGACCTTTGACGATTGCAAATTTTCGGGATACTTTGTTAGAACCACATGAAGAATTCAGCCATCCTCACTTTTTGAAATGATGGACCTCGAGTGATTTCTGTCAGAACAATTGCCAATCAAGGATTTTTCTTGGAGAATCTAAACGAACAGCGATAAGAATGTTGATAAGCAATTATTTGTCTCCGGCGTCTTGTTTAGAGACCCAGCCCACGATTGGGGCACGAGGCAGTGATCTCCAGGTCCACTTTTTACAATGGCTGCGTCTCGTAACTGCTACCGGTTCCTTGAAATAAAGTATCTGAGAAGTTGCATGATTGATCACCTTAATTAGGATAGACGTATCAAAATAACGATAGACGACCAACTTCAGAACAAACTAAACTTTGAAATATTTTCGTGAGACAGGTGATGCAATCAAGGTAGATAAAAAAAAACTTACTTTGTAGTTGTATATTATCTTTAATGGGTGAATTCGTTTGATGTGGCGATGTTAAATTTGTCAACTTTATGAACATTTAAATTGGTGGTTCTTCCAGACCCCAGCCCGTAGACCTTACTTCTGGAACTGAAATTGGACTAATTTAGTTTTGTCACATTCTGAAACACTTCAAAATTCCATGAAGACGAACAATTACCGGAATGTCAACGTTCTTAACTGATGGAAATAAAATCTACAGGAACGCCGTGCACTGGAATGTTTAAGACTTACACATCACCAATTTGCTTAAAGAAACATTTTTGTTCGAGAGTTGTTTTCATCACATGCCAGGAAACAATAATTATAAATATTGTATACGAAATGATTGTTTATTTGTTTGCTTGCTTGTTTCGTATTCATGCAAGTATTCATTGCACAAAAAAACTTTTTTCACATTAACTTATTTTTAACTGAAATGCTGACAGTTGACATTACAAGAACATTGATACGACTTATTTTAAGGTTAACTCTTATCTAAGGGAACTGATAGTGATAATGTGATGTCTGTAAACAGAATCAAGTACACCCACAGCTTCACTGGACGCTTTTGACTTTTGGGGAGAGTGTTTTCTGACCTCAGGAAGAATTGACACATCTGAAATGAAACATGGTTGAGAAACAAAGGTTTCTATACGTGTTCACGTTGACTTTACAGATGGAAACTAATTTTTCAAAAATTTATGAAAATACTGTCAACAGATTTTAAAATATTCTTAAAACGCAATGACCGTGATTATTTTCATAATTATCGTGTAATATATTTGGTTTGTGTCCACGTATTGGTTAAGTTTGTTTAAGCATGCGTTATGATAAATAACTTCATACCGGTGATCGCATTTTTTCACAATATATCGCGATATATCCTGATAATATCGTGAGCATATAATAATAACGTAAGACGATATTATCGAGAAATCACGTCGAATGGAGACGTTTCCCAAGTTGGCCTAATAATATCTTCGATAGCTGGTTCACTCCTTAAGTTATTGATACAATGTCAATGGCATCATTTGAAATTATTGAAAGCTTATTAGTAATAATAATATAATCAAATAACCGCCACGCGAAGTTGTAAACTACGACGATAACAAGACCTATTAACAATTTTTCAAGATACTTTGTGCAAAATAATATCGCGATATATGCGCGATATGACGTCGCATATCGCATCGTATCGATATACGATATTATCAATACATCGATGTACGATTATTATTCGCATCGCTAACTTTGTTATACATCCTTAGGAAGTATGCAACACTTTAGGTACATATTATCCCAAAGGATGATGCCAAACACTAAATACTAAAAATGTGTCGCTCGTTAAAAGAATATTTGAACCCAGCGTCTGTGATACATCGACGCTTGCCGGTACCCGAAAGCCCTCCGGCCGATCTCCTAAATGCACGAACTCATCAGCGTGTTAATGAGACGAAGCGATTGTGACATGCACATCATGTAAATGGTAATTTGTCAAGTCTCCCATTTAATCTAGAGTCCCCGGTAATACCACTAACGAGCCCAACACCAACGGTAGCTAGATGAGCAGTCGTCATGACAACCGCAGGCTTAATTGGCCTTCACTGAGGTCAAAGGTCGCTGCCATCTCGAGCATAATCCCCCCTCCACCCCCACCATTGAAATACACTCCCTATACTTGGCCCGAAACAACGTTACCGATGCGTTCGTCCTACGCGTAGATTACTGACTGGTGACCAATCAGCGATCGTTATTTGTGATTTGGGCTTCTGATTGGCCACGAATCACTCATCTATGACGAAAGCATCTGTAGGGTTGTTTCGGGACAAATATAACTATAAATTAAATCAATAATAAAAAGGAAAAATTCCCTAAAATTACAAGGGTTGATTTATTTTAAGGTGGAAATATGTCCCAGATTATTTGGGACAGTCCCGTTTTTTTTTTTTAGCTAAACTCTGCCCCGGCGTCCCGAACACGTTTTGTGTAGCGCCCTAACGGCCCGAAATTAAGATACATCCGTTTCAAGTCCTGGATTGTATTAGCGTTGTATGGAGGTCAGTGTTGTAAAAGTTACTTTTAGAAAGTAATTCAGTTACAGTTACAGTTACTTGCTTGGGAAAGTAATTCAGTTACAGTTACGGTTACTTTTTCCCTAAAGTAACTGAGTTACAGTTACAGTTACTTTATGAAGTAACTGAGTAACTTTTTAAGTTACATCATGAAATTTTTTAAAAATGCAATAACTGACAGCATTACAAATAAAAAATATTTTTTTACTGGAAATAATGGCACGCAATAATGGCACGCAAAACTGTTTGTTTTTGCTAATTATATATTTATTCAGGCTTATAGTTATAATGGAACTTCATTATTGCTGGCCATGGAATTTGAACAATTTTATCACTTACACATTCTTCTTCATCCGAACTACTACCAGACATATCTATCTAATCTATCATAATTTACAAGAGAATGAAAGCACCATGCACGAAACGTGCGAGCGACTCGGTAAGCAGTGTGAAGTACTGTGCCTACTTGTCGCCTGTCGGTTAGCACCTTGGTTTTCGCCAGAACGCCAACACAACAGAGTGCCACAGAAATATTTCCACAAAATGAATAAAACTAAAATCAATACAATCGACTGTTCAATCTTCTGGTGATTTTTTATATTAACATCTAAGACTCTGCGGGCACTAACTAACACAATCTACGGGAATTATCTAAGCATTACAATTTTCGTTACAGCTGGCAGTTGTATTAATTTATTGTTGTCATGTTTGTTAACCCTGCGGTGCTGAGCCGCTACGTCGGTTGGCGCCTAGAACAACTATCAGCTAGCCTGTCCTTAGCGGGCAATACGAAATCGTAGAAAAATGTAGTTCCATCATATGACACGCACAAAAATTCGTTTTTTGTTGGTTTTTTAGGTTGATACAAAGCGGTATTTATTTAATTTTGTACCACTACAGAACGAGCATGCTTAAAAGTAACTCTAAAAAGTAACTGAAAACTGAGTATAATTACTTATAAAAGTAATTGAGTCACAGTTACAGTTACATTGAAATAAAAGTAATTAAAGTAGTAACTCAGTTACTCAAAAAGTAATTAATTACTTTTACTCAATTACTTTTACTCAGTTACTTTACAACACTGATGGAGGTCTTATATACTCTTTGACGGCGGCGTCAGCTGACCGGCCCATACCTCGCCTGGCCCTGTTCCCCTACCGCCAAGGTTTTGGCTTTGTGACTGACCACTTCGATCAGCTGTTTGTAACAATGATATAAGTTTCTGAAATTATTTCATTTAACAGACAACCTGCTAAAACCGCATAATAAACATACGTTTTAAAAAAAAATCACCTGCGGCGTTATTGGTGTGGGGTTGACATAGTGCGTGCAGAATAGTTATATTATGAAATGAGGACCACTGTTGAGACGTTTCACAGCGTCCAGACAGGCTGCTCAGTCTCCGTTATTACGAAAACCAAACAATCAAGTGAAAAAAGCTTAAAAAAACAATTATTAATAATTATATACCGACGTAGATATGAAACTTGATTGTTGGATCGAGAAGAAAAAAGTTCCCATGCCACGATGCTATAGCCGCCACGCGCCACCACACACTTCTGATAAGGATCACGTTTTGCATCTCGGTATAATATATAATATACATACATACCTAGCTTATACCTGCCTGAGCAGTAATTAAATATTAATGAAAATTGATTTTTTGTTACTTCTCATACCAAATAAAGGGTCGGTAGAACTGCCAAACTTGATTCCTCTACAAAAAGCGAGCATCCTTGGGAAGTCCACTATTTGCTTGCTAAGTATAATAATGCACGAATCTTTTGGGTTTAGGTATTGCATCATTCTCTTACTCATAAAATATAAACAAGGGTTTCAATGTAAGCTGATATTTAAAAAAGTATAAATCTGTTTTGATACTTTTTACAAACATGGATCAAAGAATTACTCCATAACCGTCCGCGGTGGCTCATGCGGCTGGGCCATGGGTTCGAAACCCGGATAAGGCATGAGTTGTTTTAATAGATATTATATCACCCCTCAACGTCTCGAAAAGTATTATTGAAACAATATGAACGTAAAGTAACATATTTTACAAATACGAAATTTTATAATTTTGTTATCTCATTTTTAAACAAATGAGACAGTTATTTTGATATATTATATATATATATATATATGTTGACTGTACTACTTTGTTGTGCTGTACTCATGATTATTTAGAATGTTCCGCTTATTGTATGTTATACTTGTGTAGTAAATAAAACATGCTTGATTGATTATCTCGAGAGACCAATAGATATTTTGAAAATGTATTACAAAATCAACAACAAAACTTGTAAAGTATTTATACCTGCTGTATATGTTAATGTTAATGTTAATGACTGTTTAACACCACAAAGACATCCAATTTATTTCAACAGGATTCTCTACGAAGATAACGTGTTAACATGGCAACCTTATCTCCGTTGCATACGGACTGCAGTCAGTTCCATGTTTCCCCGCTAACAGCGTAGGCTATATACATCAGACAACTGCTTGATAAGTGGATCTGGGTGCTTACTGTTGTCAGTACAAATTAGGCATATACGTTCAAAACAGGTTGAAATGGTCCCACTTAAAACACGAACAAGACCTATTTTATTTGGTGAAAAAAAAAGAAACTGTGTTTTGAATAGTAGGTTTACATCTGCAGTGAGTGATATATATCACACGCGATGACTCATCACTAGTCACCAGTTTTTCGCAGTAGTCTCAAAATGTTTACATTAATGTTTTGAAATTTTGTATTTTCGTAGTATTAATGTTTTATGTTTTCGCTGTTGTTTCGCAATAATGAAAATAAATACAATCTGCATGGTGTCGTAGGAGGAACAACATTTTTCACAAGACAAAAATAAAATACTCAAATGATAAATAAGTAATACGTTTTTTTATTAAAAGAAGGCCTACTCTAGTACAGTGCCAAGTACAGGCGCCATCAATTGAATGGCAACACAGTAATATGTTCCGGCGTTTTACTTGTACAACGTGCCCACAAGTAACCAATATAAATCGACAGAATTATCCAATTTCGCTTATTTCTCTATAGAAGTGATGTTTCGCTAAAATGGTAGATTTTCGAAAAAATTTCGCATTAATTGATTTGTTATAAAACAACTGGGTTGACATAATTTGTAAAGAAATGATAATTTTGCTGAGATCTGAGACCTGTCGCATTAATCGCTATTACGAAAAACTACTGTCTTTACTCATCATTACTATTGTGCTTAAACTAAGGGCGCTTACAGAAACCTCCCAAATGGATCCGATCGGCTAGATCTGGTCACGTGACGGACTTATCAAGATCACATGGAGTTGCTCAGTTTCCGAACGCAAGGCAGATTTCCTATGTGCAATTTATTCTGCATTTTTTTTAGTATGGTTGTTGCTCGGGTTGTTGTATTATTCTAGTTTTGGAAATACAAAATATCTAGGCTAGCATAGGCCTATATCCTAGGCCTAGGCCGTACCCAATTTGTCTGTTTTTTGTTTGTTTGCCTATATTTGTTTGCCTTTTGTTTTCCATTGTCAACAAACATTGAGCACACACATAGCACAGCACATAACAGCACAGAGTGAGGATTATTTTGATGAGGTGGATAGTAGGACACGGGGTAGAGGGGGTGCTTAAATTTACCATTTTTGCGCTAGTCGCCAATCTTAGGTACCTAGGTACACTAATCAACTGCAAGTGACATCACAAGCAGTCGACTAATGACACTACTCTGCGTGCCAACCTAAGAAGCACCCTGCCAATCACCTGACTTCAAAGGGAGGCGATAGTGTTGTGGAGATCATAAATGTCAATCATCCCCATTATTCAGCAAAGCACTCATCTTCTCAGGCGGTACCGACAGCTGAATATGAAGAATGTTGCCTCGACCCAACTACGGACGGGTATCGCTCCCCGTATATAGAAGAAGGTCCCCTTTTTGTAACTGTATGTCCACCCCCTTCACTGCCGCTTGAGATTTTAGACATGATTGACATTTACAACTGTCAACAAAGGAGGCACGGCTTAGTTGCTCTTTGTGTGTAGTGATTGGCAGGGTGCTTCTTAGGTTGGCCCGAAGAGTAGTTGGCTAGCAGGTTTGTGGGTACATAGTGGGTAGTGGTCGAATGTGTACACTTCATCACCAACTAACCCACTAAACCAAGATGGCGGATACTGGAAACTACCCAACCAGCTATTGAATTAATGTATACGCACTTCTCTCGTATTTATTTACATTAGATGCCTCAATAATAACGCAAAGTTATTGTTCAGTGTTGTTGTACTAGAGAGTGTGTCCAAAGCTGGTTCCGTCTAGTGAGCGAAGCAGGGTAGTCACAGCTACTAGGTAGTGGATAGTAGTCATAATCACTTGGTACTCACCCTGAGCGTCGGTTAAGCCTATCGGAATGCTACGGTTAAGATGGTTTGTAATGAACAACATTGAACAGCAATAAAGTAGTTCCACAGCAACCGTGTGGATGCTGACGTCAAAGATGATTGGGGCATTGGCCAATTGGATGTCAGCATTTGAAAAAGGTACCCCCTGATTGGTTCTGACTCTATCATCAATGACGTCACTTCTTTGCCATGTCCGAGCTGCTTTGACCAGCCAGCGGACCCCGTCACTCACATCACCGACCGGGCAGGCAGCAGGTTCCTGCATGGGAGAGCGGAGTGGGGGTTGTTCACGCGACTGGCGCGAGCGGCACTATTGCCTCTCCCCCTCCCCCTCACCCCGTTCAGATGATCAGATGAAGAGATCGCGCGCCGACAAGTCAAGTGCACACGAACAATTTCCCTTGAGGCCATTTGAGTCCCTCGTGTGGCGCGAGGCTCATAGAGACGACGCCAACCTGTGTGTCGACATACCCTATTGAACCCGCTATAAATTTACTTTACAAAGCTTTAAAATTGTAAAAAAGTAAACCAAAATATGTCATTCCCTAGAGAATTTAATGGTCTTTGTTAAGAATGTTTCTCTGTTCAAACAAATAATTCTGTTTTTCAAATGAACTTATTTGATTGCATAAGGTGCGTTGCAACTCTACCCACAGTCAATAGCAACATGCTTACGAAATGCATGGCGAAGTCTAAATGAACCAACCTAATTTTATACTTTTCTATTTCCTACCATCTAATTGAAATAGGTACATTAGGGATAATTTACGACTTTGGGTTCGATACCCTAGTTCTAACACAGCGGACCTTACTAATGTGGCTTCTGTGCTCTACTAAGCGGAAGATCGCCTTTACGACTGTGTGTAAGAACTCCAGAAATCTTTTGATTTCCGTTGACTTCGTTCATGAAAGGGGTGGTGCATACGGATCTAGAATCGGTGGTTTGATTTCCGTTGAAAAACGCATGGTGATAGAAATTGTAGGACCGAAGGGTATCATGTGTTACCAGCCTACCAAATTGGCAGCGGCGTTTTAGCAAGTTTGGCGCACGTTATAACAAGTTATTTATTTATTTGTTATTTATTTATTTATTAACTAATCAATGAATTAATTCATTCATTTCATAACGTAATGCACACATAGCGTTGTAGTAAGGCCGAAAGGTTTTCTGAACAAACCACCCCATTCAATCTGTTGGATTTCTAATACTTCACAGACTTGCATCTAGCTGTTTTTTTTTTTGCGTGAGGCATTGTTTTTTGTAAAACTGGCAAGAATGTAATTACGCTAAATGGCCTAGGTATAGGTATCATCGAAACATAGCGGGACTAGATAAAGAATCGAAGCACAAACCTTACAGAGTGAAGTTATTTATTGTTGTAGAATTCTTCGTCCTAAAAAGGCGAAATTAAGTGATCTTGAAAGCGATACAAACGACCACCACACTAAAGACAACACGTGTGTCAATAACCTTTAGGATATAACAAACCGCGTAGACTTAGAAGGTGGGTTTCACCGGTTCCACCACATTTCTTCTCAAGCAAGAAAAGCCGTGGCTTCAAAAAGCCTGTTGCACAAACTGTTCGTTCTGCTTCAGATATATCACGGCCGCCCCCTCCCCCCCCATACATCCTCCCCTCCCCAACAAAAACCAAACAACAATGTATATAATTTTACTTAAACGAACTTGAGATACATAACATTAGAGTAGATAAAAACAAAAATAGTTGCAACAACATGCCCAGATGTCAACTATATTAAAAGGCCTTATTAACGTTTAGCATTACATTCAGTATTTGGCAGCATCCTCGCAGTTGCGTGCCCCGGTCCCCGCCCGAGCAGAAAGTGAAAGTGTGCATGCCGGTCTTCTTGTTGCTCGTGTGTACTCCGCTCTCGCAACCTGACTCCGGTTTAAGTACGGTACTCTGGTCTTTTGCACCTGTCTTTCGACTACGCGCTGCATTGGCATTGACCCTCAACGAGTGAAAAAACTATTAATGATTTTTTTAAGATACACTTTTTGAATGTCAGCGATTCTAATGTTGGGTTGGGTGTTGTTCATTACAGCATCATTCGAATTGTAGGCCTACTTGAAGCGATTTTTTTATAATAAATCTTGCATAAAATTAACATAGATGGTTGAGACCATAACAACAACTCAAACTTTTATGTCTAATAAACTTTCAACGTATTTTCATATTATTTTGAATCATTTAAAGAGCATGGCACCATTTAATGCTTTAACTTCACTTTTACCATTGTTGGGGTTTCTGTTTGACATTAGTAAGAATGAAAGGGAGCCGCGAATAAAATAAAAACTGTTTTTTTTAGTCTTTTGCATTGGGGAAAAAGTAAAAAAAATCTCTTTTCTATGTGGACACTAAGGAAATTGTTTAGTTCTGAATTGAGACCGATTGCACCACCAACAATAATATATGAATATATAAAATATAAATTTGCATTTCCACTCGACGGTAGCTGCGAACTGTTTGGTGTAGATTAAACTGAAGAGTGCTTATTTATAAATATAAAATATCTTTTGTTTTATATTTTTTAATATCTTGTCCTTGCAAATGGCAATCAGCAACTTACTGGGTACATTCGCACTTTGCCTCGAACAGTCGTAACATTCCTAACACTTATCCACCTGTCCTCCTCTCCCGTTGTCTGTTCAGTCCAAGTTCTCCTTAGTTCACCTCTTGGCTTCCTACCCTCAACCCCACAACAGCTCTCACCATCTCAGAAGCAGACTCTCTTATGGTCCACCTCTTGGCTTCATACCCTCAGCCCCACAACAGCTCTCACCATCTCAGAAGCAGACTCTCTTATGGTCCACCTCTTGGCTTCCTACCCTCAACCCCACAACAGCTCTCTCACCATCTCAGAAGCAGACTCTCTTATGGTCCACCTCTTGGCTTCCTACCATCAACCCCAACAGCTCTCACCATCTCAGAAGCAGACTCTCTTATGGTCCACCTCTTGGCTTCCTACCATCAACCCCAACAGCTCTCACCACCTCAGAAGCAGACTCTCTTATGGTCCACCTCTTGGCTTCCTACCCTCAACCCCAACAGCTCTCACCACCTCAGAAGCAGACTCTCTTATGGTCCACCTCTTGGCTTCCTACCCTCAACCCCAACAGCTCTCACCACCTCAGAAGCAGACTCTCTTATGGTCCATCTCTTGGCTTCCTACCCTCAACCCCAACAGCTCTCACCACCTCAGAAGCAGACTCTCTTATGGTCCACCTCTTGGCTTCCTACCCTCAACCCCAACAGCTCTCACCACCTCAGAAGCAAACTATCTTATTAGAGTATGTTTATTTGCCATTTCGTAGTAAATTATTATTGATTCTTCATTGACAACATGGCAATGACCTACAAGTGCAATACAATATACAATTATTTACATTGTTTAAATGATTTCACCCACTCCTAGGATACCTTGCAAGAGTAGTGTTGTGTGTAATATAGACAAGGACCCTCCCCCTCCCCTTCCCCCTAAGGCTGCTATCAATCCGATTGCAAACGGAAGGCTGAAGATATTTCACCGTGTTCAACATTATTCATATTGGCTTCCACGAAGATACCCGTATCGCGTGCTGCGCTGTGGTAGGTCTTACTTTAGGCCTCGAACATGTGATTAGAACACATTTTACAACCCAATATCGCCTTTAGCTTACAAATTATATTTTTATGTCTGATTTTGCCGTTTAATCCGTAGAACATATTATTTTTTGTATCTAGTTAAAAGAATTTATCTCGATTTAGAAGTAGAGATACAAATCAAATTAGTGTTGGGTACAGATGTGTTTGAATATTATATTATGTAAAACATTATTATTGTTTCGATGTTTCAAATGGTTCAAGGCGGACTTTATGCAAACTAAACACAAAATTAGGCCTTGCGGCTATGGCACAGATCAAATTAACTAATAGGAAGAATCTATTATATCCGAAAAACCTTGTATATATAAGCCTATACATCTACCTGCCTTAAATTAGACATAAATATTGGACTCACATAAATTAGTCACTTATCTTTAAAGTTTTTATTGCAAATTTGTATTGGAGTATGCGGGAGGAGATGGTGCGTGTGCGTGTGCGTGTGCGTGTGCGTGTGCGTGTGCGTGTGCGTGTGCGTGTGCGTGTGCGTGTGCGTGTGCGTGTGCGTGTGCGTGTGCGTGTGCGTGTGCGTGTGCGTGTGCGTGTGTGTGTGCGTGTGCGTGTGCGTGTGCGTGTGCGTGTGCGTGTGCGTGTGCGTGTGCGTGTGCGTGTGCGTGTGCGTGTGCGTGTGCGTGTGCGAGTGCGCGGCTCCTAGTGAAAGGAAAAGGGCGGTATGCACAGGCCAGTGTTTATCAACTATGACAGTCTAATTGGCGGCGCTCAAACGTTCATTTCAAATAGCAGCGGTGCAAAAATTAGTTCTCGAGCTGCTTTAGACTAGAATTATCTCAATAATATCACGATCGATGTAATCAAAAATAAATTTACCCTTTTGGACAGGGGTCTGGCGTAGTGGGGTATTATTTCTATTAATTTTGTAGAGTTATAAGGTTCGTGTTTTTTTTAAACCTATCAGAGCTGATTAGAAAAATCAAACGAAATATTTCGTAACGTGTGTTAATGTTTTCCATAATACAGTGTGTCCCAAGAATTAAGCGTTCCAATATAATTTAGTGTAGTGTGTAGAACCTAGGACTGCCGATCGACGTGGCGGACGAGTTTCGACATCGATTCGATAGGTTCAAATCGAAATAGTCAAGCTCTGAACACGCGCTGTTCGTCACGTACGGAAGGCTTTGAGTGAATGGTATCATTATTAAATTATTACACTTTTACCTTTAATACAATCGCTGACCATCGGCGCTTGAAACCATAGACTCATGTTCGCACGGGCTACGTTTCTAATGTATTTTAACTGGTACTGATCTATTTTTTATAATTACAACGCTTATAACTCTTGTATTAGCTTCATGTGTTTGTCTGTTTGTCTGGACGGAATCTTATAATCGATATTTCACCTACTTCTAAATGTCGAATCGAGCTGAAATTTTTCTCACATACGTATTCTTAATGACAATACATGAATCAATTATCATATTTACTAAATAATTAATTAAGCTATCATAATTAATCAAAGTTTTATATGGGAATCGATATTTCACCCACTTCCCAACATCCGATTGAGCTGAAATTTCTCACACAGTCGTATTTTATAAATGACAATATATGAATCAATTATCAGATTCACTAATTAATCAATTAATCCATCATAATTCATTAATTAAACAATTAGCTTCATATGGGAAATTAGTCACAGCTAATGAGAAGGGGCCAACCAGATGCAGGAAACATCGGAATTACCACTGGTTGTTCAGGATTCAAATATCCGTGACGAAAGCATCGGATATGTTTCTATGCAGCAAGAATGTCAACACGCTCCACTTGTAAGTATGGTACAACCCCGTGCGGTGAGTCATTCACCATGTACGCATAGGTGCGTTCCCTTCGCGTGGTTCGACCTCACAGTTGATCGGATGGAGTTGGTGCTAGAGCAACTGCTGTTATCTATCACGGTAGGAATTGCAAGATTCTTTAAGACTAAAAGTATAAAATAATCTTACATGAAAACAATTTTTTTTTTTAAACAACACATTTAAATGCACTATAATGTAAAAAATAAATTTTCGCTCAGCAAATTTTTGCCTCACTCGGAAAATAAAAGCGTTGGGCGCTTTCCTTGCATAAACAGCAGAATACGGTAATCTATGTCAATACCGAAAGCGCCCAACGCTTTTATTTTCCGAGTGAGGCAAAAATGTGTTGGGTGAAAATTTATTTTTTATTTTTTAGTGCATTTAAATATAAGCGTCGTTTTTTAAAATTATTTTGTTCATGTAATATTATTATTGATTACGTTTCGATGTCGTTGTCAGATCTTCTGGTCTGACATCGATTTGCAATAAGCCGAACGGTAGCCCCAGTACATAGATAGAATCCAATCTGTCCGAATCACGTTTTTGTAAATTTAAGCGTAGTTGGCCACAGTCGATTAGGCATTGGTCTCTATACTAAAACGCGCCCTTCGTTCCTGGTTCGAATCCTGGCTTGGCCATGGATTTAAATGTAGTGTTTTTTATCTTCAAAATCCCCCACTCATCGTCTCGATAGCATCGTTGCCGAAGTATGAGCCATTCAGGTGCGTGCTAGGACTGATTGAAGGGTACACTAAGTCAAAGCAAGAGAGCCACCGATACCGGCAAGTCAGGTGCGTGCTAGGACTGACTGAAGGGTACACTAAGTCAAAGCAAGAGAGCCACCGATACCGGCAAGTCAGGTGCGTGCTAGGACTGACAGAAGGGTACACTAAGTCAAAGCAAGAGAGCCACCGATACCGGCAAGTCAGGTGCGTGCTAGGACTGACAGAAGGGTACACTAAAGTCAAAGCAAGAGAGCCACCGATACCGGCAAGTCAGGTGCGTGCTAGGACTGATTGAAGGGTACACTAAGTCAAAGCAAGAGAGCCACCGATACCGGCAAGTCAGGTGCGTGCTAGGACTGATTGAAGGGTACACCAAGTCAAAGCAAGAGAGCCACCGATACCGGCAAGTCAGGTGCGTGCTAGGACTGATTGAAGGGTACACTAAGTCAAAGCAAGAGAGCCACCGATACCGGCAAGTCAGGTGCGTGCTAGGACTGACAGAAGGGTACACTAAGTCAAAGCAAGAGAGCCACCGATACCGGCAAGTCAGGTGCGTGCTAGGACTGACAGAAGGGTACACTAAGTCAAAGCAAGAGAGCCACCGATACCGGCAAGTCAGGTGCGTGCTAGGACTGACAGAAGGGTACACTAAATCAAAGACTACCGCCAGAATTAAAATCAAGCGAAATTAGCGTTTTTGTTCACGGGTGTCTCATAAAGCTTCACATCCTTGAGAAACTGTTACGAGTTTTTATGACCTCTAAAATCCAAGACTAAATTGGTCTAATATTGCGATTGATTGGGATAAAATTATGATGATAGAAATTTGGGAACATTACATAAATTTTGGTATATATAAAAGACGTAAACAAATTATTTTACAATTCGTAGTAAAGGTTGCCCAACATAATAGTCGCATCTTACGAAATAGTCGAGTCCAATTGTACCAACTTAATGTTCTACTCATCTAGTTAGTAGTTTCTACTATCTACTTGAATGAGGTGC
Source organism: Isoperla grammatica (assembly GCA_945910005.1). Classification (NCBI taxonomy): domain Eukaryota; kingdom Metazoa; phylum Arthropoda; class Insecta; order Plecoptera; family Perlodidae; genus Isoperla; species Isoperla grammatica. Next base: position 5,044,257 of record OX246745.1, read on the forward strand.
ATTAGGGTAATTTGCACTAGTGGGACCTCGGTCCATGTCGCAGGTATAGAATACATAACAAAATTACATAATGAGGGCTTTGGTGGGCGTTTGGATAGTAAAGAGGTCCGGCGAGCAAAAAAAAATAGTAGTGTACAAATGATGTACACCATGCGTGAGATAAATAAAGGAATGACAAAATAATTGCACGAGAGCCCTCTTTGCGGGCACCGGTCACCACGGGGAGGGACTCTCAGGAGTATCTGAAGACGATCACTGGTGATCTGTACAATAGGGCTATAGGAAGGCTTGTTGGTAATGTCGCGGTCGGACTAGAGGGGTGCTGCCACCATCCTATTTGTCTTCCCTGAGGAGAAAAGCGGGAACAGGAACCCTAATATGTAGCTCGGGCGCGTGGGCTTCAAGTACATTGTACCCGAAATATAAATACTTATGACTTTAAAATGATACTGTTTAATTAGGTAATACAACTATTATAATACAATCATATTTCAAACTTATAATAACACTTACTTGTATTTAGATGTGGGTTGATTAGACACTATTGAATTTGAAATTATACTGTAACGAATGTGAAGCAAGCGTCTCACGTCCGCCTGCGAGGCAAGCCCACGGAAGAGTGCCTGAGTGGTTCAGCCTCCCCGAGTTCCTAGCATCACTGACTATTCTAGAAGGTATCTCAGCCTTAGGGGATGAGATAGTGTGTCACTCTTGAGTGCTAGTTTGTTTTCTATTTACTGAGAAAGAAGATTATTTATATCATTATATTTAAGTATAGTCGCGCCATGACATCACTCCCGCCGCTATTGAACTTTTGGCACCTCTTTATCACAAGGGGGTGTCAAAAATGTAGGCACGACTTCGTCCTCATAAGAATGGCGCCGACCTCTTTGGGAATTTTTTTTTTTGCAATGTTTGTCAGTACTATCCCTTCGAAAAAACTTACACGCATGACCGTGGGACGTGTGACTATGGATTCATAAATGGACCGACAGTATTAGGACTTTCCTATCGGCTTCCCCGAACCTGACGGATTTCTCCCCCATGTCCGTAGCGAACAGTAGGTCTCAACTGAGATCGATATCCAACGAAATTCCATCTTTGTGTCTGCCCATGAAATCTATGCGGTCGAATTCCTGGAAGAGTTCAAAAACGAACATGTGACAATTGGGATGAATTTAAGTAAGATCAGCTGTCATTGACTTGTGGGTAAAAATTCGTACCATTACGTTAGCCGGAGCACATGTTGTGACGTGTCATTTGTAAAAATTTGCGTAATAGAAAAAAAACTCTCCTGATTTTAGATTATCGTTCCGGTGATTATCATCATTATAAGCTTACACATCGTGATTGTACCTGATTATAATTGAATTTGAAAGAACATAATATAGAAATATAACATAAAATCTTAGTATTGCTCTGAATTAGTCTATCCACCCACATCTGAAAGCACATATCGACTTATTCAATGTCTTTAACACCTTTCCACAAAATATAAATGTAACATCAATTCGCATGTCCGCACTCCTGTGTGACTGCATTCTCTCTTAATAACTAAAGCAACACATAATTATTATAACCCATGAATGAAGAAGACCAGTAATCATTTTACGTGGCTCCTGTTAAAACAAAATTCTTATAACATTCTTAAGTAAAATAAGCCACCAATATAAAGAAAACATGTTTAAACATACCATCATTACAATTATGTAGAAATACCGTAAACCTTACAAGACTGTAGGTTTAGACGACGAGTCTTAAAAAACATTTTGTAATTATATCTTATACCAAAAACATGGGCATGTCAATCATGCGTACATGGCACTTGATTGATGAACCTATATTAATAATTATGATGAACATTGTTTACATTTATGACAATTCCTTTTTGTTCTCTTTACAATAATTTGTTTTCTCATATTAAATCATGCATTCATTATTTTCATCAAATGATTTTTCTTCTTGTCCTTATCGACAGGTATGTTTGTTTTGACTAATTTCATAATTGAACCCGTAATGTAACACAAGATTAAAATTTGAATTGAACAAAATAAGCAAGTTACTCAATTTCCATTCGGTAAATCGCATTAAAATCTAAAATCAATTCCAAAATACAAAACAATAAACAAATTTACTAATCATTACTAATCATTACTAATCATTATTTAAAGGTATTATTAAGAAATGGGATACATGAACATAAAATTAACATTAAAAAATAGATGACGTCGCACAAGTAGCACATCACAAACGTTCGCGCGAATATATAGTTATTGTTTATAGGGCACTTGGCTCTTATGGCGAGAACTTGTTGACATTCGAGCTGTAGGTAGGTTCCATGTATATTCACTTAATCTACAACATGTCGGTGGGGTTTTGTCCATAGTTGTAAAAGTCTCAAAATATACCGGAACACCGCTTGCATTAAATGTTTTAACATTTCACATTCATCCGGTTCCGAAATCGAGTTATCTTGTGATAAAGTTCGTGTCGCGAGTGGCGCGTAGAGGGTTGCACTCACTTTCACTTCTCAGCTGTCTATCTCTTCTTGTATCTTTTCTTGACGTTCGATGAACTCGGCTGCAGTTAGGGTAACTCGTTCTATCGCCTGAGGCAACGGGGTTGTGAGATGTGTGTTGTTTTGTAGTCGACCTTGGCTGTCCGATGTGGTCGCGCTCTGATCTTCCGTTCGACTCTTGGACAGGATACATCTGGAGTCTGGGGTAGTATACATGTGGCAGTATACATGGGGCAGCATACATGTGGCAGCATACTAGTCACATTCTCGGGACGTGTGGCGCACCTCGGCACAACAGCGTGTCATGACACCACTCTGCGTCCGCAAGCGTGAGCGTCATCTCATGTGGGGATGATGCATGACAAGGATACGGACTACACATTTCGGGATGTAAAATGAATTACACAAGTCGAACTGTAACATAAGAACTGTTTAATACCCATTTCCCCCAAAATATTACATGTAAACCCGATTTGTTGCGCTATCGACGATTACGTATTCGCAGGTATCGCGACGATACGACGCTCATTAAAAACAAGGTGATTTACTACGTTTCTAAGTGGGCTCATCTTTTAATACAAAATTCTATTATTAGTTATCCTTATTATACAACGTACTACATACAAGTTACTAATATTCGGTTATCAATAGTTATCAATTATCTTATCTATCTATCTTATCTCTCTAACATATCTCGCATATTCGTCATAATTCCCACTGTGGTTGTTTGGCTATCATCTACTTTTCCTGAGCTTTATTCTCTAGTGCTCGTAGCGACGGTGCTCGAACTCTAGTGCTCACTCTAATAGGTATCATTGTAGGAACCGCTTTGCGATTTGCACCTCTTTGTTTCACAGGTTTCGCCGGTTTTGTTGGAGGAAACACTTTCGGTATTGCTCCTAACGAAACTGTGTGATTTAGCGATTGGCCTGGTTCGATTCCTGCTGTCGTAGCCGGTATAGTCCCGTGTGGCACATGTGGCTGCTTATCACGTTCTGCTTGCGTGTTCGAGAACAACAACTCATCATCTGTCATTTTCGGTAACAATGCACTCTCTCGTTGTATGATGACTTCATCTTGTTTAATTTTCGCTGCAATCTCTGCTGTTGTTAGGTCTCTGTAATTACACGTGTCAATATGTTGTCGATGTTGTCTTTTCTGAGTAGGGTTGAAACCGTTGTTCATGTCATCCTCATCACTTGTCACTGTGACATCCATGTCTGCGACTGGTTCGTGGAACAGACCAGTGTTGTTGCTTACATGTGTCCCTCCCGCAAAGCTACTGATAACGCGTCGTCGTAGGTTTTAGGGTTACTACTTAACACAAATCGTTTAACATTACCGGTGAGACCTTTTACAAATTGACTCAACATATTTTCATCTAATAGTTTTTTTTCTCAGTCGGCGCTCCACGTCATTGTCTGCCTGGATCATTGTCTTATTTCCCGCAATAAACAATCTGGTAGCGTACTGTCGAACAGACTCTTGGGGTTTTAGCACACACTGATTAAATTTTTGTACCAAAAGAGTATGAGACTCCTCCACGTGAAACCATTCTATTAAATTCCTTTTAAGCTCCTCGTAGGATGCATCTTTTAAATCTGGGTTGTTATTCACGTATTCCCGAGCATCACCTTGCAACTTCAATTTCGTTATCACTGACTGTTGGATAGGAGTCCACGCTCCCATTAACGATAATTGATCTATCCTATGGAAAAAGCTCTGGATTCTAATACCTTCTTTCGATCCCGAGAATTCCGGCACTAACTGTATGTGACTCAAGTTATTACGTGACATATCGTCGTGGGTAATTCGGAGACCCGAACCTTCCATCGTGACGTCACCTAACGCTCCGTCGGACGTTCCAACCGTCGGTATCGGTGACGCTACCGGCACCTCATCCATCACAATCGGAGTGAATCGACTTCGCGTCCTAGCACTAGCATGCACGTACACGTTATCCACACACAATAATTACACTCTTAGTTTTAGTACACGTATCCTACAAAAAATGTTCACCTTAATTTTATTTTTATTGTAATAGCACACGAAGTCTAAAAAATTTGGCCCACTTTTATTTTATTGTATACATATCGAATCAACCTTTCATATAATGAAGCATAATCAACTTAAAGAACAACAAATCCTATCAAAATGAACAAATGATTCAATTGAAATCTCATTGAATGTTTAAAATTTCATAGTCAAAACGTTTAAAAATATTCCTTTGTCAAAATGTTTTTAAAAAAATTTCTTTGTTTAAATGTTTAAAAATCTCTTTCTTAAAATGTTCTTTAAAAAAAAAAATCCCACTGCTAGCTAAAAAATCCATTCTTAAAATGTTCTTTAAAAAAAATCCCACTGCTAGCTACCAGTGTCGCGGTCGGACTAGAGGGGTGCTGCCACCATCCTATTTGTCTTCCCTGAGGAGAAAAGCGGGAACAGGAACCCTAATATGTAGCTCGGGCGCGTGGGCTTCAAGTACATTGTACCCGAAATATAAATACTTATGACTTTAAAATGATACTGTTTAATTAGGTAATACAACTATTATAATACAATCATATTTCAAACTTATAATAACACTTACTTGTATTTAGATGTGGGTTGATTAGACACTATTGAATTTGAAATTATACTGTAACGAATGTGAAGCAAGCGTCTCACGTCCGCCTGCGAGGCAAGCCCACGGAAGAGTGCCTGAGTGGTTCAGCCTCCCCGAGTTCCTAGCATCACTGACTATTCTAGAAGGTATCTCAGCCTTAGGGGATGAGATAGTGTGTCACTCTTGAGTGCTAGTTTGTTTTCTATTTACTGAGAAAGAAGATTATTTATATCATTATATTTAAGTATAGTCGCGCCATGACAGTAATTTACTCGTGAAACAACTGTAAGAAAATATTTGTCATTTTTATTGTAATCAAGGCCAGTGTAGGACAGAATCCCCTCTTCAGCCTGATGAGTGATGAATGATAATGAGGAAGGGAGGAGGGGAAGCCTGGTACCGGCACGTAGCCTACTCCTGTCGACAAGTACCAAGCGGACAATCGTCTTGACGTCCCATCCGAAAAGACGGTGTAACTTTGACCAGCTAAGCTTAAAAGCATTATTTAAAATATAAAACGTTCCTTTAATTAATACTGTAACTGCCATGTAATGTTCAGTTGACGTTGGTATAGTTACCTTGAAGGTAACTTACGTTTAACTATTAGACTATAGTGGCCTACGTAGCTTAGTAGCCATGATCAATTAGGCGTTGAACTGAAAAACCACAGTTGCTGGTTACTGCATACCAGGTTCGTTCGAGTGCTGGCTTCGACGCAATTTCATGATGTGACTACCCACCCATCGTCTCGATTAGCTAGCTGCGTTGCCTTAGGGCCTAAGTATCATCATCACTTAGCAATACTTAGTAAATTGAACACTCACATACTAGATGCAATAGTTCAACATTGAACTTTGCTGGAACGCTCTCTCGGGCTGGGCCCTCTAGAACAGATGAAGGAATACAGAGGTATAAACGCATAAACCCGAGGGCTGGGATGATAATGGAAATTAGTGTGGAGATAAATGGGGGTAGAACCTGCTACAATGGAGTCAGTGTGAAAACGAGAACCGAATTGGTGCTCAGTAGAAGCGAGGTGGAGCCGTCACAGTCTAGGGCTGAACCATCAAGAAGAAATAATTAAATGTTTTAACTAAGTAAAACTAAGAAATGGTACATCCAAGCATCAAATCATACTTTCACTACTGTTTTTTAGTGTGTTTCAATAAAAGAACGATGGGGTTGTGACGACACAGGCCTGTCAAACAATGGGCTGCTATAGTTCTTCCCATATCAGTTGTCAGGGGTCACAGCTGTCACAGTTCTCAAAGGAACGTATTGTAATCCCAATATCCAATACTAAGCTAGAATGTAGCAATAGTGAAGCTCAGTCTTCATCCTATATTGATTGGGTAGTCTCGTCAGAGAAACTTGCAAGGTGTTGTCGTCACGGATTATGTAATAGTGAAGTGACGCTTGTGACAACTACCAACTTAAATCTAGTTGCATCTCGTTCTCATGCCTCAGGTATTGTAGTGATAATATCGGCCGCCTGTTGTCAGACGTGGTGGGGTCGCATTCTATTCACGGTTGGTGCAGTCAATGACAATGCAGGTATCGGGAAATATCGCGATGAATACCGTTGAAATAGACTGTGTGAAGCAACCGTCTATTCTCAGAATGTTAGGGGACACCTTGCTTCTTATGGGTGTGGCCAGTATATCAATAGATGCCATGGTAGGTCAAATATAGGGCCAATATTAGATGCTGCCAACTCTGCTTCTTGATATGGAACGAAATATATGTAGTTTCATTGTTGTGCACAAGCACACTCTATGTTCATTTGAAACAAAACACTGTGGAGCGAATTTTTTTTATTCGTTATGAACGCTTTTGTCAGCAGTAACGCATCGGGCAATGCGCACTTTTTCTAGGTATTGTTTTTCAAAGGACACAATTTTGAAATATTAACGAGGCCTCAGAAAAATGTTTTTTATTCGAGAATATTCCATTCCATGCGTTCATTTTCTTGTATGTCTCATAATTTACTAATAACTCATATCATGATAGAATTCTTGACCGGTGAACGGTGTTCCTGTTAAAGAAATATCGGAACGGCGTTCTGAACCGTTTCCATCCCACTACAGCAGAAGTGATTTCCAGAAGCAGTGGCGTATACACGGGGGGGGGGGGGAGGGGGGGGGACAAACCCCCCCCCCCCCCTTTTGCAAAGGAAACATGGAAAATTACCGTTTACATTTCAATAGACAGTATTCAATAGACAGTATCAATACTCAATAGACAGTATTTCAATAGACAGTTAGATGTTTTACTTTATAATTATTGTATATTGTTGTAATTAAAAGCAAAAGCAATACGAAAAATATGCAAATTATTGATTGAGGTTCCTTTTATTAGCGGTGCTAAGGAAAAAATGTGTTGCCAGAAACTGAGTAATCTTGTTTCAGTTGGCCGCTGTAAAACGCACAGATTTGCACTAAAATTACCTTGACAAAAATTTTTTCGGGGGGCAAGCGCTCCGGAACCCCAATTATGTTTCGGCTCCACTCTCTATAATATGGGTTGAAAACCCCCCCCTTCCCAATTCCTGGATACGCCACTGTCCAGAAGTGTTTTCCGTTATGTACATCTTCTCTATTACGCTCGTTGCCCATAAACTGCTCAGTAGCCGTCGTCTCATTGCAGAGAAGGGCAAAGCCCTCGTTTTCCAAGCACCACAGTAAAATTCAGTTCAAGGTCACAATCAGATCCCTACACCAACGTAACATACTGAACTGCATCTAAAACAAATTGAACAATTACATTCCCCTGCATGTTTTTTTCCCCTGCATGTTTTTACACTTAACGATCGTGATATGTGTGAGACCTACGGAGATTGGAGTAGGGGGGGGGAGAGAGAGTGCGAGGAGAGAGAGAGAGAGAGAGGAGAGAGAGAGAGAGAGAGAGAGAGAGAGAGAGAGAGAGAGAGAGAGAGAGAGAGAGAGAGAGAGAGAGAGAGAGAGAGAGGAGAGAGAGAGAGAGAGAGAGAGAGAGAGAGAGAGAGAGAGAGAGAGAGAGAGAGAGAGAGGAGAGAGAGAGAGAGAGAGAGAGTCAATTACTACTCTGGTCAGGTGCACGGTGCTCGGCCGGTCGCGTGCCATGGCTAGAGCCCACTAGACATTTACATACAGGGGTGTACTACGTGCCTCCATGGCCCCGTGTCGGCCGGATCCCTCCCTCAACCATCAAGGGTTCAGTACCCAAACCTCACAATTACTGACGCCTCACCAAGCGATCGAATTGCGGGTGGGGGGTCATCCTCCCCCAAAAGAGATTTTTGAGTTGTATCATCCAACCCAAAAAAATTTTTTAATTACCATCCCCCCCAAATTACTCCTGTTTAACCCCCCCGTTCCCCCCGACCCCTCTAAGTTGCGTGCTGCAAACAATCGTGGTAACTGCCTCGAAAGTATCTATAATATTATTGTCTGCACTGTTCAATAATAATAATATTTGTTTACTATTATTTATTGCTAATATTCAGACGTTAATTTACAATTTATAACATTATTTCAGCCAGTGCCCATAATTGCCACAACTAAAACGGTTTGGCTAGTCTGTATTGTGAGAAATGTGTACCACCTCCCCATAAAAACCACTTCCAATTCGAGCACTCCTCTTTCATGCAATTAAATCGCAACACACGAAGGCAACGTGCTTGGCCACTGAGGGCGCTAGGTGAACACGAATGGAGCGTTCAAGTGGCAATGTCACGCAACTTTACGATGAACCAGCGTCGTTCTTCCTATGTCGATAATGGTAAATTGTGAAAATTGTTTAAGTAAATACGGCTTTCAAAATTTGTGGGCAGATTATAAAGCCCATCAGTCTATCTTAAAAGGCGAGGCGCTATTTAAATCAGGACTAGTTTTTAGGCCTACAAGCAACAAACAATATACAACAGGCAAGAAAAAACATACAAAAACACAAAAAACAACACAACAACACAACAACACAACAACACAACAACACAACAACACAACAACACAACAACACAACAACACAACAACACAACAACACAACAACACAACAACACAACAACACAACAACACAACAACACAACAACACAACAACACAACAACACAACAACACAACAACACAACAACACAACAACACAACAACACAACAACTAGAAGGAACAAACAAAAGCAAGATATTTCACAATAATATCTCGCACTACTTTCAACCGCAGAATGCAATCTTTCATCAATAAGTTGTTACATTTTCCCACATATAGCGCTGTATGTACTAACACACGGTGCCTTGAACGTTCACCAAAGTAAAACTAGTGACTCCACAAAGATCACATATGTTCGCTATAGAGCGTTGGAATGGCTACTCATGGCTACTCATCGTCAAGTATAAAATACCAACCAAAGGTAATACACAAACAAGTAAACCCCTATGAGACCAGATGTGTCGGAGAATGTTGCTATATTGTTATGCGCTCGGTTAGGCGACGTAATCACGGAATCTGTAAAAGATTGCTTCATGTTTGCTAAATAATCTCGTTCGATAATTTAGGCATATTTTCGATACGTGAAATTTTTTAATTTTATCGTTGTGAATCTCTAACAGATCATAGAACAATACAAATTTAAACCACATATGAATTGGGATATGAGAAATGAAATAATAAAGTGACACATAACATAAATACACAGTTTGAAATTTGATGTCCTAGCCCAGGCCCTGGCCCAATATATGTATAAATAAAAGAGAATGGAGGTACTTTGTTAGTAACAAGGAACATTAATTCTCAATTTCCATAGAGTTATTTCCAGTGGTATATTTCCGTGAAAATATTGGTAGCCGGTAGTCGGTCAACCCCCCGAACATTATTCATAACCGTGAACAATCCAAAACTATTAGAGTAGGGGGAGCTGTACGCATTGATTTAGTTATGATGGAATAATGGATGATTATACATTGGACAAAATGTTAGCAATATTACAGGGAAAATGTTCAGTATAAGTGAAATAGCATAAATTAATAACTTAAAAATTAATACAATATGTGAAAACCTGATGCGAAACGGTACCGGGGCGCACCATACCTCCTATAAAAGCCGGCGGGGCGCTGTCCTGCTCCACCCAGACCCCAGTACATCACTGGTGATTTCCTAGTTTTATTGTGAGGAGAAGATCTTTTAAAAAAATAACTAATAACTATTGTGAATTTGGGTAATCTTATTTCTAAACTTGCTAAACCTGTAAAAAGAGTTGGTCGTGACTTCAAATACGTTTCTCGAGTGAATGACCCTCTAGCATGCGTAAGGTCGTTGGCCCTATTCATTGCAAACATGAATGAATGAATAAGGCGGGCCAAAACTACCTCTACCATCAGTTGTAACACAACAACACACGAAATCAGTG
>OX246745.1:5054954-5213304 GCA_945910005.1 Isoperla grammatica
CGAGTATACACCAAATTACGGACTGAACATAAACCCAGGGGCGGACTGGCGCTAAAAAGCAGGCCGGGCAGAACAACCACCAGTCAGTTCAATAATTTATTTAACCAGTTGTGGGGAGGGGGAGGGGGCTCTTACACATTTGAAAAATTATGGGAATACAGAATACACATTGTGTATGTATGGCTGTGAATTGCTGCAGGGTAGCGGTTCTTTTGGGGCCTTCCGTTTTGGTAGGTGTGTAGTCGCAAGGCCTAAAATGACATCACTTCATGTCATGCGGCATCGAGTCATGCATTGCGTCTCTACTTGAGGGAGAGAGGCGCTATGGCCATACTCGGGAGATTCTGGGTGGTGCCTATACACGGCATTTTGGATATGTGACCTCCCTCCATGTGATCTAATTTGACCCAGCTCTTTCGGGGGTTGGGGAGAGGTCGTATACGAGTCCCTAATTAGGAGTTCTTGTGGCGAGATCAGTGCTACAGTACCACTCAGGAGATATTTAGTCTCTGAGTGGTGCCTGCGGATTACGGAGTTGCAGCTCCACGTGATCTATTATGACTTATCTCGTCAGAGATGGGGGGAGGTCACGTGTGAGTCGTGCATATTGGAGTTCTAGTTGTGGAAACAGTGCTACGGTACCACTCGGGAGATATTTAGATGTGTTACCCACGCGTCATGGGCCTCGGACCTATAATGACTCATTCCTGTAGGGGGAATGGGGAGAGGTAAGGTAGGATGCAATAGGTCTCCGTAGTAGAGAGGCTCGGGTTCGACTCCTGACGCTGCGTGAGTGTGGGGAGCCGAGCGCGACTACTGGCCAGCGGCTGTAGCCTGCGTAGCCGCGAGGCAAGCCGCGTACGGTCGCAAGTAGCAGCGCTCCGGTGGGCGTTCGCGTAACGATGGTGGGAGGCAGCGAGCTATACTCTCTTCACGCGAGCATCATACACTAGGCGCGCGCACGCTTTTTGTGCGGGTTAGGGGGGGGGGCCCTAACTTACAACTTGTTAGTTAGGGCAGAATTGCGGGGAAGTACCTCTACTTTTAGCAGGGCAGGTACTTTTAGATTTTATGTCATCGATGAAACCGATGGATGTCATCGATGTAAACTGCCAAGAGGATTGTACCTATGGGTACAAGTTGAAGGACAGGTTAAGAGTAGGAGGGAAAAGGGAGAGCCTGTTTTCGTCGCCTCTTACGATCGATAGATTAGTATCAGAACATAAGACGGATACAAACTCCATTTCCATCCAATTCAAATAGGAAAGCTCATCGTCAGTCATCCGAGTCAAATTCTACCCCGGCTAAGCCGGAGGCAGAAAAAACAAATACATATATAAATATGTGCTGTGCAAGACATACCAGCAATATCATCTTCCGGTAGACTCTTAAAAAACGGCTAAAATACGCATAAGCGTAAAACGTATTGTGTTTTTTCAAACGAATTTAACACTCAAGGCCAAATACAGGCTAAGATATTTCATGGGGGGAAGAGTAGGAGTCCCAACAGATTTCCCTGAGATTTGAAGGTGTTCGTCAGGAACTAGGAGAGATGCAGGCTACAATACAAATATTAACAGAAGCGACATGACGCAAACAGGAGGTGACAATGATGTTAGGGTTCTAAGTTTCATATTTTGACAACTTGGACTAATCGAGACAACGAGTGGTGAAATATGGGAAATATGATGTTAAATATGAACAATACGCCTCATGTCGAATCAGATCCATTGCACATCGCGGGGGGTTGAGGGGGGGGGGGGGGCAGCAAGTGAGGGCAGGGCCAAGTGGGAGGATAAGCCTTCAGTGGGACAGTGGGGGGGAGGGGAGGGGGGGGGGGGGGAGAGCATTTCATATATGTACAGACCAAAAACAATTGTTAACACTTTTTGTTTAAACGCACGTCGCCCCAAAGAACACAAGGAGTGAGAATAAATGCGATATTCCTACACTGTCATACGTTTCCGGGAAACAGTTATTGCATCCGGTATTCTACCCAGAATACCTATTCAGGAAGTACCTGCCGATGAGGTGACAATATCAGAATATAAGTATTGCAGCCGGTATTCTACCCGGAATACCGATTCAGGAAGTAACTGTCGATGAGGTGACAATATCAGAATATAAGAATATCAGCCGGTATTCTACCCGGAATACCGATTCAGGAAGTACCTGCCGATGAGGTGACAATATCAGAATATAAGTATTGCAGCCGGTATTTTACCCATAATACCGATTCAGTAAGTAACTGCCGAACAATAGCAAAAGAAACAGAAGTCGCAGCGACTGAGCTGTTCGTGAGCTGCGCATTACAGACACAAAGTTACACGAAATATATTATAGCATCAAGACCAACGCAAAACGAAACAACGCTTCGTACTCAACCAAGACTATGAAAATTTTTTTAAAGAGCTGACTTAGGCTAGATGGATGCAAAATAACAGTATGGTACAGCAGCAAAGAATGGAAGAACACATCTACCATTAAAACGAAACAACGCTTCGTACTCAACCAAGACTATGAAAAAGTTTTTAAAGAGCTGACTTAGGCTAAATGGATGCAAAAACAACAGTATGGTACAGCAGCAAAGAATGGAAGAACACATCTACCATTAAAGGGAAACAACGCTTCGTACTCAACCAAGACTATGAAAAAGTTTTTAAAGAGCTGACTTAGGCTAAATGGATGCAAAAACAACAGTATGGTACAGCAGCAAAGAATGGAAGAACACATCTACCATTAAAGGGAAACAACGCTTCGTACTCAACCAAGACTATGAAAAAGTTTTTAAAGAGCTGATTTAGGATAATTGGATGCAAGAACATCAGTATGGTACAGCAGCAAAGAATGGAAGACCACATCTACCATTAAAACGAAACAAAGCTTCGTACTCAACCAAGACTATGAAAAAGTTTTTAAAGAGCTGACTTAGGCTAAATGGATGCAAAAACAGCAGTATGGTACAGCAGCAAAGAATGGAAGACCACATCTACCATTAAAACGAAACAAAGCTTCGTACTCAACCAAGACTATGAAAAAGTTTTTAAAGAGCTGACTTAGGCTAAATGGATGCAAAAACATCAGTATGGTACTGCAGCAAAGAATGGAAGAACACATCTACCATTAAAACGAAACAAAGCTTCGTACTCAACCAAGACTATGAAAAAGTTTTTAAAGAGCTGACTTAGGCTAAATGGATGCAAAAACAACAGTATGGTACAGCAGCAAAGAATGGAAGAACACATTTACCATTATAACGAAACAACGCTTCGTACTCAACCAAGACTATGAAAAAGTTTTTAAAGAGCTGATTTAGGATAAATGGATGTTAAAACATCAGTATGGTACTGCAGCAAAGAATGGAAGAACACATCTACCATTAAAACGAAACAACGCTTCGTACTCAACCAAGACTATGAAAAAGTTTTTAAAGAGCTGACTTAGGCTAAATGGATGCAAAAACAACAGTTTGGTACAGCAGCAAAGAATGGAAGAATACATCTATACCATTATAACGAAACAACGCTTCGTACTCAACCAAGACTATGAAAAAGTTTTTAAAGAGCTGATTTAGGATAAATGGATGCAAAAACATCAGTATGGTACTGCAGCAAAGAATGGAAGACCACATCTACCATTAAAACGAAACAACGCTTCGTACTCAACCAAGACTATGAAAAAGTTTTTAAAGAGCGGACTTGGGCTAAATGGATGCAAAAACAACAGTATGGTACAGCAGCAAAGAATGGAAGAATATATCTATACCATTATAACGAAACAACGCTTCGTACTCAACCAAGACTATGAAAAAGTTTTTAAAGAGCTGATTAAGGATAAATGGATGCAAAAACATCAGTATGGTACTGCAGCAAAGAATGGAAGAACACATCTACCATTAAAACGAAACAAAGCTTCGTACTCAACCAAGACTATGAAAAAGTTTTTAAAGAGCTGACTTAGGCTAAATGGATGCAAAAACATCAGTATGGTACGGCAGCAAAGAATGGAAGACCACATCTACCATTAAAACGAAACAAAGCTTCGTACTCAACCAAGACTATGAAAAAGTTTTTAAAGAGCTGATTTAGGATAATTGGATGCAACAACATCAGTATGGTACTGCAGCAAAGAATGGAAGACCACATCTACCATTAAAACGAAACAACGCTTCGTACTCAACCAAGACTATGAAAAAGTTTTTAAAGAGCTGACTTAGGCTAAATGGATGCAAAAACATCAGTATGGTACGGCAGCAAAGAATGGAAGAACACATCTACCATTAAAACGAAACAAAGCTTCGTACTCAACCAAGACTATGAAAAAGTTTTTAAAGAGCTGATTTAGGATAATTGGATGCAAGAACATCAGTATGGTACTGCAGCAAAGAATGGAAGACCACATCTACCATTAAAACGAAACAAAGCTTCGTACTCAACCAAGACTATGAAAAAGTTTTTAAAGAGCTGACTTAGGCTAAATGGATGCAAAAACAACAGTATGGTACAGCAGCAAAGAATGGAAGAACACATCTACCATTAAAACGAAACAAAGCTTCGTACTCAACCAAGACTATGAAAAAGTTTTTAAAGAGCTGACTTAGGCTAAATGGATGCAAAAACAACAGTTTGGTACAGCAGCAAAGAATGGAAGAATACATCTATACCATTATAACGAAACAACGCTTCGTACTCAACCAAGACTATGAAAAAGTTTTTAAAGAGCTGATTTAGGATAAATGGATGCAAAAACATCAGTATGGTACAGCAGCAAAGAATGGAAGACCACATCTACCATTAAAACGAAACAAAGCTTCGTACTCAACCAAGACTATGAAAAAGTTTTTAAAGAGCTGATTTAGGATAAATGGATGCAAAAACATCAGTATGGTACTGCAGCAAAGAATGGAAGACCACATCTACCATTAAAACGAAACAAAGCTTCGTACTCAACCAAGACTATGAAAAAGTTTTTAAAGAGCTGATTTAGGATAAATGGATGCAAAAACATCAGTATGGTACTGCAGCAAAGAATGGAAGACCACATCTACCATTAAAACGAAACAACGCTTCGTACTCAACCAAGACTATGAAAAAGTTTTTAAAGAGCTGATTAAGGATAAATGGATGCAAAAACATCAGTATGGTACTGCAGCAAAGAATGGAAGAACACATCTACCATTAAAACGAAACAACGCTTCGTACTCAACCAAGACTATGAAAAAGTTTTTAAAGAGCTGACTTGGGCTAAATGGATGCAAAAACAACAGTATGGTACAGCAGCAAAGAATGGAAGAATACATCTATACCATTATAACGAAACAACGCTTCGTACTCAACCAAGACTATGAAAAAGTTTTTAAAGAGCTGATTTAGGATAAATGGATGCAAAAACATCAGTTTGGTACTGCAGCAAAGAATGGA
Organism: Isoperla grammatica; assembly: GCA_945910005.1. Classification (NCBI taxonomy): domain Eukaryota; kingdom Metazoa; phylum Arthropoda; class Insecta; order Plecoptera; family Perlodidae; genus Isoperla; species Isoperla grammatica. The sequence continues at coordinate 5,060,375 of OX246745.1, forward strand.
AGACCACATCTACCATTAAAACGAAACAACGCTTCGTACTCAACCAAGACTATGAAAAAGTTTTTAAAGAGCTGACTTGGGCTAAATGGATGCAAAAACAACAGTATGGTACAGCAGCAAAGAATGGAAGAATATATCTATACCATTATAACGAAACAACGCTTCGTACTCAACCAAGACTATGAAAAAGTTTTTAAAGAGCTGATTAAGGATAAATGGATGCAAAAACATCAGTATGGTACTGCAGCAAAGAATGGAAGAACACATCTACCATTAAAACGAAACAACGCTTCGTACTCAACCAAGACTATGAAAAAGTTTTTAAAGAGCTGAGTTAGGCTAAATGGATGCAAAAACAACAGTATGGTACAGCAGCAAAGAATGGAAGAACACATCTACCATTTAAACGAAACAACGCTTCATACGCTAAAAGACCATGAAGAAGTTCTTAAAAAGCTGGCTTAGGGTAAATGGATGCAAAAACATCAGTATGGTATTGCAGCAAAGAATGGAAAAACACATTTACCATTACCTTCGTACTTTCGACACAAACACTTGGTTTCGAATAGAACCTTGCTATAGATACACATTGGAAGATAGATATGGTGTCGAAAATGGTTGCAAACAAACACTTATACATGCATGACAAAATACCATTCTTGGTAGGATTGGACCAATCACGCATTGGTGATTACAAAATAACTAGGTCATTTGACGTAACGGGGGTATTGGAGTAAAGGGAAAGTAGTGGGACGCGTAATATTAGTTAGTGAAGTTAGTGAACACTTAGTGAACACACACAGGATCGAAGCGTCATGTGGAAGTCAGTGTCCCGTCTCCTTAAACACGATGAGCGCACCGATACACCAATGTGGCAAGGAACACAATTAGTGATCCGCTTGCCGGTTAGATCCTAAACCCCTACATATTTGGGAGATCGAAAGGAAATTGAAACTTGAAAATGTTGTTCTGTTAAAAAGAATACATTGTTGTTTCAGATTTTAATTGAGAAAAGATCAACTCGAAAATGCTGCAAGGGACACAGTTAGTGATCCGCTTGCCGGTTAGATCCTAAACCCCTATTTTGGAGATCGAAACGAAATTGAAACTTGAAAATGTTGTTCTGTTAAAAAGAATACACTTTTTTTTTAGATTTAAATTGAGAAAAGACCAACTTGAAAGACAGGGGCTCTTAGCAGAATTCACAAAGTAAGTAAACAATACAGTGAGAGCTACCTAATGTAGTTCCAGTCAGTCTTCCTCAAGCTCCAAGCTAGGTATGAGAGATATATAGGTATAAAGCAAGATTTCCTCATTCAGAGCCTTCCAAGGAAAAAGCGCTGTGTACAGACTAGAAAAAAGCGACAAAGCGACTTTTATGTTCTCTTTGGTGGCGGAGCCGGGTTTGGTGGGAGGGCCGGTCCATCCAGATGCCCCCTAGCGTGTCTCACATCTGAGCCAGGGGTGGACAAATCCATCCCAAAGCAAAATAGGGGAACAGGGTAGCAAGTTTAAATCATCATTTTGCTAGTTTTAACACTTTCAGCAGATTTTTGTTTATAAAACACTTTGGCATCCATCTGTATCACAGTATAAAAATGTGCCAGTAGCGATTCTCAATATGAAATCTTTGTGCAGAAAGTAGCAAGTTTGGATAAGTACTACACACAACAAAAATATCAGTTTTTAACCCGAGTAAGAATAATGCATATATTTCTTAGTCAATGACTTAAATTTGGGATTCATACCTTTATATATATACCGGGGGAATTCCCTTATGAAAAGATGGCATTAAATTCGACTAGGGATTATGGGTCGTTGTTACAGCTTGCAAACAAAACGTATGGTATGAAGAAACAGGCTATCAAATATATTTAAACATACCTAGTAAGTGGTAAGTCACCTCAATTAGGATGCTTTAAGGGGACCTGGTAAACGACTTTAAAGAGGCTCGTCGTATCAAGCAAGAGTCATCATACATTATGTAACAGTAAACTGACGTATGTGTCAAATACCAATCTAACACCAGCTGCATCTCGTTTTCTGCATCAGGAATTATAGTGATTGTTGAAAGGCGTTGTCACGGCACATTCTAAGTAAAGCTAGTCCACTCCACGCAGCAGAAAAACAACAAGCAGGTACCGGGGTGAAATCCCGCTACGAATATGTTTGGAATATACCGCGTGGACGAGCCACCGTCTCTTCTAATAATTGTACAGCCATGATGACGACAGTATCGTTTGATGCGTCGAGCCACTTGAAACGACCCAAACAAACATCTAGGGAGGAAGTGAACAAGTCAAAGTAACCGAAGTAAAGTAATAGTAGCAATATTTGACGAGAACATGGTTTAATTGTTTGAAAGTAGATGTCGATGTAAGTAAAACCAAATTGTTAAGAACAACTAGTGCAATGGTCGGGTCATTCAACAACAATGCACAAACAGTTCCGCCCAACCTGTGCTATAATATGCTAATATTTTCGTTAAGTGAGATAACACGAACAGAACGTCGGCCATGTTTAAACGGACGGAACCGTTTCTAGATGATTATTTAAACGACATCGAAAGAACTTATTGAAGGATTTTTTTGACATCTATGGATGTTATTAAATCTTGGCTGTCGGATTTCGCCGCGTTCATCGATAAAAATATCTTGACGTTTCAGGTCGATTTCATCGGTCCATCTTCAGAAGTAATTTTTGAAGGGTGCACACACGGAACAAACCTACTCAATCCAGTCCGTCCGTGTGTGTCAACCCAAACAAGTTGTGCATTTAGTTGTATTAGTCAGCTGGCGTCTTCACAAACTCTCATCGCGCCCAGTCACTGACGTCACCATGTTGCTATCTCGTCTGAGCCGATCTGTGGTAGGTTTCCATGTACTACTTAGTGTTAAACCATCTTCACGGTATTCGATGTGTTTGATAGCTGAGCAATAACTCTCAAAAAGAGGCGGAGTAGGTGTCTGCAACCTAGGGTGGAACCATTCAGGGCCTCGGGGCCCCTACTATAGGCACAGACTATCCCCTAGATCCGCCTCTTCTTAATAAAATTCTTCCGCTCTTCTTCAGGATATGGTGGAAACTGAATTAAAGCGCCGCTCCGGCGTTAGTGGCCGAAGGTGACAACGAAGAAGGGCATGGGCCTCTTGATGTCAGGTGGAGGACAAGGAGTATGAACACGGAAGGTGGCCACGAAGAAGGGCATAGGCCTCTTGATGTCAGGTGGAGGACAAGGAGTGTGATGACAGAAGGTGGCAACGAAGAAGGGCATGGGCCTCTTGATGTTAGGTGGAGGACAAGGAGTGTGATGACGGAAGGTGGGAACGAAGAAGTGCATGGGTCTCTTGATGTTAGGTGGAGGACAAGGAGTGTGATGACGGAAGGTGGGAACGAAGAAGTGCATGGGTCTCTTGATGTCAGGTGGAGGACAAGGAGTGTGATGACGGAAGGTGGGAACGGAGAAGGGCATGGGGCTCTTGATGTCAGGTGGAGGACAAGGAGTGTGATGACGGAAGGTGGGAACGAAGAAGGGCATGGGGCTCTTGATGTCAGGTGGAGGACAAGGAGTGTGATGACGAAAGGTGGCAACGAAGAAGGGCATGGGTCTCTTGATGTCACCTGGAGGACACGGAGTATGATGACAGAAGGTGGCAACGAAGAAGGGCATGGGCCTCTTGATGTCAGGTGGAGGAGAAGGAGTGTGATGACAGAAGGTGGCAACGAAGAAGGGTATGGGCCTCTTGATGTCAGCTGGAGAAGGAGTGTTATGACACCTTAATACGTCAGATCGGCCGAGATGTCGTCGAGAGGTACAGTGCTGGATATACCAGGGATTACAACATTCTTCTAACAGAGATTTGGTGAGGAACGTGTGGTACATCAGATCATTGCCCGTAGATAGGAGTGAATGTCTTCGTATGTGATTCTCACGGCCGGTTTCACTCCGAAAGCTTCTTATTACCGCTGCGATGGTGAAGTCTCTCTTGGTTGCAGATGTCAGAGGTTTGCCAGTTCATAAGGTTAGGAGGCGGTTTCTTGTCAGCGTTTGGAGCCACGCACGCGGTAGAGTTGGGTTGTAATCCCATAGAGTTGCGGTGATGGACGGGGTCACTGTTTTTCCAATCGTGTTTATTTTGCGGTCAGTAGCGATGGGACGCAAGGATGAAGTTTGTAAACTCTCACTTGTGTATGGTTTGAGACGTGGAAGAGCATAAAGATTTTATATCCGCTCTGACCCTATTGACAATCGAGGAATCATAAAACGGAAAATGACGAAAACTAAAGCGATCGTAAACGAGGATGCAATCTATACGAGAGACCATGAAAAGGAAAATGATCAAAACGAACGTAAACCTGGATCCAATCGATACGAGAAACCATAAGAGAAAAAAAAAAACGAACGTAAACGAGGATCCAATCTATACGAGAAACCATAAGAGGAAAAAAGATCAGAACGAATGTAAACGAGGATCCAATCTACACGAGAAACCATAAGAGGAAAAAAGATCAGAATGTACGTAAACGTGGATCCAATCTATACGAGAAACCATAAGAGGAAAAAAGATCAGAATGTACGTAAACGTGGATCCAATCTATACGAGAAACCATAAGAGGAAAAAAGATCAGAACGATCGTAAACGAGGATCCAATCTATACGAGAAACCATAAGAGGAAAAAAGATCAGAGCGTACGTAAACGAGGATCCAATCTATCTATACGAGAAACCATAAGAGGAAAAAAGATCAAAACGAACGTAAACGAGGATCCAATCTATATGAATGCAATGTTGAAATGCATTAAGGATGGAGTGGAGAACATGTTTCTCTCAGTGGAGCAATCGTCACGACTCAAGGTCGGGATATAGTTGGTCGGCCCTGTCTTGTGAATGGTTTGAGCCGGCCGAACGGACAGTAGACGTGTAGACATGGAAGAGCAAAAAGATTTTATTTCCGCTCTGACCCTATTGACAATCGAGGAATCATAAAACGGAAAACAACGAAATCCAGGACGGTCGTAAATGAGGATGCAATCTATATGAATGCAATGTTGAAATGCATTAAGGATGGAGTGGGGAACATTGTTTCTCTGGTAGCCACTGGTCTAGAGTAGCAATCGTGTTGATTTGCGGTCAGTAGCGACGCAAGGTCGGGATGTAGTTGGTCGGCTCTATCTTGTGAATGGTTCAAGCCTGCCGTACAGACAATAGACGTGTGAAGAGCAAGTTGATGTTATGATGACGATATTTGGGTTTTGCGGCCCAAATGTTTGTAACTTTGGCTAATCGAGACGATGAGTGGGGGATAAATTAAGATGAAGGTGCATATCCGAATCAGATCATTTGCACATCACGGGGGTCGAAATAAGGGGAGTTAAACAAGGAACGGCAGGGCCAAGGGGGAGGACAAATCTTAAGCGGGACAGTGGAGGGGGGGGGGGAAGGGTCTCCTTTTGTCGCCTCCTTCGACTAGCAGAGTCACTGGGCCTATTCTATCCCGGGCCCAGACGGGCCAAGATGATATTATAGATTGTGTGATGATATATCCGCCCACATCCTATTGCCATGCGAGAAACCATGAACGGTAAACGATCATACACGAGGATTCTATAGCTATACGCGCTGAAATGCATTAGAGAAGGATAGAGTGGAGAATATTGCTCCTCTGGTCTGGTACCTCAGTGGTGTAGTAGTCAGTGGCCTGGCACCCGACCTCCTCGATAACCCTCAAGACGTCGATAGAATCTTTCCATGCTGATGATAAAGATTAAACGCGCTCAAAATGGTTAATTCTTTCTAATTGGCTTACGTGTTTGAAAGCAGCCTTCTTTTATTTATTTTCTTATAGTTCATCTTATTCGGTTGTTTAACTAACGTACAAAAGTGGGCAACAAAACTGCACAACTGCACAATAAACAATGAAAGCAGTAACTAAAACACTCAAGAGAAATATTACAAATGTAGCAATCCTACCACACAAACCCACGACCCACAAAACCACTCACCCACAAACGCACACCCGACAAACTCACAAACCCACGACCCACAATCCAACAACGACCCACCAACCCTCACACCCACAAACGCACACCTGACAAACTCACAACCCAACAACGACCCACGAACCTTCACGCACACCCACAAACTCACAACCCAACAACGACCCACAAAGTCTGACTGCAGAAGAAGACCGTAGACTCAAATACAATTTTTATTTTTCATTTTCTTTGTAATATATTTATTGTTTTTTTGCTTTTCCTTTAACACAGGCTTTATTCACAAAATTTATTTTAAATGTGAACTTGAAAAGTTTAAAAGTGAAACTATCTTTGTTTTAAACAATGACACATTGTAGGTGTGTAATCATTTGAATATGTAGTGTTCTTTTCCCCCATTTGTGGATGAGATTTCGAACAAACTTTCAAAGTATTGCATTCTTGTTCAGAATGTTGTAAGTACCAATACCAGTACCAAAGTGGATTGTGACAAATCCCTGGTACCGCTCACAACATTCCAGTGGATATGCAGTACACAAGGTACAACCAAGTCTTGCATACCTATTCAATAGATATACAATATTAGGTATATTCAATATCGCACGTTACATTCAAATACAAAATTATGGATAGACCAGTGTTGATAATTTGTTAAACGTGACCATTTACGTACTATGATAAATGAATTGGCCATTTAGAAAATTTTAACACTGAGCATGACAAATATTAGCATAACTTGTGAGATATGTGCAACAGTTTTAAAATACACAAACGAAACTTAACTTCAAAGGCCACGAGAGATATTGGAAGTGTCACTTTCGAAACTGAATAATTTATTTCCACTATCTAAGGGAAAGTCCTTAATTCTAATCACAGTTCCTTTATTTGTGTGTGTTCTATCTGTTCATGCTTCGTTCAACATGATGAACACAACCCATATATATATATATATATATATATATGTAGTCTATCATTTTTATTATCAATCAGATTTCAATCACAAAATATAAAACAAGTTACTTTTTTATTACATTAATATAAGTTTTATGTGCATTATGACATGAGTCATAATTTTCTTTGAAGTGAATAGGAATCATTCTCGTGCAAACGTTCTTGATAAAAGATGCCGGCCGGTAAAAAGAAATTGGGGATTTTGAAAGAAAATGTCAATTGGCTATCCACCGCCTTGTGGCCAAGAAGGTTTCATATAGTAGGCCTTCTTGCCTGTGGCTCAGGAGGTTGAGCACAGACATGGTAGCTAAACTAGGGAGGTGGTCGCTCTACAGCCTCGTTTTCAATGCTACCATCTCAAGTCTCTGTTAGACCCTCCATACTGTCAATTAGCTGGTATCACCACATTCCTGTGATCTAAATATCACTGAATCTCCAACTCAATCTGTACATCCATCTAAATATCACTGAATCTCCAACTCAATCTGTACATCCTCACAGCAACATATTACACTTTCGCCCAAAACAAAGCTGAAATATCTACAGCATTATCCCATTAATGATAGTATACCGAGAAGCTCCGCTGTATTTACCACGCCCGCATTATGAGTAACACTTGACACTGGTAAACGTTTCTGCATCCATATTGAACGAAGACCATCACCCAGCAATGTAACAACTGGTAGTGGTATAAGTAGGAGGGGAGTAGTAGAGTAGTATAGACCAGTAGAGTAGGAGAGTAGAGGAGTAGAAGTAGGGGAGTAGTGGAGTTGTAGAGTAGTATAGACCAGTAGGGTAGAAGAGTAGAGGAGTAGAAGTAGGGGAGTAGGGGAGTTAGAGTAGTATAGACCAGTAGAGTAGGAGTAGTAGTAGGGGAGTAGGGGAGTAGTATAGACCAGTAGAGTAGGAGAGTAGAAGAGTAGAAGTAGGGGAGTAGTGGAGTAGTAGAGTAGTATAGACCAGTAGAGTAGGAGTAGAGGAGTAGAAGTAGGGGAGTAGAGGAGTTAGAGTAATATAGACCAGTAGAGTAGGAGTAGTAGTAGGGGAGTAGGGGAGTAGTAGAGTAGTATAGACCAGTAGAGTAGGAGAGTAGAGAAGTAGTAGTAGGGGAGTAGTGGAATAGTATAGACCAGTAGAGTAGGAGAGTAGAGGAGTAGTAGTAGGGGAGTAGTGGAGTAGTAGAGTAGTATAGACCAGTAGAGTAGGAGAGTAGAGGAGTAGAAGTAAGGGAGTAGGGGAGTTAGAGTAGTGTAGACCAGTAGAGTAGGAGAGTAGAGGAGTAGTAGTAGGGGAGTAGGGGAGTAGTAGAGTAGTATAGACCAGTAGAGTAGGAGAGTAGAGTAGAAGTAGGGGAGTTGGGGAGTTAGAGTAGTATAGACCAGTAGAGTTTGAGATTATGCGAGTATATGAGCATGTTAGTATGTTAGCATGTTAGTGTGTTAATATATTAGTATATTAGTATGTGTTAGTATGTTAGTAGGAGAGTGTGTTAGTATGTTAGTAGGAGAGTATGTATGTTAGTATGTTAGTAGGAGAGTAGGAGAATATGCGAGTATGAGTTTATGTATATTAGTATGTTAGTATGTTAGTTAGAGAGTAGGAGAATATGTGAGTATGATGTGGGTAAGATTATAGAATGATGGGAATATTAGAGAATTACATAGTGGGCGAGTGGCCAAGTCTCGCGAGTGGAGGAGTGGTGAAGGTGGGGGTGGGGGGGGGGAGTAGGGGAGCGGGGGAGCAGCAGCAGCAGCATTCAAGGATCCTTAGAATGCTGGATTGTCTAACCAGATCTGCAATGTTTAGCAGCCATTGCCACTATTCGCCAAAATCGTCACAAAGATGTGTCGCTTCAACTGACAAATATATAACTCCTTGCAATGAAATAGTAAAGATTATTTCAAATATTGCAACAATATTACAATCATTATTACGGGTTAATAAAGCCCTTCTCAATCGCCTCTGAATCCAAGCTTCCTTCCACACCCAATCCACTCCTACCTACCTCAACGATAGATAATAGAATTGTGTATTATTTGAATTAAATGAATCCGTCTTATACATTCAATCTAACCGATCGAATGTTAGAAACATAAGGAAGATTCTGAATAAACAATAAACTATACTAAGTCCACATTCAACTAATATTTCTGCCTTTACCCAGGGGTATGTTTGGGCGCAGAACAGAGTCATGGGGTAATTACCAAGGGGCGTAATTAGAATCCTTTGTTCTCATCCATCCTCGAACTCAGCGGTTCGAATATAATAATTATGCGTACACGCAAACAACAACAACACATCTTTTAATAAAAGTGTGTGATAAAAGTTTCTTTTTTGGGGGGGGGGGGGGGGGGGAGGGATCCATATTTGAAAAACATAACTCGACAAATATCGCAGAAAAGTTGACTTTAAATATGTATAGTTCCAGTCACTTCCAACAGTTGAAATATAGCTTGGACACTATAGCTTCAGATATATACTATAGCTGAAAACACGAAGATGCAATATGCGTTTCTTACTTCACCACACACACACATAAGCGCAGTCCAGCAACGGAGGGTTGGGCCAAGAGAGAGGAGCAATTATCAGTGGGACAGTGGGGGTAAAGGGTCCGGGTCTTCTTTCGTCGCCTCTTACGACTGGCAGTGTCACCCTGGCCCTATTCTATCCCGGGGAAAGACGAGTTATTATGAAGACAAATAGGTTATATTAATAATATGATTCGACTTAACACTTTATAATCAAAACTATCATGACCTGAAGGTCCAAATGCAAATTACAACACTCAGTTCTCGAGAACCACGTGTCAGGACCAAGTATTCTATAAAGTTTGGTTGATTCTTCAGCATAAAGATGGCGGTGGACTAATGTCCCATAATGCACCGCAGCCCATGCGCATGGGAGGGCGTCTCATGGGTGTTTTGACTGTCAGTTGAGTCAACCCCCGTTTGTGTTAAAACAATAACACACCTAAACTTTCAGTACGTATTCGGTTCAAGTTGTATAAATAAATACACACCGCCAGTTAAAGTGAGAGATAACTAGTGCTTATCTTATAGTAGAGTACACCTGTCAAACGCCTAGGGCCCACAATATATTATGGTGCTCACAGCCTTGAGCGTGGGCTAGCCCACTACGTCCAGGGCCTAGACACAGCCAAGGCATAAAGGCTAGTTGCCCCGGCTATGAGTCCATGGAAGTCGATAGACGATTAAAGCTTAGCCATCGAAGAAAGTTTATAGACGATTAAAGCTTAGCCTTCGAAGAAAGTTTATAGACGATTAAAGCTTAGCCATCGAAGAAAGTTTAAGATGCTCATACACAAGCCAGGCAAAAAGGATTGTTGCCCCGGCAACGAGTTCATGGAAAGACGATAGACGATTAAAGCTTAGCCATCGAAGAAAGTTTAAGATGCCCATACACAAGCCAGGCAAAAAGGATGGTTGCCCCGGCTATGAGTCTATGGAAAGACGATAGTCGATTAATTACAGCTTAGCCATCGAAGAAAGTTTATAGACGATTTAAGCTTAGCCATCGAAGAAAGTTTAAGATGCTCATACACAAGCCAGGCAAAAAGGATTGTTGCCCCGGCTATGAGGCCATGGAAAGACGATAGACGATTAAAGCTTGGCGATACAAGCCAGGCAAAATGGATTGTTGCCCCAGCTATGAGGCCATGGAAAGACGATAGACGATTAAAGCTTGGCCATACAAGCCAGGCAAAATGGATTGTTGCCCCAGCTATGAGGCCATGGAAAGACGATAGACGATTAAAGCTTGGCCATACAAGCCAGGCAAAATGGATTGTTGCCCCAGCTATGAGGCCATGGAAAGACGATAGACGATTAATTAGCTTGGCCATACAAGCCAGGCAAAATGGATTGTTGCCCCAGCTATGAGGCCATGGAAAGACGATAGACGATTTAAGCTCGGCCATCGAGGACTTCTAGGTCGGTGGGCGTCATAGTGACGCGCATGAATGGGGCTTTCCAGGTTTGCGTTCATTGAGAGTTTTTGGTCGAATTACCTACACACGACTACTCAATTACTGCGTCCAGATAAGAATACTAATAAAGCTTGAGGATTTAAACACATTTAAACCTAGATTACAAAGGTTTAAGACTAAGTTGAATCATAGGAATGAATGACACCCAAAGGCGTTCACACACTAATGATTGAGTATTAGTCATCAAGTAAGAAGTGAGTTACAAACACCGAACGTCTTTAATCAATCATAGTAAATCACCACACAAATATATCAAACAAAGATATTCACAGCTACTACATTCACGTATCATCGAATGCTCGAGTGAATCAGTGATGAGCAATGTCATGCATTCAGGTGCGCGCGTAAATAGGATTTATTTATTTTACCCAAGTGTCGTGTTAATATTTATACATTTTAATTGTTTTAACATAATCCAAGAGTGTATGTGCCTTTTTATATGATATTTTCCTGGGTTCTCTAGTCTTATTTGATAAGTATGTGACGTCACTTCCGTGGTGACATTGTGCCTTGACACGTATTTGTTATTATATTATGTGAATTATTATTCTATTGCACTTGTGGGGCAATGCCCTGTTGTCGATAAATAAACTACACACATAGAGTAGGCCTGCAAACGGGTAACCGAGTACCCGCCCATTGATAAAAACTTGGGTAATTATTCGAGCCCTATAGAGGCCTATACTATTCTGACTGTTTGTACGTCTCACATATCATTCTTACTACTCTATTGCCGTCAGCTATGGCAGGATCACTAATAGGTTAGATTACTAGGATAAGTCAAGAATCTCTTTCGGCCGTTGAGAATTAATATATTTAAAAGTTATTTAAATACGTTCCGGAAATACTTTAAATAGTATATGTCATATTATGTTGTCATAACCCAACATAACCTATAAACGACATGTGTCTGGTCTTCTGCTTGAAGCGTCTGTCTGTTCATTCTCTTCATTCATTCTTTTCATTGATTAATATCCATTAGTTAATCACATCTAAATAGTACTTTGAACACTAAAATCGGTTTTCCAAAGACTGGGCTTCAATGCCACAGAACAACCGGATTTCGCAGCCCGGTACCAAATCCGGTACCACCAAGAGTGGAAGAGGGGCAAAACCCACAATCTTAGTGATTAATAAGATGATAAGTGAACAATCCTCTGGCAACATTGAACTGGTCAACATGGGCACTGTTCCCAAGGCCACCTAAACAAAAGAAGAAGAAGAAGAAGATCATGTACGAGCCGAGTGACTACGTCGATCCATTCATCGTGTGTCCGATTGATTTATAGAAACCTATAAAGTTAACAGTATACGAACTCCTGGCCCTTAACGAAAAATGAATGTAGCTGTAAAGATAGCGACACTACATTTTTTGAGTGTACAACATGCGAGCTGTTAACTGATGGCAGTGATTGCTAAATAACTAAATTTCTTTCTTCTTGCAAAGCATGCAACTTATTGACATTGAAGTAGTCTTGTTGGTGGTGCGTAGTTGAATTTGTACGAAATAAAACCGTTAGAGCCGAGCGCGAAACTGAGACGGCAACAATACGGCAGCTCCGAACAACCCGACACCTCACAGCTGCGGTTAGGCAGCCACAGTGCTCGGTTGTGTAGGCAACACTTGGGTTGGCGACAATCAAACGCCCGACGAGGCCACATTTCTACCTTCATACTCCAGACAGAGTCTAGCAGGTCGTCTTGGGGGGGGGGGGGGGGGAGAGCAGCTAACGAGATGTTGATATTTCAATTTCAGCTCTCCCATTGTAGGAACCCATAAAGTTTATCATTTGCTAGTGTTTTGCATGTCGTCTTACTCTTACTCCTACTCTTACTCTTCTCTTACTCTTACTCCATCAGGCAACTTTGTTATCTAAATACGTCCCTATAAAATAGAGGAATGAGACGCAGAATCAAGTAGGTCAACACAACTCCAATCTTACAAACTAAACACAAGAATTGTAATAATACGTGGATAGAAAAGGGATAGTTTTAAGAAATATATATTTATATTATTTTATAATTACTTTTTTGTAACAGTTGGTGACTCAAAGTTACACGACCACACTTCACTGTTCATAACAATCAAGGTTGTGATACATTTGTTGGCAGCTGAGTAATCTGGGCAACATGTCATCAAAGAAAACAATGAAATCATTGCAACATGGATTATAACTACTATAATGCCTCGTTTTCAATCTAATAAGGGGGGGGGGGGGGGTTGTGGTGCCTTCTTGAAGAGTGCACACACAGAACAAACCTACTCAATCCAGCCCGTCTATGTGTGTCAACCCAAACAAGTTGCGCCCTCAGTTTTACTAGTCAGCTGGCGTCTGCGCACTCTCATCGCGCCCAGCCACTGATGCCACCTGTAGCTATCTCGTTTGAGCCGCTCTATGGTCGGTTTCCATGTTCCTAGTTTCAAATCATTTTCACGGTTGAAATTATCCGGATGCTTTTCAATTTCTACCGCCTCACGGCCAAGACGAGGCCTGTAGTTCTGCACTATATGATGCTAGGACACTAAATGAGCAAACAATAGGCTTACTAAACCGAGTAGAGCACAGACTTTTCCTCTACTCTGTTGACGAAAAAGAGGGATTCGAAATAATTACCCACCTAAAAGATAATAAACCATCTCTATATGATGAAATCTCCCCATTACTAATAGAAAGAGTTGCTAATCTTATTACGGAATCACTAACCCACCTCACTAACTTCTGTTAGCCTAGAACGATGCATTGGGTCAAATGTAGAAGGCCTACAAAGGTAGACCTAGTCCTACACGTCTAGTCTGTGATAAGCCTAGGCCTAGCCTAAAACGATTCTTGGCCATAAAATGTAAAATCATAAATAGAATGCTGGATAATAGGCTTACAAAGGCGCAAATCAAGTCAGTGATAAGCGCGTCTGCCCTTGCCTAGGCCAAGGCCTAGTACGAGTCCTCACAGAAAGATAAAACATGTATACAAATCACTATTTTGATGACTATTACTTTAGAAAGTACATGACAGGTAAACACATAGGAGATAAGTAACGAAAAATCGCCGGTGCTCACTGCTTCCAATCCTAGGCCCTATAACAGGGAGTCGGGATTGGAAGGGTGGTAACTACACAATAGAAAATTGCAAGTTAAAAAATGTAAGTTATTATGTCTAGGCCTACCTTTAAATCAGCAACCACCAGCTTGCGTTGAAATCAAATCGAAACGAACAGCAACACACTCACTAGATCACCAACCACACTTCCTAACGACTTCACACGCTTTGAGCTAAGTTGGTTGTGTTTTTCCGAACCGAAAGTTCGTTTTCCACAATTTTGAATTTGGCGTGTTTCGAAGGCAACCCGAGAGGGCCCGACCGCGCACGACTACAAAGGGTGGGGGGACGCACTACAGTGCCATGGCAGGTCGCTTGGCTTCAGTTTTGAAGAGCGGCTGATATAGGATACTCAAAGGTTGCCTAGCTATACCTAGCGGTGGCTCAGCGGTAAGACGCGAGACTCTAATTCGGGAGGTCGCCAGTTCGATTCCGGCCACCGGCGGTCCTGACTGAAGTTTTTTTCCGAGGTTTTCCTCAGTCGTAAAAGCGAATGCTGGGATTGAGTCATACTACCTACCAGCCCTTGGACATTCCTTCCCAACTATCCAAACACCCTAATAACCTAGTTAGTCACCTGCAGAGGGGCACATCAGGTAAAGCTGGTGTGCACCCTATAACGGGTATTCCTACGAAAAATTATTATTAGTTATTAATTATTATACCAATACACGCCGATTGTGTTTGCTGCTAAGAGGAACACAAAATTGCATTCATTATTACGGAGTCAAAATAAAGGTCTGAAAATTAATTTTTACTGCGTGATCTTTAACAAGTTAACGAAGGTTTAATGTAAAAAGGCTGTATAGCTGTATTTAAATCCTGAATAAATAATAATCAAAAAAAGAAGCGTGTAGGGCCGTAGTTTATTTCAAAGTACTTTAGAAAAAGCAGTGTGATTGAAGTTGAATCTACTATTGAAAAGCATTTCCTCTATTATATGTGCTGGAGCACTTTGGAGCGAGAAGATAACTGACATCGAGGGGGGTGGGTGGGGACGCTTACGCCAGTCAAGAAAGCAAGGCTACTTTTCGTCGTGAAATGTAAACAGTATAAAAATGCACACCCTAATTTTAATGACACTTATATAATGGCAATGCAATTTGAATGGAAGTTGTAGCGTAATTAGCAGTGCAGCTATAAATAAAATGCGTTCTTGCTTCATTGTGTGAAAACGTACACATGCGTTTTCGTTGCCAGACCCGGCTTAGTGTCGCAAATAACCTAACGAGTGTGAAGTTACCCAAAATAATTGTAAGTACAGACTGCAAGTTCAAAATAATAGTCTTTATCCACCCTTTTTAGAGCCAAATCTGTCACACTTATGTCTAGAACACTTACGTAGTTCTAGATCACTTATGTATGTTAAGTCGGCACATTATGCCGCCTCACTCGAGTGGTTGCGCATGTTTGCTGCATTCACCACCAATGCAAGACAAGCAATTTAACACGATTTTACATAATAGTTAAATTATAAATTAACTATACAATAACTCAGATTCATAGACACAACTAACTTTTACACATATCTCATCTTTAATCACTGTTTTTCTCTCTTCCTCCTTCTTTTGTTCGTTTATATTGTTACATTCTTTGCCCAATTTCACTGCTATCCTTGATTACAAACAACTCAACAACTCAAATTACAAACAACATGATACTGTATCATTGCCATCTATTGTTGGTCAGGACATTTTGTTCCCTGCTCCCACAGCCACACAGTCCATAGTCACACAGTCCACAGCCAACAGTCCACAGCCACACAGTCCACAGCCACACAGTCCACAGCCACACACTCCACAGTCACACAGTCCACAGCCAACAGTCCACAGCCACACAGTCCACAGCCACACAGTCCACAGCCAACAGTCCACAGCCACACAGTCCACAGCCACACAGTCCACAGCCACACACTCCACAGTCACAGTCCACAGCCAACAGTCCACAGCCACACAGTCCACAGCCACACAGTCCACAGCCACACAGTCCATAGTCACACAGTCCACAGCCACACAGTCCACAGCCACACAGTCCACAGCCACACAGTCCACAGCCACACACTCCACAGTCACACAGTCCACAGCCAACAGTCCACAGCCACACAGTCCATAGCCACACAGTCCACAGCCACACAGTCCACGGCAACACAGTCCACAGCCACACAGTCCATAGCCACACAGTCCACAGCCACACAGTCCCCAGTAACACAGTCCACAGCCACACAGTCCACAGCCACACAGTCCACATCCACACAGTCCACAGCCACACAGTCCACAGTCACACAGTCCACAGCCAACAGTCCACAGCCACACAGTCCATAGCCACACAGTCCACAGCCACACAGTCCACAGCCACACAGTCCACGGCAACATAGTTCACAGCCACACAGTCCACAGCCACACAGTCCACAGCCACACAGTCCACAGCCACACAGTCCACGGCAACACAGTTCACAGCCACACAGTCCACAGCCACACAGTCCACAGCCACACAGTCCACGGCAACACAGTCCATAGCCACACAGTCCACAGCCACACAGTCCACAGCCACACAGTCCACAGCCACACAGTCCACAGCCACACAGTCCACGGCAACACAGTCCACAGCCACACAGTCCACAGCCACACAGTCCACAGCCACACAGTCCACAGTAACACAGTCCACAGCCACACAGTCCACAGCCACACAGTCCACAGCCACACAGTCCACAGCCACACAGTCCACAGCCACACAGTCCACAGCCACACAGTCCACAGCCACACAGTCCACAGCCACACAGTCCACAGCCACACAGTCCACGGCAACACAGTCCACAGCCACACAGTCCACAGTCCACAGCCACACAGTCCACAGCCACACAGTCCACAGCCATCAGTCGCGACGCTCGGTATTTCAAAATAATACTTATCGAGTGGGGTTTGAATACTTTTTGAGCAGAGAAAGTACTTCCAGAGAAGTATTTACATCATAGGAGCTTTCTGGTTTTGTGGGATTAAGGGCCTCTATAGAGTATAGAGCTATTTTTCGACTCATTTAAATCAGCGGTTTTTAACCTTTATCACTCTGCGGACCCTAAAAAATTATAATTTTGAACACAGACCCCCATGTTCTAAAGAATAGCAAAACGATTTGAAACAACTAAAAAATATATTTTGTATGACGCCTCTAACGGCTTTGGTTTGCGGTATAGCCGTTTTCACTACCTTTTTCTCACTTTTCAGGTCCTCTAATCTTCTACGAAACAAATATTCATACTTGTCGTTAAAATCTGTGTGATTTGTCTCTAAATGCCTTACCAAGAGCATGTTTCTAAACAAATTTAAAATTACAAACCCAAAAGGAAGGAATTGTTTGCATTATAACGGTCCGTGGACCACTCCGACACCTCTCGCGGCGGACCAAAGTTTTAGAACCGCTGATTTACATAATACGTGATCACCATTATCATGTATTAAAAAAAAAATGGGGCCCGGGGCGAAGTGTGCGCTACTGGTATTGCAACCCGGGGGCCCGGACTACCAAAGGGCCCCCGATATCCCTAGCCAGTCCACCCATGCACTGCCATCTATAGCGAGCTGTGATCGTTACACGTGACTTCAACACTGCACTGCTGTTCCAATATCTCTTGGACTACAATAACGAACCAACATTGGCTATTATCATGGAGGAACCTATATGACTGGTCAAAGTTACAATCGTCATTTCGGATGGGACGTAAAGCCGATGGTCCTCTTGGTACTTTTCGACAGGAGTAGGCTACGTGCCGGTGCCAGGCTTCCCCTCCTCGTTTTCAAAAGAAATTTACTCAAGGTAGACTCATAGCCTTCCGAGATTAGTAAATCGGCCGATTAAAAAGTTTGCTGAATTCGGATCTAAGGTAACCAATTAATTAATCCATTGGTTGAAATGTCGGTAGTGCTAAATGATTTCTCTTATATAAAATGTAAGAACCGGTGTAAACCATTCGCATTGGCCGACATTTGTTTACCTACCAAATTTAGCCTCGCAACAAGATCTCGCCATCAATTAGGCTTAGTGGTGGTTAGATAACGGAACTCAATCAATAGGTGGATTTGCGACCTGCCCAAAGTCAGGTTTTTGAAACCAGAAAGTTAGCAATAGACTCTGTGACTGTTTGTTCACCGAACATGTCCGCAACGGAACTGAGGGCTTGAGAGAGCTTCTCAAATCTTGGATTCCTTTATTTATTATAACTAGTTTCAGTTCGTGTTTACATTTTATCCGTGCTTATACGATAAGCAGCAGAATGCAGGAATTACTGTATATCTATTTTTTATGAAATATCTTCACTTTCATAATTAACAGAGTATAGAATTTACATAAGAATGACTGAATACGCAGTTTTTTGTGCGTACAAGTGTATTTCCCGTGGTAAGCAGTTCCGTGCTGTGATGAAGTTAACCATAACAATACCGGTATGACGGGAGGTCAAACAAACGCCCGTAGTCAAAGAGGAAACGCACGTATATAACCTGGTTTATGTAACTTATATATATTACCAATGTAGTAATTACTGCTAAAATGGAATTCCATACACGTGGTACGTTTATGTTATCAAAATAGTTATCAAAAATATTTGTTGATTGAGAGTACCCACAAACATAGACGTGCGCAGAGGAGGCCAGGTTGGGGCACTTACCGGCACTTACCCCCCCCCCCCCCCCCATTAATTAGGATAGTTTTTTTTTTTTTGCAGAATTAGGAATCAGATTTGAAAATCGTATTTAGTAGCGTTTTTCTCACAAGTCACAACACAGTAGAAATGTATCTGCCTAGTTTTCTGCCCGCGGTTGCATCATGTGTGTTCTGTCACAGCTCGCCGCTCGGCTGTCACACTCATACACGTGTAAGATTAGATTTAGTATCTCTCTCGGCTCTCCTCTTATAACAAATCGAATGTTGGCTTCGAACACACACCAGACTCGGTCTAACGATATCCTTCCTTGCCTATCAGGTCTGGCACTCCCGGGCGCTGGATCTTGTCCGGCCGGCGCATAACGTCACTTTTTGTTTAGTTAAGAACAGAGACAGTATTCATTGATTACCCTGTCAATAACTCAGAGCGGAGCCCTGAATGCGAGCACTTGACTCGTGCGCTGGGCGACTTATGAATCCATATGGCGTCACGACCTAACCTAACCTAACCTACGCAATCCCATGCCTAGTCCACACAGGAATATCATTGTATCATGGGATAGGCATAGCGTATGTGGAGTCAAAATGACTGTGGACAGTTGGACACAAAGGTGAAGAATATAATCAACAATGAATATAATAAATTACCAGTGTTATTTCGTTTTTTTTTTTCTTGAACATTACAACTCATTTTTTGTTATCATTATGTGAACACATGGGTGTTATGTTCATACGTTTAAACGCGAAAAATTCGGACGTTTACAAAGTTAGACGTTTTCTCCTAACCTTAGTGACGGTACATACTACTAGTTTGGCTCAACACACCTTTGCTTATGTGACGAAGTTGGGGACGAAATATTCAACCGTATTTGTATTTTTTAAATGTAATCTGTTTATACCATTCAAATAATAAATTAGTATTGCTTCATCTCCAATTTTAATTTTAAATCGCGATTTAAAGATACGGATACAAATCGTTCAATTCTCGATTGTACCCAACTCGCGTTGCTTTGCGCATATCCGTCGCATAAAACGAGAACCACGCAATATAGAGTACGAGTTGGGTAAGTCAGTAACAACACGGATAAAATCAAAATCCCCGTTTGATGTAATAAATAGTAATACGACCAGTTTCGTGTTTCGCCAGACGCCATTCTTGTGACCATATCAATTATCCTTGAGTTGTGATTGCTTGTAATTTATGCAAGCGACTGTTACTGCTAGAGGGCTCAATGATCAGCGGAAGTGAGTAGACACAGGCCAGGCCGTAAATCAAGCTGAAATTGCAGTGGGATAATACTTTTCTGTGCGTTTCTGTTCGTATTTATTTCATTCACTAATTTAGTAAAACTGAAAGTATACCACAGTGGAATCAACGTTGGTAAACATGGTGGATGAATGGAGCCTCGATCTGTTGTTATATGTTTCCTGCTCATATGATTTGTTGTATTTCGACCACGGCCTTTTCGTTCTCACTCTTTTAAACTATAAGAGTACTTAGTACCTAGTCCTTACTCCTTAGTCTAGTTTAGTCTAAGCCCTCTTTAGTGCATAGCTATACAAGGGTCTACTTTGTCCTACATTGACCACCCTGCTCTCGGGCGGGTAAATTGCAATCAATACAATACAATACAACACAATACAATAAATACAATACAATAAACGATGAGCTTTAAAAGTTACAACAAAACTGTTTGCGATACTTGTCACTGCATGGGGACTATTAATCTCAAGGTTGTAAGAATATTGTATTATTTGTAATCTCCTATTTGTGCGTGAATCTCACTCATGACTGTATAACGTTGCAAAGACGATTAGAATCGGTATCATTACCCGCAAATGTTCGCACCTAATTCTATGATATCCGTGTGCAACAACTAATACCCCATAATTAAATGTATTAAATTAGCGCGTAGTCAAGACAATTATTGTTAATGCAGTCATAAGCGGCTTCATTAATTCAAGTTACTGCAGCCCGGCTGACACATTATGTTCACAATTAAGCACTTTGTAATTCACGCCGCTGGCATTGGCAGTTATTTTAATTGGGCCAAAAGTCGTTCTAATGATTGGCGGTGTAACTATTGGCAAGTTTTAAAACGCCAAAAGTAAATCGTAATTAGTTGTGTGACCAGTCGGCAATTAGGCCTAATTTGAGCAATTTCCTTTATTGTTTTATGTCGCAAGATGATCACTTTAAGTACAATAAAACTCAAATCACACTTTTACCCCAGGGTTGGTTTAGGTTTGTTAGCAGTGGAAAAGGTAATTGGGTCGATTTGAAATGTAGCATTGGGGTTGGGGAACGGTTTCTTTCATAGGTGAGATACTCAAAATATAAAATCCGTGTTTTTTGGTCACAGCTCAAAACACAACACAACATTGAAAAAGTGACAAACATGCAAAAATTTATTTCGTAATAACTCAATACTATGATTATTGGTACTTATTAATTGAGTTATTTAAAATTAACGGCTTTATTGAACACAGACTATGAAAATATGTTTTCCGTGTTCTATTTAGTTCTTGCAATACCAAATTGTGCAATTTTTTTTCAGTGTCGTAGGCTCGTAGCACACGACACTGAAAAACAAAAATCTCGAGTTCTTGAGATATGACCAAAAAACGCTTATTCCGTCGAGCTTTTCTATACAATGAGTATCTCTCCCATTATATAATGGCGAGCATAACATCGGGTCTATTTAGGGAACCAACTTTTGGACGTTCTTTCGGGTCTCCGCGCGTATAACTCGCTGTATATTTCGGTGTAGACTACAACTCGCTGTTAACTCGCTATAGGCCTATTACTTTATGTATATCTCACTGTATAACACGCTCTATAACTCGCTTTTAACTCGCTATATAACTCGCTGTATAACTCACTGAATAACTCGCTCTATAACTCGCTCTATATTACTCGCTGTTAACTCGCTATATAACTCGCTGTATAACTCACTGTATAACTCGCTCTATAACTCGCTCTATATTACTCGCTGTTAACTCGCTATATAACTCGCTGTATAACTCACTGTATAACTCGCTCTATATTACTCGCTGTTAACTCGCTGTATAACTCGCTGTATAACTCACTCTATAACTCGATCTATAACTCGCTCTATATTACTCGCTGTTAACTCGTTATATAACTTGCTGTATATTTCGCTGCATAACTCGCTGTATAGTATAACTCGCTACATAACTCTCTCTATAACTCGCTGTATAACTCTCTGTGCACTCGCTGTATAACTTGCTGCATATGTCGCTGTATAACTCAATGTATAACTCGCTGTATAACTCAATTTATAACTCGCTGTATGACACTGTATAACTCACTGTATCTTGAGCAATATAATTGAGGGTGCCCGTTGTCTAAAACCGGTTCAAAGTTCATCCTCACACCACTCACACATTCCTGTATATATGGATATTTTAAAAAACGAAAACAAACTACTCAACTGATAAACCATTAGGCCTACACTTGTTGAACATGCGTCAGACTCGTTCCGTTGCTTCTCATTGTCAGAATCAGCCTGGAGCCAACTGTTGCTAAACTAACATTGTGTGTACGCAGCCCGGTTTAGAGACTGGTTAATAAATTATTATTATTAGTTCAATATGACAGCCGAAATAAAATTAAATCAGATATATCATAGGACGGCGTCCGGCCGGCCGATAAGTTATATGAGTGACGGTGATAATAGCTGGGCAACTTCTCAAAATAGGGCAACGAACTCTGGTGGCGATGGCACGCGACGCGACGGAGCACTTTCGGCAGGTGAGACTACACTAGAACAGGTGCATCTCGATACCAATAGAAAACTATTACTAAACAGATTTATTAATTGCGATATATAGGTTTATGAGTTGCGGCGTGTTAAATAAGATAGTGGACTCGGATAAGGTACGATATTTATTATTTAGATTGCTATTTTTTGTTACCCATTACACTTACAAAAACAAACAAAACGTGTTTTATCTGCTGCTTTTTTGTACTTTATGCTAAAGCTAATACAATCATCAAAGATCCAGATGATAAAATGAATGGCATATTGTATTCCGCTGGTTGGGTAAGCAGAATATTGCACTAGCCCACATATTATATTGTATAGGACAACAATATAGTATTATTTAAAATTTTGAATGGTGGGTATCGAGCCCAGAACTTGCTATATATACTTGTACTTGTGCTTTATGCTAAAGCTAATACAATCATCAAAGATCCAGATGATAAAATGAATGGCATATTGTATTCCGCTGGTTGGGTAAGCAGAATATTGCACTAGCCCACATATTATATTGTATAGGACAACAATATAGTATTATTTAAAATTTTGAATGGTGGGTATCGAGCCCAGAACTTGCTATATATACTTGTACTAGGTACTTTAGTACAGCTTAGTACTCGTACTATCGAGAGCCATCGAGGCTACAAGACAAAAATAATTTTCGGAAATTAATTTTAAATAAATAGATTTATCTAGGGCCGTCACAGATGGGCGTGTCGGAGCCAATCAGCGGGCGGCTTTCAACTATACTCACATTTGATTGGCTGAGCCTCACTCATCTGTGACGTCCCTAGCCGCAAAGTTGCTGTGGAGCGACTTTATAAGAACTGATTTTCAGTAGGGGACAATAAAGCATTTTATAATTTCGTTCGTTGCCATGACGGCTCCAGTCACCGTTTACATGTACACAATTACCAGTACCATGTTCAGAGAGATTTAAGACAATTTCCAAAGCAAACACCAAGCCTCTGGAAAGAATAAAACCTCTAGACCAACAGCAGATTTGCATTATTCAGTGGTATGGACAGAAAATGCCAAAATGTCATGAAGTTGAATTCTATACTCGCACCAATAATTATTATTATTAAAAGTTACCATATTATGTCAAGAGCACTGGTACGAAGGTAGCACCAGTGCTATGAATTCTAAAACCCGTAACCATGGACAGAGGTGGACTGGAAGGTACGGAACTACGGAAACCCGTACGAGGCCCCCCAGGTGGGGGTCCCCAAGGGGGCCTCCTGCCAACCCCTGAAAATAGCAGCCTATCTTACACTACCGACGCATAATATGTGCGACCTCGTCTTTCGTCAAAGTACTAGTTAGTCACAGCCAGTGTTGTAAAAGTCACTTTTAGAAAGTAATTCAGTTACAGTTACAGTTACTTGCTTGGGAAAGTAATTCAGTTACAGTTACAGTTACAGTTACTTTTCCCCTAAAGTAACTGAGTTACAGTTACAGTTACTTTATGAAGTAACTGAGTTACTTTTTAAGTTACATCATGAAATTTCTTAAAAATGCAATAACTGACAGCATTAAAAATAAAAAATATTTTTTACTGGAAATAATGGCACGCAAAACTGTTTGTTTTTGCTAATTATATATTTATTCAGGCTTATAGTTATAATGGTACTTCATTACTAACAACTACATGTCTACTGCTACTACTACTACTAAGGAACACTTTACCGTTTACTGGTGATTTCTGGTGATTTTTTATATTAACATCTAAGACTCTGCGGGCACTAACTAACAAAATCTACGGGAATTATCTAAGCATTACAATTTTCGTTACAGCTGGCAGTTGTATTAATTTATTGTTGTCATGTTTGTTAACCCTGCGGTGCTGAGCCGCTACGTCGGTTGGCGCCTAGAACTATCAGCTGGCCTGCGAAATCGTAGAAAAATGTAGTTCCATCATATGACACACAAAAAAATTCGTTTTTTGTTTGCTTTTTAGGTTGATACAAAGCGGTATTTTTTTAATTTTGTACCACTACAGAACGAGCATGCTTAAGAAAAGTAACTCTAAAAAGTAACTGAAAACTGAGTATAATTACTTATAAAAGTAATTGAGTTACAGTTACAGTTACATTGAAATAAAAGTAATTAAAGTAGTAACTCAGTTACTCAAAAAGTAATTAATTACTTTTACTCAATTACTTTTACTTAGTTACTTTACAACACTGGTCACAGCGGACACAACTGCTTACTTCTACCACTGACACTCGACTACCTTAACTCAGTTACATTATTCAAAATGGATAAGAAGAAGAATCACCGCCTGCCAGTGGCGTATAGAGAGGGGGGGGGGGGGGCTGAAGCCCCCCCTCCCCGAAATCCCAGTTTTAATTATACTCTGCAAATCATTTAAATTTACGCAAAAAATTAAGTTGACCCATATTAATTTCTCTATTTGCTTAGTTGGGAAACACTCCAGTATAGATGAAATTATATGAGTTGTAACAATATAGTAATTGTATATAACATTGATTGTTGAAAATACATTGAAATCGTATTTGGCGCCGCCGTTGTAACCCGTATCCCGTTCAGCAAAGCACCTTTACCTTCTTCTACAACCCATTACAAAAATACGGATCTATAAAAAATTACCTGTGGCGCTATTGTGGGGGGCATCCCCCCCCTCCCACACCCCCCATTGTCTCGTTTGTTGAGCACCTTTTCACAGTTATGTTCTACTCTGGGCAGCTCTCCCCGAAATATATTCCTGCGTACGCCACTGCCGACTGAATACAGAAGTCGAAGTCTTGCACAGAGAAAGGGAGACAGTGACAAATTCAGGCCTAGGCACATTGGGCGCTCGCTTAGGGCCCCTCGATCGTTGGGGTCCCCAAATCAAACAAGAAATTTACTCAATGGTTACAAGACTAATGGTTTCATACAAAGAAGACAAACTCCGCAATCTTTCGAAATGAAGTGGCTCGTTTTAAAGCTCGTTTTAAACACTGAAAGGCTATTTATGCTCTATGGGGCAAGAGCGACTTGAGAATCTTATCTTGCAATACTGTGCATCGAGTCGTCAGAGACTTATGTGCCCATTCGTCCCGTTTTTTAGGGGCCTATCCCGGTGTCTCCAGTCCCCACAACTGTTCGCGCCGGGACACTGTTTTGTCCCGTTTTTGTAAATGTACCGATCTCACGTGTAGTTCATGCCTTCTTCGTGAAAATTTCGTATAACATGCTTTAAAGCTTTCATAAAAATCTATATCTAATATAAATCATGCATAACAAACCGCCCGAATAACTAACTGTAGTATTAGAAATAACAACACAACACAATGTCAGTAACAGGAATATAACTGTTCATCACGATAGGCTAAATAACTTTATATTTAAATATAAATTTGATCATTTAATCAAAATAAACATTGGTTGCTTGCTCAAATCGTTGTACATGAAGATAAAAGAAAACTAACAAATTGTTCGCTTTCGGCGGCTGGGGCTCAGCCCCAGACGCCTTCCTTCCCACACTACTGCAAAAGCCACAAAGTCTACTAACTGATTACTATTCAGCAGTCCCGTTTTCAATTTAAAAACTAAAAGTGGTGTCCACAAATGTTCTAAGCCTACATGTTGTTCCCCAAACCTATCATCGTTTATCTACTTTTAAACTTGTGCGATCTAAACAAAATAATGGGAAAACTTAGTTTGAAATATACAATTGCCAGTGCTTGTGCCCCCCACTTGCAGCTTCGCCAATTCCCGGGGCCCTAAAGATCCATTTTCGTACGGGGCCCTTACCCCGTCCACCCAGTCCGCCTCTGACCATGGTCATGGACCTGTTCTGTGCTTAAACCCGTGTAACCCAATCTGGCGATCACACACGGTGTAGGACATAAGCCTACGACCAATGGCAACATGCTTATAAATTTACATCTGACAACCCTGTCCCTAGCTCTAGGCTTTAATTTTTACAAAAATTAAAGCTAGGTCTAGAACTGAGGTTGAGCAATGCTCCTTCTGGTGGTCTAGGGTCTAGGCTAGGCCTAGGCTAGATCAACATAAATAACAATCAGTGTTACACGGAGGCTAGGCTAGGCCTACCTAGCCTACAGCTGTATATAAGTTGGCCTAGGGCCTAGGCCTACATATTATATAGGCTTATTAAACTAAATATTATATTTACGGCTGATGGATGTACACAAGCTAGGCCTAGGCCCTGTTAACCTGAAAGCGAGCTTAAAATCTTGAAATTCTTACCTCTTTCTGTAATTTCTTGAAGATCTGCATTTCAAACATGGCTCGTACAATGTGATTATCAATCTTGATGCACTAAGCAGAGTTTTAGAAGCAGTCATTTGTTCACAGTTCACATATTACAGTATTGGAAAACTGGAAGCGGTGCTAAAACGAACAACAAATTCACGTCTGCCCACATCCACAGGTTGCCATGCCCTGCGAGTGCGTAATAATTCCCAGCGCCACTTGCGGCGTGTGACGTCGATGAAACTCGAGTTCTTATTGGCTGTTTGATTCAGGCTTGAAAGAAAAATAGGACAAATCCTAAATGAAATGAGCTGACATCCACCCGTCGTTCCAGTGCTTCGAGTTCGATCAAGACTTGAACCAAAAACTTTTGAATTAAACCGTTCAATTCCAGCCATTCAAACGAAACATTGAACCGTCTAAATACAGCTTTAGGCTTTAAACCGACCCACCGTGCAGCACTTTCAATACCTGTCGGTTAAAATTGCTATAAAATTGCCAGAAAATTAAACCGAAATGGTCATCCCCTAGAGAATTTAGTGCACTGTCTTATAAATGTTCATCTGTTGCAATAAATATTCCCGTTTTTACAATTAACTATTTCATTGTCAAAGGCAGTGGCGAGCGTCGGGGTAGACAATGAGACAGTGTTTATCTATTCTTACAAAAGAACAATAAGAAAAAAATGTAGCGCACATAAAACATACTATAAAAATACTACATAATATGATGAGTAAATACGTTTTTCCGTGTGAGAAATTATAACACCGTAACACGTTCACGAACAAAGCTTTGGAATGAGCACTGCGGGGGCTCTTGTGCACTACAGATTCAAAAACCGTCTATCGCGGAAAGCCAAGCCTGCGCCTGCCGATCCTATTCTTCGTTGCGCATGCGCTTTCCCCTCCCCCCCCCCCCTCGCCCCCGCCAACCCTAGGAACAAGCGGCTAGAGTCGAGATTTTCTTAGTTTGACGCTCCGCTGCTGCTCCCCCCATCACTATGTGACCACCCCTTACCAACGTGACAACCCGACAATCACATCATATTTATTCATTTCATATTATATTATCTATAGTAAGTGATATTTATTACGCTGGGCGCTTGTCACATAACTAGGGGGTGGAGCTTCAAACTATGTAAAACTTAAAATATCTGCACTCTAGCGAGACAAATCTCGGCGTTCAGTAAATGTTCGTTCACGGTTGCCTCTTTCAATTGTATTAGCTGAGATTTTTTCCACGGGTTGTTACAGTTTCAGCTAAGTGACTTGTATTGTTCAGTTGTGTTTTAGTGTTCACTATAATATCTAAAACCCGCGGAAACCTAACAGAAATACCTTCTAAAAAGAAGAACGTCCTGCGGGGCAATACATGTACGTCTGTGTATATAATTGTGACTTCCCTAAGAAATATTCACCCTTCGGCCACCGGTGAAAGTTGCTGTCGCAACTACACCTTTCATTAGTTAAATAAGTTAATTTGAAAAAAAGGGAAATATTTATTGGAACAAAGAAAGAATCACTAAAAGGACCTCTATAGGCGATGACATATTTTACAAGTAAATTGTATTGATTTAAAAATGCACCTAAGTACTATCAGAACAGACAGACTGGTATTTGCGAAACAAAAAGTGATACAAAATCCTATTTTTACGGACAACTATGCACTATCAGGTGCAATATTTGTTTGCTGTAACAGTCACCTCTTTCGTGTACACTCGCACGATACTAGTATATTTTCCATTTCAACTATACACAGTTGTAAAATCAAACCTCAAAAGAAGTTATTGGTGTTATAAGAGACCATAAATGTCAATCATGCCTTTCTTCCGCAAAGTACTCACCATCCCTTATAGTACAGGCAGCTCCAAGCCATATTGGCCTCCAACGACAGCGAAAAAATATCTTACTACCCCCACTATATCAACAATTAAACACAATCATAAGTTTTAATTATTAACTTTAGCGATCCTCAAATTCTGTACGTGATGTTAACTTAGATTTTAGGTTATTTATTTCGAAGACAAAATAATCGGAGGCCACTTCATTTTGGAAGCTATGCATCTACCCTTCTTTCTGGTCGGAGAAACTGTCAACGTGATTGAAGTTAGTTAGTTATTGAGCAATAAACCAGCCACGATTGAACCCAAAATTTGCCGCTGTGCTAGTTGATTTTGAAAATACTAGACCCAGCCTTCACATCTACCGTCTGGTCCTGCCCTCAAACTATATCTTTGTTGTGGCGTCTTGTGGGGACAACTGCTGTGAGCCTCCCGTACCAAGCCGGTGCCGTTCTATAGTGCGAGCACTAATAATCCGGCTCCGGGTGGAAGAGGTCAGGAAAGGGTGACGATGGGCAGCACGCGCGGTGCAGCAGGTGGGCGGGGACAGGTCCGCGATGACGGGGAAGGTATACTATACTGGCCACGCCGTAAGAAGCAAGGTGTCCCCTAAAATTCTGAGAAGAGACGATCACTCCACACGGTCTATTTCAACGGTATTCACCCCCGGATTTCCCGATAGCTGGATTGTTATTGTCCACTGCATCGACTGCACCAACCGTGAATGGAATGCGACCCCACCACGTCTGACAACATGCGAGCGATATCACCACTACAATACCTGAGGCAGAGAACGGGATGCAACTAGATTTAGGTTGGTAGTTGTCACACGCGTCACTTCACTATTACATAATCCGTGACGACAACACCTTGCAAGTTAACGCGACGCGACTATACCTAACCCAGGAGAGCCCCAGCCGAAGCTAGGACCTCGGCGCACACGGCACACACGATGGTCGCACTGGGGGCGGGGGCGGGACGGCCAGCGCGCCACGGGGAGTCACTGGGCCGTCCTGGGGGCGACGACTAACTGTATCTGTTCTCACACGGCCCGGAATATTTATCCTCCACCCTCCACTACTTACACACTTAAAGCAAAGATAATATATTGGTTATTATTTATTATAACAATTTCCTCTAATAATGTTCCCATCACGAGTCAAGTACGCATCACATAAAATGCTCGGTCAAGATGGTTTCTTACACATCCGTTGTCCGTTGCTAGGCGGGCCTGCTGTACTGAAGTGGGTAATGTTTGATTTTATAAGAACGCAGTAAAACAAAGACGTGCCCACAAATAGAACTGCTGAAAGTGGATACCTCAATCTTTGTTCTAGGGGACACTACAGGCTACTGTAGTCACCCTACACGGGGTGTTGAATATCGAGTGGAAGACGTCACATAAGTCAGTGCGCGGTGAGAGTTATGGGCTCGGGTATCGGCAGATGTAGAGACCAAGCATGCACGTGCAGGGATTCTCGTGGGAAGTGACATTATTCCTTCGGACTAGCAACAACAAACATACCGAAGTTAAGCAACCTCGGGCTAGGTCAGGAGGTGGATGGGTGACCACTCTCCTCTGAAACACTAGTTACCGTTGGTTAGAGCAGATTGGAGGGTTCGAAAGCTTGTGTAACAGCTTCGTTCTTCTCGTCAACTGCTCGGCAGTCCAAGTTAGTGGAGGAACGGGAACCTATATGACTGGTCAAAGTTACACCGTTCTTTCGGATGGGACGTAAAGCCGATGGTTCCTTTGGTACTTTTCGACAGAAGTAGACTATGTGCCGGTACCAGGCTCCCCCTCCTCCCTTCCTCATTATCAATCATCACTCATCAGGCTAAAGAGAAGAGGCCATTGTGCCCTACACTGGCATTAATTACAGTAAAGTAAAGTAAAGTAAATATTGACATATTGCCATTGGTATTGCAGAATAGTATCAGACGGCGATTTCAAAAGAAATTATACATTCAACTTTCAACGATTCTTTTTTCTGAATTGGTCAACACGAGGTTTAAATAATAAATATGATATAATAAAATTTGTGATGTGAATGTATTCACAATAAACTTGGGACAACATACATAATTTATTTTAATTTTTCGTACGAAACCTGCCCAGGGACAATCCATGGCCTTACTTACTACGCGATTGCGGTATTTGAAATAGTTGGAAGGAATTTCCGAGGGCTTTTAGTATGACTCAATCCTAGCATTCACCTTGTGACTGAGGAAACCTCGGAAAACACCTTCAGTCAGGACTGCCGGTGGCCGGAATCGAAACGGCGACCTCACAAATCTCGCGTCTCACCGCTGAGCCACCTCTATCGGTAGCTTGAGATGATAATGTCAATGCTTGGTTCACCAAGCAAGATTCCAGTTCACTATAAATTGGCAAAAAATTGCGAATTTCCTGAACATGACTGTGGCCGTTGCCAATATTGTGTAGTGAATATAGATCGAAGAGAAAGGTTGAATTTCAGTTATGTAATTAAACACGTTCCACAATTGTACGATTTATTTTAATATAATCTTAAATTGCCATGTTTTGTGATTATTCTGTGCTGGCGCGACAGTCAACACATCACACACACTTTCCAATGGTTCAATGCCACATTTCAATCCCAATGTTTACGTAACGCAGCTAGTCAAGTGGCCGGGCAGGTCAGCTGTTTTGTTGGGTACGCGAGGGCTTTATTGGGTCGTAAACACTAAACGCTAGCTCATAAAACATTCAACATATAATTAAAATGTTTTAAATCATTACTAAATAATTGGTCTAAAGTTTTTAAGTTGGCCCGCAAATATGTGTAGAGCAACGTCGAACACAAATTATTACAAAACAGCTGATTATTAAAATGCACATTTTTAACACACATGCACAAAATGTTTTTTGGTAGGTTTCCGTAAATCTACCAATGTTCAGAAATGAAGGATATATATCAATATTGATTGAGTCATGACTAGCCGATAGAGTTGGCTCAGTGATACTGAGCACACGAGCCTCTAATTCGGAAGGTTTCCGGTTCGATACCTGCTACCGGCAATCCTGACTGAAAGTTTTCCTAAATTACTTCCCAACAATTCCAAATACCACAATACCTACTTAGGGACACGAATAGTACCTGGGCAGGTATCCTACTAATATATGATTACAATAACACATCCAATACCCTTCCTTTACACGCTTTCCTGCTTTTCATGTTGATATCTTCGTTATCATGCCAAACTGATCATTCCAGCGTATGTACGCATGTGTGCAATCTTCCGGACTTGTGTCCCCTTCTTACGGACCAGCTATTAGCAACGCCCTCTTAGATTATCAAATAGTGTGAAGAAACATGGGTTCTTGCGTCCGTTGGGATTTCCGTGAATTTCTAGATTAAAAGTAACATGAACCTAATTACAACTTTATTACAGGCAAATGATTTACTTCTTGTATTTTTACGCTTCCGTCATTTAATCGTCGAAAATAATTTGATATTGGATA
This sequence comes from Isoperla grammatica, assembly GCA_945910005.1. Lineage (NCBI taxonomy): Eukaryota > Metazoa > Arthropoda > Insecta > Plecoptera > Perlodidae > Isoperla > Isoperla grammatica. The sequence goes on from OX246745.1 coordinate 5,092,419, forward strand.
TTTGTGTTGGAGCCTTCTTTATTTTGAGGTATTCACACTTTCTAGGGGAGAAGAATTGTAGTAAGAAGGAAGGGTTCGATAGTAACACAACAACAACAACACACACAATGATAACAACAATACATCGACAACAATACATCGATAAGCTACGAAAACAAAAATATACCTACAAATAAAAATAAAGTGCAGAGTTGGGAAGTAGCCGACCAATTAGGCGTCGCTCGGCGAACCCCTACTACCCGACTAAAGTATGTTGGGCAGTAAAAGGCGGTAGACGAACTGTCGTTGGCGTTGCGCCTCTACCTTATATTATCCACTCAAAGGTGCAACCAGGAAACATCCGGATTTAAACCAGTCCGCTAAGTGGCATACATACACCCTTTAAAAGAAAGTAACAGGTACAGAACGTACGTAATATAGTGTTATTACTGAAAAGACTAATGTTTTCAACTAAATACCACCTACTTTATTAATTGAGCTCATCGCACTTCCAAGACGCGTGGTTACTTGATACTCGCCTAGTGTGAAAGTGACAAGTGTAGTTGTTGGCTTCAACAAGGGCATTAGTATGCGTGATTGCATTTAGATGTTCCTTATGTGAATACGGTTGTACAGCGTAGATCAATCAAGGAATCAGCATAGTTCCTCCTTTCTTTTGAACTCTGTACTTGAACTAATTAATAATGTAGAAACGTTTATCGTTTCCCTGAGAAGCAGAGAATGTCAACTCTTATTGACGACAACAGTATACAGAATATCAAGGGCTGATTTCTATTTGATAACATTTCATTCTAACAGTCTCACAATAGGAAAGAACAATACGTAGGTCTGCGCATAACACGTCTAATTATTAATAATTGTTAAATGAATAGTTATTGCACATTCTCGTCATGTAAGATAGCTGACAGCACAGCCACTCTTTCGTCCTAGCCATGTCGTTCAAGCCATATCGTCCTAGCCCCTCCTCTTATCGTCCTAGCCATGTCGTCCAGCCATATCGTCCTAGCCCCTCCTCTTATCGTCCTAGCCATATCGTCCTAGCCCCTCCTCTTATCGTCCTTGCCATGTCGTCCTAGCCATATCGTCCTAGCCCCTCCTCTTATCGTCCTAGCCATGTCGTCCTAGCCATATCGTCGTAGCCATATCGTCCTAGCCCCTCCTCTTATCGTCCTAGCCATGTCGTCCTAGCCATATCGTCCTAGCCATGTCGTCCTAGCCATATCGTCCTAGCCCCTCCTCTTATCGTCCTAGCCATGTCGTCCTAGCCATATCGTCCTAGCCATATCGTCCTAGCCCCTCCTCTTATCGTCCTAGCCATGTCGTCCTAGCCATATCGTCCTAGCCCCTCCTCTTATCGTCCTAGCCATGTCGTCCTAGCCATATTGTCCTAGCCCCTCCTCTTATCGTCCTAGCCATGTCGTCCTAGCCATATCGTCCTAGCCATATCGTCCTAGCCCCTCCTCTTATCGTCCTGGCCATGTCGTCCTAGCCATATCGTCCTACTCTTATCGTCCTAGCCAGATCGTCCTAGCCATATCGTCCTACTCTTATCGTCCTAGCCAGATCGTCCTACTCTTATCGTCCTAGCCATATCGTCCTACTCTTATCGTCCTAGCCAGATCGTCCTACTCTTATCGTCCTAGCCATATCGTCCTACTCTTATCGTCCTAGCCATATCGTCCTACTCTTATCGTCCTAGCCAGATCGTCCTACTCTTATCGTCCTAGCCAGATCGTCCTAGTCATATTATCCTCTTATTGTCCTAGCCATATCGTACTAGTCATATTATCCTCCTCTTATCGTCCTAGCCATAGAGGAACCTGAAAGAGGAATGTTCTTATGTGTCAGTGGGTGTCGAACCTGTTCTGTAGGAGTAGACTACGTGTCAGCCCGGCCGAGGCAGGAATGCCTATAGCAGTAGCTTGTTTATTCAGCAACCTTGTCAAGATGTGTATGGCAGTGAGGTTGAGCGACGGGACAGACAACTGACGCAATCATGGGAACCAGTTCGAGGTCACATTACATTATCACACTTTACTGTTCACTTTACACAACTGCTGCATCCGATTTTTTCAAGTCTATTTCTATTTTGTAATAGAATCGATGGTGTGAATTTTATTAGGCGTATTTTGAAAGGCCAGTCAATTGAAAGCGCACCTGGACACTGTTCGCGGAGTTGGAAATTCGTCTTTCAATGGAAATTTTCTGGGGAACTTTTGTATGAGTGACATATTATCTGGAAATAAATTATAGACCACGATCTAAATACGAAAACGTATTCTGGTGGCTAATTGGTAATGCGGTGTTTGCAATAGTTGGGAAGAAATGTCCGGGGCTGTTAGTATGACTCAATGAAGCATTATTCATATGACCGAGTAAAACCTTGAAACAATTTTCGGTCAGGACTGTCGGTGTCCGGTATCGAACGGGCGACCGCTTTCTTCGCGTTGTACCGATGAGCCAGAGCCACCTCGATTGGTGGTAGATCTAAATCAGAATGAACCACACTTTCATATTACTGGTATTAATGTCAGTGTTTTGTACTACGATATAGTTAGTATCCCAGCAAATTCAATTTCATGTTCTACTAATAGAACTGTTGTGGACTGCTTATTGCTTATATAGTTGATATAATTATTTCCGTTGCCTACTCTTGCATATGAATGGGCTTGTTGTAAACACATTATGGTAAATTATAGCCTCACGTTTGTTTTCTACATCTCTGCACATAATTACTTGCAATTGCATAAACCACCGACTGGTGAAAACGTCAATTTAAATCGCATAAATAATCAAAGTTGTTAGGTGAACGACACCAGGATTTTTGTATCACGCATTGATCAACTTTACTCGTCTAGCTGTCATCGCGTTCGGGCTGAGCAAAGAGATGTTGATTGGTCGATGGATTGGATGACTTTAGGTCATTCCAGACATGTCTTGTTGAAAATATGATTCAATGATTGTTGCTCCATTGTGTGTAGCCTACTCACTTGCAAGATACTTGAAAAAAATGCGAATAAAATAATTCACCATTTACGGGCGTACCAGACATTTAACATCCATAATCCTGCCCTAAAACTTTCATGGAAAACTATTTGTCAACATATTATAATTATTTAACCAGACGCGAATCAACTCTTCGTCAATCTAGTGAGGAAGTTTTGTGACTTTCTAGTATTTAGTTAAATAGTTATAATTTTTGTAATGTACTGGTGCGTTGAGACACATTTTGATGTGTTTGTTGTCCTAATGTATAAAAACCTTTTATGTTATATATATTAATATATATTGCTCTGCACCCCCTGGGTAAAATTCCTGCGGACGCCCATGTTGGTCCCAAATAACTGTTGTCTCGTACCGACCTCACATTCACATCTATCGCCCTTTTCACGCACGTTGTTTCAATGAAAGTCAATAAGTTCCCGGCGTTCTCTCACACTTGTAAAGGCGGTCTTAGTTGCGTGCACAAGCGTCATTCATATTGTTATTAAATCATCTTTATTCATGTGACCCATACCATACATTGTGAAGGTATAACCGGCTCCTCTGGAAAGAGAGAGAGACGGCAATTAATAATTATTCTAAAACTAAAACTAATACTACTACAGTACAGTACAGTTTTGTATAACAAAATCTATATTTACTATTAAGATCGAATGAAGTAGGTTAAAATATGTGTGTGAGGTGGTGACAGTAGTAGGATGACGGATGTGATTGTGAATTAAGTGAATGTGAATAACAACATAGACTTGGGCCTATTTCAATATTAATATTTATTTGTTTGTTAGTTCAATATATTAGTCACGTCCGCTGAGTTTGGAGTTTCCAGGTATCCAATAGATAGTCGTAAATGATCACAATGGACATGTTTCAAGTAGATGGTAGGAACTACATATGTAGAAAATTAATTTGGTACCAATGGACTCGGGAGATATTTTTTGAAGATATAATATGTGACTAAACACACGAAATAACATTGCGAAACGGGCGGGGCGCGAGTAGCGAGCCCAACCACGGCAACACTGCGTGACGTCACGGCGGGGCCGACCAATGAAAGTGTAGGGAGCAAACTTCAAATGGTGGGTTTGCCGTTTTCCTGTTACTCCGTGTGACAGCATGACTCTTGCGTTGTGGTGAGGCTTAAAGTCGATCTATTGAAACTTCATTTATAATGATATTTAGCTGAAATTTACAACATGCACTAAAGTAAGTGTGTTCTTCATTTATCTTTAAAAAAAAACGGGGGTCACCGGTCTACTTTTTGAGTTATTTTTCCTTAACGATTACGCAATTCCCCTATCTTCACAATTGTAAGATTGATAAAACCTACACCTGTTGACCAAAAACACGGTACAGTAGACTAACATGAAATTAAACATGATTTAATCATGTATTACATTGTAGATAATTAACCCTTAAGGACTCGCGCCTATTTTCATAACCCTAGGACTCGCACCTGGGTATTTTTTACCCATGAATTCTAATTAGTATAATAGTCGTTATATGTCTTTGATTTCATTTTTGTCGCACGAGGCACTTACTTATACTATTGCCTGTTCATTTGTACTCTTTATATCAAATACATTTTTTTTTGTTTTTGAGTAATATAAGTTTTTCAAAATATGTGCAAAAAGAAGTAAAATTATACGTGAATTTATATTTTATTCATTATTTCCATTTCTGTGCGAGCTATGTCACACTATATGTAGTGTTTTTATTGAAAGGTATAATATGAAAGGTATAATAATAAAGATTTTCTCAAACAGAACTATAATAATAATTAGCGCTATAATTAGCACTAGCCAAAAAATAAAACTTCAGCACTCGCGTGTGGGTAATTCTTACCCAGAGCAGAAACGAACGCCTACACAGCACAAGAGACTAACTCCAACTGCGTGAAGAAAACGCGGAGCTGTGACCAAGTGGTCAACTTGAAGGTATAGAGTGGGAGGAGGGTATGGCTTAATTTGGCACGAAGATATCAGTCTTTTCATTGGCTCTGGGTATTTTTTACCCACACGCGAGTCCTTAAGGGTTTTAAACACTGATTCAAACACGACTTTAAAAAAGGGCTTTATCCTAAACGTTGAAACAACAAGTAATAATAGTATTGCATTGCATAAGGCACCAACAGCACTGTAACAGCTAGTAAGCCTAATAACAGTCAGATGGTATCAGAGGGAGTTTGAAAGTAAATTGCATTTTCGCGGGCATTTTTTAGTTTTCAGAAAACATATGACTCAATTATTTCTAGTGACCTTACAATCACCTGATAATACAGAATTGCTCTCACATCGACTGACAATATAAACATGAAGTTATTGCAATGCATTGCGATAAAAATGATGGAAAAAATCCCAACGAACTAGAAATACAACAACTCACAATTTCATCATTATTAGCTTGGCTGCAATAATTGCTGCCATAATGTACATACATGCACTAGCATATTAATATTGGTTACACACTAATTATACTAATAAGCTTTTCTGAACGGGCAATCGAGGTCATTGGATAGACACGAAGAAGGGAGTGTAATGATGCTCACAACTCTCATTACATGAGTTCGTAGAATCTGCGTTCGGATCCCAACATTGTCAATTCGACTGAAAGTGTTCCCAACTATTCACGTTTATTGAAAATAAAAAATAAAAAAACGTGTTTGGTATTTACAGAGTCTACCCACTTAATAACAAGACTGATTTTCAGTGGGGGACTTTAATTTAAAGAGACTAAACCAACCCTGTAGGCTCCGAACACCATCGTCGAGTGAGCGATAACCAATCAAAGATCTATATACTTCAAATATGAAATATATGAATCAGTGATTGGACAGTGCTTTATTGATTATTGTACTTCTTTGTGGTTTTAGGAACCACACTTTATTTGAATGTACGAAACAATAATAGTAATAAGCATTCAAAACTGATTAATCAATATTAATAATTCAATTAATTAAAGGGGCAATAGCATGGCATGCGACAAAAGTGGTCATTTTGGCGATGGTATATTAAAAAATAAATATATCTGAAATTGCAAAGATGAGTATAAATTAAAAATATTATAATAATTGTTTTGTCATCAACGATTTGTATAGAAAACCTTTCATTTGTCGGTGGGAATTGTAACAGTTTACGGCCTTCATTAATTCTTGTCGTAAATACGAATATGTGCGTTATCTAAAGTGTGTAGTCCTACAATGGACAACAGACAACTATGGATATGTCACCTATTCTATTACATTCACTTTATGTGTTATACCATTGCTTACATCACCATTCACCATAATACCATATAAGATTAATTAATTAAACTTTAAACAGGTCTAGAATTTTTTACCTCTTAGAAATCAAATGCGTAGGAGTTCACACAATTCGTGTTGAAAGTTAAAGTACCCACATGTCATGTCCTGTGACATTACTTCTTACTGTTATGGCGAGCCCGTGTCGGTCCACGCCTAGACCGCTGAAATTATGCAAACCGCCAAAGAGCAAACACTTATTTTTTAGGTGATGTTATTTTCCTAACAGATGCCATTTTTCGATGTTGCCAAGTCGATGGGCTTACCGGTGTATCGCAGGACTTTCAACTTTCTTTCAAATTTACAAAGGGGTAGGACGAGTGACAGAAGAAGGTTTTGATTAATAAAAGCGATGTGACAACTATGGAAGGGGTGGTTGGTCATTTAGAGGGGACAGACCCGCTTGTTGCACACGAGCGATTTGGAATTTGCGAATGAAAATCCTCAGTACCGGTCTCCCAAGTTTGGGACACGAATCCGGGACAGTGTCCCGATTTTATTAGATAGACTAGAAATATATGTGTAAATTGACGTATTATTTATTAACGTTACGAGACAAAGTCACTTGATATTATATGAGATGAGATGGTATCCAGACGTGGGGATTAAGCCATCCCAGGTGGGAATACCTTTCTGTAAAACAGAGCCAGGGATGAAATTACGAAAGGGGGGTTTCCCCCCTCCCTCCGTACATTCGCACCCTGGCTATTCCCGACAACCTGTGACAGGAGTATGATATACACATCCACGAATAAAATACAACAATAATCAATTCGCGATTCACTTTTCAAATTCTAACTATTTGTGTTACTCCGCTGAAAGTTACAAAACAAAAAAATCATTGATCTATTGTATTCATAATAGTAACACCACATGTAATAGATATGTGGTACATATGCTGATACATATGTGTTCCTGTTCTTAGGCTATGCCTTTTCCATAGTCCCAGAGTAGCTAAAAATGGAAATATTAATACCGCTACAAAAACCATTTTTCCAAAATATTCCCCACCAATTCACCACATTTTTAAATCTTAAAAACGAAATTTGCAAAAAATGTTCACCATAAACTCCAGCCTCTGCCGACACCTAATAAGTAAATGATATAAAAACAACTTAGTGAGTAGAATCAAGACATTGATATGAGCATTGCGAACCACGCGAACGAAGTGTGACCGTCACGCGTCAGGCGTCACACGTCAGGCGTCACACGTCAGGCGTCACGCATCACGCATGCTCATTGCGCCCAGCAGGCGGTCGAGGTTGATTTATGTTTATGAGGTGTATGATGTGACGGCGTCTGTTTGTATCGCTCCACCTAACTGATATACTAGCTACATGTAACGTGATCCTTCACTAGCCACACGACACTGCGACTAATAATAAAAATAATAATTTTTTATCGCACACATTTTTTATTATTAGAATACAAAATGAATAGTACAGTACAACTTGTTCCACAAAGCCATTAAGCTTAACGGTGGATGAATAATAATAATAATAATAATAATAATAATAATAATAATAATAATAATAATAATAATAATAATAATAATAATAATAATAGAAATAATAATAATAATAATAATAATAATAATCATCATATTAATATTAATAATAATAATAATAATAATAATAATAATAATAATAATAATAATAATAATAATAAATTATTACTTTTAGCTCAATATATTACAGCATTCGTGAAAGGAGATAAAGGCATTCCTCAGTTTTTTATAAAACGAAAAGACTGCAGATACACAAAATTCAGCACACTACATGTACCAAATACATGTTTGCCAACTCTATACTAACTCCTTGTATTGCAAACAAAATTCATAAACATTGTGAAGATGAACTTATTATATTAGCAGAAAATCAAAAGTGTCGTAGAAAATATTCAAAAGGTTGTAAGGAGCAATGAAATATGTTCATTAGTTATGGGAGACACATATTTGTCCAAAAGAAATATTTATACTGGATATTTTGATTACATAAAAGCGTTGGCCTACGACTTTGTGCCTCACACATGGCCTGTGCATGTATTAGAAATATGTTAACAAAATTCAATATTAATCCAGTTCATGAAGAAAATTATGAACACATAGAGAACAAATTTGCATATAAAATTGCAAGAAAGCTTTATCAACTGGTAAACATAATTTTCAAGCGGCAATTTACAAGTTCAGTTTATCCTAAAGTTAAATAAAAAAATTAAGAAATCTCTCTCTCTCTCTCTCTCTCTCTCTCTCTCTCTCTCTCTCTCTCTCTCTCTCTCTCTCTCTCTCTCTCTCTCTCTCTCTCTCTCTCTCTCTCTCTCTCTCTCTCTCTCTCTCTCTCTCGCTCTCTCTCTCTCTCTCGCTCTCTCTCTCTCTCATAAAGACCATTATCTATCTATCTATCTATCTCTATCTCTATCTCTATCTCTAAAAAAATAGAAGTGCTTTTCGTTTTGAGTAACTGTAATCCAATAACGTTTTGAGGTAAGTAGCCAAATTGTAAATGTAAATGATTAACTTTTAAAAAGTAATGTTTACCGTAATGCTATACAACAGCCAAACCACAGACAACTAAAGCCAAACGAACCAACCAAGACCCAGTACCAGTATTAATTGTTATGTAATCCCTCTACCACCTACATGACCGGTTCAAGCTGTCTCGTTGCACTGTAGCTAATGTGCGAAGGGCAACATAAAATACACATTTCATTGCTTTTAGCCAATGCAATTTAAGTGCAGTAAAATATCGTTAAGTGCAACCAATTTTCAAGATAATGTCAGCAGGTACTTTTAATAATGATCATATTTTACTTTAGTTGGTGCTTATTGAGCATTACATACATGGAGTTTTGAGAACCTGTTCCACACTAAAACAATCCCAGTGTGCAAAAGCAAATAAACATACATGCGTTATGCAAATTAACGTTTTTGAAAAGTCCTGATGTTTTGTTGATAGTTATACATAATATCTTGAACAACACTAGCCGGTTGAATATAATAAATGAATGAATAAATGAATGAATGGATGAATGAATGAATGAATGAATGAATGAATGAATGAATGAATAAATAAATAAATGAGTAACTAAATGAGTAACTAAACGAGTAACTAAATGAGTGCAACCCTAATTGTAGCTCGGCGCTCACAGCCCTACAGATGAATGGAATGACAGCTTCCCTAATTGATTCGCATGATCGCGGTCAAATACCGGAAATAACAACCAGTGCAATAAATGCAATATGCAATAGGCAACTGAATTAGCACTACTACAACTTATAAAATAACAATAGGTTTTTATTTTCGATATTTCATGAATGTGAAATTTTGAATGGAAGCTCTACTTCGAAAACTGGGCAAGTTGTTGAGTTTTTAGTATTGTTTTAAATATTACGGCCATTGGAACAGGTGTTAATTCTAAGAAAATGTTCAATCATCATACTGTATTAGGATTTTCGGTTATGCACGATAAGCCGATAATTGCTTGTCAATTATGTCGAGTGGACGAAGCGCGCGGGTGTTGACAATGAAGGAATCTTAGGGGTCGGTAAAAGCCCACTCTTGCAGTGGCGTTTGCCATTTCTCGCGGTCTCATCCTGCAGTGAGACAAAGTTTACGTTCGTGCCTCCGTGCGGGAAAGTACCCCATTAACCAAATGCGCATGATTTTTTAACTAAACCCTGATATGTTTCGCGCCACCCTATAGTAAATTATTGATTTCCAACGCATTACCTATATAGATTTGCATTACAAACTGCGTGACACACCACAGTTTTTGAGTAATTGACCCCTGTTCGTACCTCCGTGCGTGAAACGTTACGGGAAATTATAAACCATTAACCAAATGCGCATCACTTTTTTTTACTGAACCCTGATATGTTTCGCGTCATCTTTAGTAAATTATTTATCTCCGGTTACCAGAAAGCGGGTAACTGCAGCTTTTTTTCTGCATATTGTGTGACACATTGCATATAAGGACCCCCCCTTGCAGCGGGGTTTGGCCTCTTCATTAAACTACCCGATATTGTAATGTCCGGTGTAAAACTTGTTCATTTTTCACATTGATTCTCTCTTATTACGTGATTTATGCTATTTCATTAAATACATGATTGGTAATTACTCATAACATTTTCTGTTTTGTGTTTGTGCTGCTCACAAATAAGTTAGTTCTGAGTATGCTAGTGTGTGTACCCGACAGGGTATATCTTACTATCTTTGGTGTTCACCATCAATCTAGAACAACCCCTGACACAGCAAAGTTGCCAAATTATTATTATGGTCATTATGCACGTGTCAGTATTCTGATGTTATTGTAGTTGTCCTAATCGGGTCATCAATCTAGGACAATTACAATTACATCAGAATACTGACACGTGCATAATGACCATAATAATAATTTGGCAACCTTGCTGTGTCAGGGGTTGTTCCATATTGATAGTGAGAGTGTTAGACACTAGCGTACTCAGAATTAATCTAATTGTGAGGCAGCACAAACACAAAACAGAAAATGTTATGAGTATTGCCCAATCATGTATTTAGGCCCGGTTTTTCAGTCGGTTAACGGGGTCGTTAGCTGACGAGCTATGAAGGAAGGTATGCCTACTCTTTGACGGTTGTATCAGCTCACCGATCTATGAGCTAAAGTCGCTCCACAGCAACTTTGGGGTTGGGGACGTCACAGATGGGCGTGTCGGAGCCAATCAGCGGGCGGCTTTCAACAATACTCTCATTTGGTTGGCCAAGCCTCACTCATCTGTGACGTCCCCAGCTCCATAGTTGCTGTGGAGAAACTTTACGAAAGTAGGCCTACTCTTTGACTTCGACGGTTCCCCTACACCCAACGTTTTGGTTTGGTGACTCACCACTATTATTATCAGTTCGAAACAATATATTAATAATATCCACAGATTACTGTTAGAAATTATCCGAATCGATCTGTACTCCTAAAATACATGAAAAAAAAAACACGTTTTAAAAAATCCTCTATGGCGCTTTTGTAGGGATAAGGAGGGAAAACTTTGTTTCTAGTGGAGGGGAAGGTGGAAATATGCATAAAAACTAAGTGGGCTAGTGGGAGGAAAAATACCGGGGGGGGGGGGGGGGGGGTGGGTAAGACCAGGAGTACGGCGAATGCGCAATAGCTGAACTCTGCCATAAAGCAGACATTCAGCACAGACGAAAGAACCTCGCGTGTTTGAGTTGGTCGTGGGTAGGGGGGGGGGGGGGGGAACTGCGAGTTATGTCGTTCTAATTTGAAAGTAAGCTCATTAACTGTTACTAATTAACAAGGAATACTGTATGACACGTTGTTAGTGTGTATGCTAAGGTTGTTTGTTTTCTAAGATAAGACTCCATGAGATTCCTCGAGATCGGCATTTCCATATTCGTTCATGTGTGACTGCGTTACTCATATCTACGGCTTCCGTGTACAGTATACTCAAGTAGAAGAGGTTTGAGGTTTGTTCAGATTTTGTTTTGACAATACATTACTTATCTGTCGGTATGTAAGTTTGCTAACGCACGGGCGAGTCAAATTTTTTTTTCTGAGTAAAATGTCAGTTTAGTCAGTCATGTAGTCAGTCAGTTATTGGATAATTTAAAAGGAATGTCCAAGGTATTTGTAGTTAGCCTTCTCGATCACAATATTTGCCTCATGACTGGCCAAACTTTGGGAATCCTTCTGTGAGAAATTGTCATAGAAGGAGTCGAAAACGGGATCTTATCGCAGACAATTCCTTAGTAACTGTGTTTACGCTCGCACTTTGCTTGGGTATTTGCGCGGGCTTGTCTCAGAGTGTCTCGCCTGTGACGAAAGGATGTGTAAGGTAGTCTTGGGTAGAGTATAAACGATATGCGTTGCCTCTAGTGCACAATCCACAGTGCGAGCGTGAAAACAGTTCACTGTACGCAAGTTCTAACACAAGTTGGAATGTCGGTATTTTTTAAAAATAATTCTAGTGTACATGCATGTCGTATTATGTCAATACTTTCTAAATGGCAAATATGTAATCATAAAAAATACTAACCAGACTTTTCAATATGCGTGTAAATACGGCAAACATATGCGAATTTAAAGTAAATTTTCCTCATTAGGGAAATTAGATGTGTTTCTCGATGAAGCATTGAATAGGAAGAAAAAACATTGCAGATAAACGTGCCATTGAGTTGAGTGAGCTAACGCTAATAGTTCGCGTTCACGACATATTACGACCGCGCTCAAGTGAATATTATCGATTTGAAAACAATTTATAGCTAATTCCTGGGGTGGTATGCGGGTTCTAATTTTCGCTATATAGAGCTAAGGTTTCGATATCCTTAACAGACATACCTGGTTTTGAGCACTACAACTGACACTAAATGTTTCACTAACCAAATTCACTGTAGTAAGAATGGATACAATTCCAAATCCATTTGATAAAATGTGTTTGGTTTCATAAGAAGCGAACCACAATTGGATGGTGTTTTTGAAGGTGAAAATATTTTCGTTATTGTATTGAAAGAGAAGTTATGTTTTTAAATAACTTTTACCCATGAACCCCTTGAACCCAAGACAGTGAACACGATGTATTGTAGTGTACAAATTAATACTGGTTCATTTCTTCATTTTTACTTTGCTTTATTTTATCGCGTGATTTATGGATATACGGTGACTGTATGTGTGTTTCTTTATAGCTGCTGTCGTTACTTTAAGTATGCTCTTAGTTTGGCTAATTCGTCGGCCCGGACATGTTACCGAGAGTATTGCCTGCGGCAACTATTCATGACCTGATTTCAGGAGGGCGTGTCGTGTTTCGTGACGAATAATAATGAACCAGTTGTATTGTAAATTACGTTGTATTTATTATCTCTCTAGCCTCGTAACCCCGGCTTCATTACAGTAACACCAACCTCCAATCTCCTCATGCACCGCCCGGCGCCAGTACTACCAACATAGGCTGCACCAACACACGGCGGTCTATTTGAACTACACCACATCTCTCTTTCTATAAAAGGTGGCAAATTGCAGATGGCAACTATTTACTTAACATATATAACAAACACTAAACTATGCTACAAACTACTAGTATTGTCAAATTATTGAAAGTGCCATGAATGTCTATAATTTATTCATAACTTGGAGAGTATCGCCTGGGGGGACGTGTCTTCCGGTTGCTTTGACGGGCTGGGAACTGCTCTCTTCTAGTCTGCTGCTCTGGCTCCGGGAATGTTTGAGACGGGTCCCCCACCTTGGACGATGTCGAACTGCATGGCTGAGCAATGGGTTCTTGAGTTGGACTTGAGCTGTTGGGCTCAGTCGCCGCAATGAGATGTTTACGGTTTCGCCTTACAGCTCCCTTGCTGGTGTCAATGACATATGACCTAGGCTCCATTGTTGGTTGACTTACAGAACCAAAACGCTGTAGGTCAATGACCCACACCTTCTCCCCTTCTGACAAAGGGCGTAAATCAGACGTACGGTGTCTGATGTTGTAGTCTGTTACTTGTTGATCTTTTATCTTCCTCATTTCTATTTGAATTTTTCCATGATTGGGAAGTCTTGGTCTGAGATGCGAGTCGGTTTGTGGCAAAGTGTCACGAAGATGTCTGCCCATTAAAAGCTGAGCTGGTGTGGCCCCACATGACAATGGAGTGTTACGATATGCTAACAATCCTAGGCATGGGTCTTCAGACTTTTTTAGTATGTTCTTACAGATCTGCACGGCACGTTCCGCTTGTCCATTTGATTGGGCATATTTTGGGCTGCTCATCCGCAACTTGAAACCATACATTTCAGCGAACTGTTTGAACTCGTATGACTTAAACTGAGGCCCATTGTCACAACATACTAGTCGTGGAATGCCATGCCGGGAGAATATAGTTTTTACTTTGTTGATTACGTCTTTGCTAGTGGAAGATTGCTGCATGTAAACTACTTCGGGATACTTTGAGTAATAATCTTGAATTACTAAAAACGTTTTACCTTCCACCTCGCAGAGATCTGCACCCACCACAGTCCATGGTAATTCAGGTATGGCTGTTGGAATCATTGGTTCACAGTGATTGGAGCGTTGCTTTATACAAGATTCACAATTGTTTACTTTGTTTTCGATGTGATTATTGATATTTGGCCACCAAATGCTGCTTTTGGCTCGTTGTTTACAGCGCACCATCCCTTGGTGACCTTCATGTATTCGATTGAGCATCTCCGACCTTAGGCCTGCCGGTATGTAGATCCTTTCACCGAGCATTAGAAGATTGTCTACGAATGATAGTTCATGTCGGTACTTGTGGTAGGGAGTTGTTTTTGACTCACAATCGGATATTTCTGGCCAACCATTTATGACATACTGTTGTATTTTCTGACAAGTTTTGTCAGTGGCTTGTGCCTCTTTTACAGACTCAATCGTGGCATCTGAGAATGAACTGCGAATGATTGCATCAATACATATTTTAGTTTCATATTGCATCAAGATATCACTTCCGGTATCCACATTTTGTAATGGGGCTCGCGATAGTGCATCTGGAGTGAAGAAGCTCTTTCCTGGCACGTGGACAATGTCATACTGGAATTTCATGAGTCGCATTCTGAACCTCTGCATTCTAGCTGTCAGTTCTGAGATTGGCTTATCACCCAATAGCTGGATCAAAGGTTTATGATCCGTGCAAATTAAGAATTTTAGCCCTATTAGGAACTGTTGGAACCGTTCACAAGTCCACATTATACCATGTGCTTCCTTTTCGATCTGTGCATACCTGCGCTCAGTGTCGCTTAGAGCTTTGGAACAGTACATCACTGGGTGCCACCTTCCATCTGGTTGACGCTGCTCTAGTATCCCTCCTATGCCATAGTTTGACGCATCTGCTGATACTTTGGTCTCCAGGTTTGGATTGAATAGAGCGAGTGTTGGTGTCGTTGTCAACATCACCTTAAGTTCATCAAACGACTTCTGGTGAGCATCTGTCCACAAAAATTGTCTGTCTACTTGGAGCAACTCTCTGAGATCTTTTGTTCTGTCTGCTGCATCTGGTATGAATTTCAGAATGTAATTTACCATTCCCAAGAATCGGCGAACAGCTGACACATCCGTTGGGATTGGAAACTCTGTAATAGCTCTAATACGGTCGGGATCTGCTTTCAGTCCCTCGCTCCCCACAATGTGTCCCAGGAAGTTTATCTCTCGTACTTTAAATTTACATTTATCTTTATTTAGGGTCACTCCAGCCCCCTGTAGTTTTGTTAGTACTTTATGAACTCGTTCATCATGCTCTTCTTCATCTTTTCCATAAATGATTAGATCATCCAGGTGAGCCAACACCCCTTCTTCATTCTGGAGAATTTTGTTGATAACTTTCTGGTATACTTCTGGTGCGGATGAAATCCCAAAAGGTAATCTATTGTATCTAAACCGCCCGAAAGGAGTTATGAATGTTGTGAGTATTGACGACTCTTCTGCCAGTGGAACTTGCCAAAATCCGGAGCTGGCATCCACTTTGCTGAATATATGTGCATCTTTTAACTTTCCCAGTGTCTCGTCTACGGATGGTAATTGGTGGAGTTCTCTTTGAACACTTTTGTTCAGCTCCGTATAGTCAGCACAAATTCGGATGTCTCCATTAGGTTTGGGAACTGCAAGCATTGGAGCACACCACTCCGTTGGTTTATCTACGGGTGAGATAACTCCTTCTTTTGTCATCCGGTTTATTTCTTTGTGGACTTTTTCCATTAACGGTATCGGCACGCGTCGTGGTGTATTGATCGCAAATGGTTTAGATTCGGGCGCGAGTTGAATACAATATTCAGTGCAGTTGATCTTTCCCAGTCCCTTGAACAAACCAGGATATTTCGTATTAATTGATGTTGGAATTTCTTGATTGATTTGATCAATGCACTTCATCATTTTTAGTTTGATTAGGGCAGGTCTACCCAACAGATTTTCTCTGGTATCAAGCACAAACAACTCTGTGTTGATAACCTGTCCCCTCCACGTGATTTTGGTGTGGATTTTACCCAAAATCTTTAATTTTGCATTTCCTGCACCGACGAGTTTCTGTTTGGTCGACAGCAAAATCATTTCTTTACTTTTATTTAGTTGCTTGTATGTTTCAATGTTTATAACGTTTTCGTCCGCTCCACTATCGATCTTGAATCTAACTTTTCTGCCCTTTATTGTTACATACGTTCGCCATGGCTCTTCAGTTCCGCCTGTTATTTTCCCCGATTGGGTTAGGCCTACATTTTCTTGATTGTCTTGAACCTCGCAAACTGTGTTAGGGTTTGGTTCTGGCTTGGTAATTTCACCCAGGTATGAGTAGTTATCATGCACTTCGCTCTCGGAATCGTTACTTTCCGAATCTACTTCATCCACGTTTTTAGTCCGGCACATTTTCCTGAAGTGACCTGTTCGTTTGCACTTATGGCATGTAGCTTTATAGGCTGGACATTCTTTAAATGAATGACTCTGGTTTCCACCACACCTTCCACATTGGCCTACTGCTTTAGCCTTTCTATCCGTCTGCTGATTAGCGTGTTGTTTATTTGAAGGCCATCCATACTTCCTTTTGTAATTATTACTTATTTGCTCTACATTCGCTGGACTTATGCCCTTTGTTTCTTCGGTTGATGACGAACTAGCCCTAACAATTTTCTGTTGGTTTCGAACCTCTTCTGCTTGTATTACTCGGGCCATAACCTTTTCCAGTGTTATAGTTTCGTCTTGTTGCATGGTTTCAGACAACCGTCTGTCTCGGATACCTACAATTATCCTATCTCTAGCAAGCTCGTCTGCTAATGTACCGTATTTACAAGACTTTACCAATTGCATGATCTCCTCAATGTAATCTTGGGCTGGTTCTCCTTCCCTCTGGTATCTTTGGTTGAACTTCGCTCGCTCATAAACAAGATTAACTCGCTTTGTATAATAGTCGAAAAATATTTGCTTTACGACCTCATACTCAACAAGGTCTTCTGGACCTTTCTTAAGTGTTGTGAGGAGTTTTTCGACTTGTTCCCCCATGCACAGGAGCAAATTGTCAACCTGTATACGTTGTTCCCTCTGAATCAGGCCCGATGTTGATCTGTACCTTTCAAACCTGGTAATCCATGTCTCCCAGTCACTTGCCATGAAGGAAAACCTCTCAGGTGGAGGGCCACTATAGCTATATACCTGCAGTGGTAGGCCTGAGTTTAACGGACCATGGGTGGGTCCTTCTGTTCCCCCATGCTGGTTCATAGCTTGCATTTGTTGTTGGAGAGCTTCGATTTGCCTTTGCAATTCCTCCATTTTATTTTGTTTCTTATTTGTTTTTGTACACTAGGCCTATGTGCAAGCACTACAATTTTATTAATTTCACTTGTTTGCTGTAGCTACGTCCCTGAACCTTGTTTCTAGGTATTCAGTAGTCTACTCACCATGTGCTCCTGTCAGGCGTCAGCCTAGGGCTTAGTCCTGGCCCATTTTTCACGACTATACACGCTTTTATAAACTGGGGTGGGTATTGTTTTGTTTCTTCAGAATGATTTTCACCCCACACCTGGCACCATGTCGTGTTTCGTGACGAATAATAATGAACCAGTTGTATTGTAAATTACGTTGTATTTATTATCTCTCTAGCCTCGTAACCCCGGCTTCATTACAGTAACACCAACCTCCAATCTCCTCATGCACCGCCCGGCGCCAGTACTACCAACATAGGCTGCACCAACACACGGCGGTCTATTTGAACTACACCACAGGCGTTGGTTCGATGATGGCGTTTTTGGGACCGGTCCCTACTCTTTTGTGATTCTTACGGGAGAGGGTCGAACCGAGTAGTCTGATTGGCAATATTAGACTTGAAACAGCCAGCGTACAGCAGAGAGGGGGTGACTAGGGTAAGACTTAGGATAGTCTTTATGTGAAGACTCGCGTGGGTAATTCGGGGCATTCAACCATGGAACGGAAGAAGAGGTAGACCTGTGCTATAAGGTGGAACGGTGGGAAGACCCGAGGGAAGAGCTTGGAGGCCGATCGTGGATATGGACCGTGGAGTCATATCACACCACGGGGTCAGAGTTAGCCACCTGGGGAACCAAGGTAGGGGTATTACAGCTACCCTCTGGTTAGGAAGGTTAAGACGTCATCAGACCTGGAAGACAGATTAGCCATGACTCAGCCACGTAGGATCAATGTGTTCGTGTAATTCAATAAATACGGTTCCTCAATTGTTTGAACCTAAGTCCTCTCATTCTAAGACCTAACTGCCTGAAATGGTATGTCCCGATCCCAGTGATGTGAGAACCACCCCTAGAGCTACGCCCCAGTACTTCTTCTGGTCCGTCAACTGTAGGGACCATGGGTTCGAGGTTGAGCTGATGGGGTTGGATTGGTGACACGGTAGGTTCATCACTATCTAACAATATTATTTTCTTTATTCGTAGATTCGTTCTTACCGATCGGTCTCTGAAACGATTTTATAACTAAAGATATGTTGGAAGAGCCCTTAAAAAACTACGATTAGTTATCTAATCCAAATTCTATTATTATTATTAATAACACTGTAATACAGCCGAGCCAGATCCTTGGTATATATTATTTTCTTCATTCGTAGATTCGTTCTTACCGATCGGTCTAAGAAACAATTTTAAAACTAAAGATATTTTTGAAGAGTCCTTAAAAACTACGATTAGGTAGGGAATCCAAATTTTATTATTATTATTAACAACACTGTTATACAGCCGAGCCAGATCCTTGGTATATAATTTTTTCTTCATTCGTAGATTCGTTCTTACAGATCGGTCTCTGAAACGATTAACTAAAGGTATCTTTGAAGGTTTGAATTTGGTCCTTTTGACCAGGTAGAATGCAAATATCGTGATGGGCAATATATTTTATAAATTAACTTTACAATGCAAACTTTTTTATGACACTAGATATTCACAAGAAAAATAATGAAACATTTCTTTTTGAAATGTCCTAAACAAATTAGTAATATTTTTTCGCTGGGAATTATCGAGTGTATTTGAGTTTTTCAACCGCGTAAAGGCAAACAGAAAACTTTGTAGCAAAGAAATTGGTATTGAAGATCTCGTTTAGATGAAATATCGCCGAGAAATGTTAGATAAATATCCGTTCAGGAACTAAGTGTTATATTACTATCATAATATATACTTGCAGTGGAGTTGATTCAGAAAATAAATGTCAGGTCCCACAATATTTGCTTGCATTGTTGCCTGTTGAAAAATTAAATCATACCAGAATTCATGTTCTCTTAACATTAGACCTTCCAAAACCTTTCAGCATGAATATTACGACTTTACTGGCTGAATTTTGTAACATTTTTATTTGTTTTTTAAATTCGATCCTGCTGAAACACCCCATCAACTTCTAGACTTAACAACTTGTACCGATGACCCAATAGAATAGCTCATCATGTGGACGTAACTTCAAAGCTTTGTACAGATCCTGTTTCCTATTGACTAGTTTTAATGTTGCATTAGAGATCGACTGATGACGTTTTCTCGTCCTGCTTGTGAGATTTAGTTCAACCTGAGCCTTAATAATAAGTTGACTCACAAAATAATGAAATTACTGAAATTAATTCACAGCGTTAACATTATTTAACACACTGTCCCAATTTTGATTGATGATGTAAGCACTAAACAACTCGTTTAACACTTTTTTAACAGGAATTAATTTCAACCTACGTAGCGAGTGGACTAGAGTAGTAAAGTGATCAATTATGCCGCAGTCAGCTGCCATACAATCTAAAACAATATTTGCTGTATTGTAGATAAATATTTGATCAATACAAGTGCTTGTTTATTCTGAATTCGCGTAGGTGTATTTAAAACAGAAATAAAACCTTCAAAAGAATGTAAATTCAAGTAATTGTTTGTTGTCGTACACAATGGGATATTATGAGTAGAATCATGTAAACAGAGAATGTCAATGTTCAGGTCCCCTGGCAAAATACAAGGTTCACTGCACTCCGCCAGAACAGGTTGAATGTCACTAACAAAAGCATATAGATGACACATTGGCCCTGCGATACATGGCGAGTAGCGATATAGCGTACAAATTTTGACAAATAACCTAAGCATTATGCACTCTGCCGTTTCAAAAATGAATGGTTTCCACGTAAACTTCAAATCACTCTTCACGTACATCGCTACACCCCCATAACAGGTCTAGCTTGTAACAACAATGTATAATTTGGCATCTCGTAAAACCGCCTCTCTTCATCACCAATCCACACTACAGTTATAGGGTCCCCTGATGTGCGGTGTGCCCCTCTTCAGGCGACTAGCTAGATATATTAGGGTATTTGGATAGTTGAGAAGGAGTGTCCGAGGGCTGTTAGTAGGACTCAGTCCCAGCATTCACCCAAAAATTAATGTTTTTTATTATATCATGAGAACGCTTCCAAATATTGAAAAATTGATTCTGGTCCTGTCTTTGGTTTTGTATCAGCTACACAATGGATTTAAAAACCTTCACGGTTTGCTATCGTTACGACTGTTATTCTATTTATAATGTATTAATTAATTAATAATTACAAAAAAGAAATAACGATCGTACAAATATATATATTTTATTACTTTTTAATCTCATTGTGTAGCTGATACGAAACTAAAGGCAGGACCAGAATCACTTTTTCAATATTTGGAAGCCTTCTCGTAGTGTAATAAAAAAAAAAAAAAATTGCGCGGTTTTAATACCCAGTCCTGTTAACGACTGAGGAAAACCTCGGAAAAACCTTCAGTCAGGTTTGGCGATCGCCGGAATCGAATCGGCGACCTCCCGAATCAGTCTGTCGTGACTGTCGAGAATCTATTGTGCTGTGCCCATCAAACCACTACAGCGTGTCAGCAAGAAGATGTTATTACAAATAATGTATTTATTTATTTATTTATTTATTATATTGTAAGTGTAGGGCACAATGCCCTCTTTAGCCTGCTGAGTGATGATTGATGGATGAAATGAGGAAGTGAGAAGGGGAAGCCTAGTAGCGGCACGTAGCCTACTCCTGTCGAAGGGGTCCATCGGTTTTACGTCCCATCCGAAAGGACGGTGTAACTTTGACCAGTCATAGCCAATAGGTTCCTCCACTAACCGGGACTGCCGAGCGGTTGAAGAGAAGAACGAAACTGTTACGCAAGCTGTGTGCTCTAACCAACGGTATCTAGTGTTTCAGAGGGGAGTGGTCACCCATCCACCTCCTGACCTAGCCCGAGGTTGCCTACATACAACGTGTGTGTTATACGGTTGTAGTTGCAGTGAGTGAGTGAGGGAGTGAGTGAGTGCGTGAGTGAGTGCGTTCTTCTCGCTTACTCCGCAAAGGAAAGTGGTCCCCCCTCCCTCCACTCTGTCCGCGAGGGGGAGACAAACTGATTCCACCATCATATATAAGTTTGCGAGAACGTGATCTACCACGGATCTTAGTTTCGACCATGGTGTCTCTGGTAATTGGCCTCTTGCTTTGTGGAACATGCTCAGGTACGAACTCGAAAATAGTATTTATGTAGTGTTTATTTTATAATTTATATGCGTGTCAATTTTAGTGTATGTGGTAATTGGTATATTCCTCTGTTGACGAATATTGAGGTAGGATCTTAAAAATATTTATGGTTTACTGTTGAGGATGACATAATTGTGTAAATATTAAAATATTATTTAAATTTTCGTTTTTTAGTGTAGACCAGATTTAAAATATCTCAATTTTTGTATCATAAACATGATGTTTCAATTTTTATTTGACTCCTCTGAACTTTTGTCCAGAAAGGAAATACGTCTGTGATTGATTATTATAATTATTATCATTATTATTATTCTTTTTATATTAACTAAATTATTATTATTATTATTATTATTATTATTATTATTATTATTTATATACATACATATATATATATATATATATATATATATATATATCCGGTCATGCTATCTTCCTCTGTGAAACACGTTGAGGTACAAACATAAAACACTTATATCGTGTAATGTGACATAATTGTGTAAATACTTAACATAATATTATTCAATTTTATGTAATCGATTTGTGTAGTGTGGTTTTTATTTAAAATGCTTTTATTTTCTTTCTAGACTCCAAACGTGCTAATATTGTGTAGTGACTATATGCCTATGTCTCCTGAAACTATTAATGTTTTTAGAATTCGACTTTATTTAAGTGTTTCTTCTTTGAAAACATGTATTAGTTTCGATTCCAAATTTGTGTAACTTTTGAGTGGTTCTCTAATAATTCGCAAATTTCCCCAAAAGCTCAAAATCTAACACTTCAAAAAACAGTCCTGCGATAAATTTAAACTAACTAATGTAGATTGTAGAAATGAAAAGTTGCTAAACTCGAATTAATTATGTTCGTAACAAAACCGTTTGAATAAAAAAAATGTGCGAGTGTTTTCGACATCAATCATAGTTCGTTTGTCCTAAAATGAGGTAAATAAGAATTTGTCACTTTGTGATTTCGGAATTTCCAGTTGCCTGATACATTTGGAATAATTTGAACTGAATACTTTTTAAACAAAATTGAGTTTTTCTTTTATTTATTTCTAAAGTAACAAAAATATGTTTCCTTCAATGCTCACTCCAGTGAACCTAAAACATATTATGAACTAATAATTAAGGAACATGTTTTTTACTTAGAACTATAGATTTCCTGGGTATATGTTAAAGTAAATAAATGTACGTTATTCAAATTTAAAAATAATTCTGTGTGAGTATGCCTTTTAGTGTCACTTAAATTATATTGTTACCATAGTACATGATTATATGCATCATTTTAATTAATAGTTCCTTACATTACCTACTTACAAAATATGAGAGCCTAATTCATGAAAGTAGATATTTCATACTTATATCCGACTTATATCCTAAGCTCATGCTCTACAATAGGTCTTCAAAGTCCTTTTCTGTCTAAATGAGATCACTTAAAACGTATATATATATATATATATATATATATATATATATATATATATATATATATATATATATATATATATATATATATATATATATATTTAATTTTACTACATATTATTTTACAAAAAATAATCACGCCATTATATTATTTTGTGTGGATATTTTTAATGTAGTCGAAAGACAAAAATGTGCATTCGAAAAATACGCTATCTTGGTTTGTCAGTACTGTACGTTCAAAGCCAGTTTCATTCATGTCTCTTCTGAAGACCTCGTTGCACAGTATCCTCGGCTACACTTCGATAGATGTTACTATACATAGTTTCATAGTAATCGTAATGTGTTTTTAAGTTCGAAGTATTTTCCCACGTTGTCAGTATAATCAACTATGAAACATTGCTTTTTATTCACTTTGTTCATATTTACAATGATAATTATGTTCGGCGCTGTTGTGTTATTTACTATGTTCCTATTATATCAAAGTGATTCAGTGAAAAATAATTAACTCATACAAGAATCAATTAACGACAAACGGAGAAGAAACAAGTTTTTTTTCTGCCATTTGACTTATTTACATTGATAATAAATCAACATTACGATACAACAAACGAGTTTATAAAGAGTCTTATCTCAAACAGTAAAACATGCCTAGAATTAATGTTGTTCCTATTGAAATACGGTGCCCAGACTCCCGCTTTTGGCGGGACAGTACCGACTTTCAGCTGTGTGTCCCGTATCTTGTCACACTTCCTGGCAGGACGCACTTTTGTCCCGCTTTTTCGAAAATGCAAAATCTCAGGTTTTGAAACTTCAAGGTTACTTCAATATAATATTGAAATTGATTAATAAAACGATAACATCTTCAGTGCCTGAACAGCCGATACAAATAAATCATATTGTATTGTACCTTACACTTACTTATTGTACATTTATGGAATTATTAATGATTTTTACAGGAAATCCATCACTAATAAAGTAATTATGGAAATGTTGGTTGCTCATTAAGAAACAGTGTTAAACGGTGATCGCTGATAAATCCTCGTTGAGTGTACTTTTACCATTACTTAGTTGTAATTGTTGAGTGGTCAGTATGCACGCCTGCTACTTGTACGGTACTCAGCAACCGTGGCGACTACAGTGCCGCAACTGATTCAATCTTAGTGGATTATAATGAGTACTACTCTGCGTGCCGACCTAAGAAGCACCCTGCCAATCACTACTCTGCGTGCCGACCTAAGAAGCACCCTGCCAATCACTACTCTGCGTGCCGACCTAAGAAGCACCCTGCCAATCACTACTCTGCGTGCCGACCTAAGAAGCACCCTGCCAATCACTACTCTGCGTGCCGACCTAACAAGCACCCTGCCAATCACTACTCTGCGTGCCGACCTAAGAAGCACCCTGCCAATCACTACTCTGCGTGCCGACCTAAGAAGCACCCTGCCAATCACTAACCTCAAAGAAAGGCGATGGTATTGTGGAGATCATAAATGTCAATCATTCCCATTATTCAGCAAAGCACTCACCTTCTCAGCTGGTTCGGCAGCTGAATATGAAGAATGTCGCCTCGACTCAACTACGGACGGGTATCGCTCCCTGTATATAAGGGAAGGTCCCCTTTTTGTTACTGTGTGTCCCCCCGTTGACTTTCGCCTTAGATTTTAGACAAGATTGACATTTACAAGTGTCAACAAAGAAGGCGACGGCTAAGTCGCCCTTTGTGTGTAGTGATTGGCAGGGTGGTTCTTAGGTTGGCACGCAGGGTAGGCTTATATCTATTAATGCAATCATAACAATTATTGGATATAATACGTGTATTTGAAATATGAATATAAAAATAGAATCGGAAAAATAATTACAATGAAAATTATAAATTTGAATACATAATCACAAGGGAAATTGCTCCATGGGGAATATTTTTAGCGAACGTAAGCCCTATAAAGTATATCCGCCTATCTATATATTGGTCACTAGATAATTAACTAACTATACTGGCCACGCCACAAGGTCTATCTATGTCAATGCTATTCACAGCAGGATTCCCAGATAGCTGTATTGTATTGTAATTGTCCACTGCACTGCAATGTGTATTGTACACTGCTGTTATTGTATTGCGACTTCACCAACCGTGAATGGAATGTGACCCCACCACGTCTGACAACAGGCGCCCGATATCATTACTACAATACCATAACGAGTTGCAACTATATAGATTAGGTTGGTAGTTGTCACATGCGTCACTTTCCTATTAGTTATACACAATCCATGACGACAACACCTTGCAAGTTCATTTTACGAGACTATACTACTAATATTTGCATGATGACTTACATACATAATTAAGATAATATATAACGAGGCAATATACATTATTGGTGTCAGACATTTCGTGTAGCCAGAAGCCGTTTCTAGTTAAATGGTTTATTACGAACAATCAAGATGATTGAAGTAACCATATCGTAGATTCTGATTCCAAAGATTACGAAACTACCGACTACCGCCTACCGACTACGCTGCTCTGTCGCATGTAACTACACAATACAGTGACATATAAGGCACGTGGCTACTGATTTCATTCTGTATTCTGATTATTATAGTCAGCTGTGACAGTACACGGGACTACAATGGAGAAATACTATTTACTGGAATCGTTCTAGCCTCAAATCGGGTACAGTTATTACCTCAGACCGTGGAAGATTTCAGGAATATCCCCCTGGTGCGGCATAAATACAGTTTTTAACATGTTTACGGGTCGTTAACGGGGCCGTTAGCTGACGGTCCGTAATCTGTTACCCAACAAACCCTATGCAGATAACGAACCGTCAGCTAACGGCACCGTTACTGACCGATTGAAAAACCGGGCCTAAGTAATTCATGCTTGAAGTTGTTGTAAGCTGGGTGAACGAAATACAAGAGAATAACATGACGGGAGGGTTGGGGGGGGGGGGGAAATGTTGCACTAAAATATTCCTTGAGAGTTATCGTTGAAATAAGGGAACACCATCACGTGACACCTGTCATAAGTGGATGCTTGATATTACTAGGTATAATAAGACTGTTAGTGAGAGTGGAATGCAAGTCAATCATCCTGCTCTGTAGGCGTGCTGTACTGATGCCGACTCCAGTAATAAGCATGCAAATGTATAGTTAACTGCACTTAATCGTAGTGAAATCAGTTACTTCCGTAGACACAGGCACTCGACCCTTACTAAATGCGTAATAGTTATTAATTACTTAATGTGTGTTCGACATATAATCACATCTTGATTGCGGAAGTGCATTTAGAGTTCAGTTATGGGAAACTGAAGTTCCAACCTTTGTAGGCAATATTTACTAGGGTGAAGAGCAAACGAGGTAGAGAACGTTCAGTGTAGCACACAAGGCGCTCATAACGCGAGTGTTGGTATTGAGTAAAACCATAGGGCGCCCACATACCATAATACCTAGTTAGTCATCATGAATTGTTCCTAGGCAGGTTTTCTACGAATGAAATTGATGAGGATTAATGATTATTTTTGCTTTATATCTCTATATTATTGCCGTCGTGATTTTCGGGACAATGAGGGGTGATAGATGAAGATAAAGAACAATTACAAAATACCTTTGCCTTATGCGGGCTTCGAAATCACGTCCCTAGAATAGAATATGATTACTTTTTTATATATTTATTATGCTATGCCATTGTAAATTGTTCTCTCTATCTATAGATCTGATTCGAATCTATACTGTGTTGACAATTTTCTTGTATGTTATGTTCTGTATTATATAGTGACTTAACTGTCTTTGTAAATCAGTTTCAAAATAAATCGAAATGTATATATAACACAAAAGCACATTTCCGATTTTCTTGGCACTACTTTGTATGTGCAAATGTAGCGTAGAATGTATAACTGATTACAATAGTGAAAGGTTGACAGAATTGTCGCGCCCAATACAAGACGATAAGTGTCTTGCAACTGACCACTCGCGCCATAAAACGAACCCAAATAATGAATATTTGTTAGGTAGTTCTGTATAACTGCTTCATGTTTAATTCTGGCACCAAAACTGTAACAAAAAGGCCGGTATCGTGTTTTGTTTTTGTAACTTTCCCCTTATTGATTTAACACGGAAGTCGAAATGAATGTATGTACTCTTGGTTACATTCATTTTAATCGTAATACATGCGCTTGAATGTACTTGGTCTAATGATCTCTTATCGTTGTATGTGTTCTATCACTTCAGCGACTAGTTTCGAGACCAATATGAAGGCTGAGATTCGATAAACATGAGAACGCCACGAATACAGTGAGCTGTAAAAATATTATATTAAGATATTGTCTTCACTGTTTTATACATTGTTTATTATTAAGTGTATAGTTGTATGTATTGTCCGTTGTAAATCAGTTTAATAAGTGAATAGGATAGACATAAAATAAAATACTTAAGCTGCATATATATATATTTCTGTTTCCAAAATAAATCGGTTCAGGGGGTGGATAAAAAAAATTACTTATGCGGGATTCAAATTCACGTCCCTGGTACATACACTTAGAAGCTAAAAAATTAAAATTATTTAAACAATACTAATCAATAATCATACCAATAAATATTATTTCAATTTTTTGAATCTTTTTTATGATTATTAGAACAAAAATAACAATAATTATTATACAAATAATAACTATCATAACAATACTTATAATAATAATAATTTTAATGATTGTAATAAATAAAAATAATAATAATTATTATACAAATAATAATAATAATAATAATAATAATAATAATAATAATAATAATAATAATAATAATAATAATAATAATAATAATAATAATAATAATAATAATTATAATAACAATAATAATAATAATAATAATAATAATAATAATAATAATAATAATAATAATAATAATAATAATAAAAATAATAATAATAATAATAATAATAATTAATAATAATAGTTACGACTATAGTATAATTCAATCACCTCTGGGATTATAGAAACTTGCTGTTATTATTATTATATTGCGCTCATGTTTTTTAAAGTAAGCTAGTAGATTTTACGTTATATAATTAATTTCGTAAGATCCATTCAACACCCTTGGATATTAGTTCATGGTCATGGCCTTGATTTAATTACGCATACACGAATTAGGTGCGTGCGTGTGCCAATATTGAGCATGGGTGTATGAGAAGTTGCTCACTTTCCCTTTATGTAAACACTTTCTGCAATAAATCCTTCATTCCGACACACATTAAACTTGATCAACGATACAATGTTTACTAACGACGTATATTCAAAAACTAAAGCATGAGCTATATTGCGTGTTTTTTCAAAGTTTTTTCTTTCGTGTATTGGTTTAAAACCTGATTTATAGTCTATATTTCCAACAGGACCGATGTATACTGCAAATTTATTGATATTGATATATCTCATTCAAGCCGATGTTTACATGTTATACGCACATGGGTTACGGCTTTAATGTCAAGTATTTCCATGAGATACCTTGTTCAACTTCAGTCGTTACTGTCTTATTATTCCATGTTCATTTTATACACTGTGTTAAAGCTTCACAAATTAATAATATGATCTTCTTTGCGTCGTGTGTGTACTGTTTACGTTGCCGATTTCTCGGAGCCATAATTTAACTCATAGATAAAAATTCCACTCTATGGACAATATCAGTATGGAATATGGATGTTGTCTGGAAGTATTCACTCTTCTTAGTTGAAACTTGCCCCAAATATTATGTGGTTGTTAAATATTTTAATGTTATTGTTCGCGTCATATTGTGTAAAATTAATTTCCTGCGGTAGCTGTCGAAACTCGTCCTTTGTTGTTGTTTTTAAAAGCCAATGCCCTCAGTTTCACAGCTCCCATTCGATTCAAGGTCCGAATATCATAGGGCGGTGTTGGTATGTGTATTTCTATGGTATATATGACCTTCCAAAGTCCTTGCATACGATTCCTCTCGCCCGAGGTAGAGAAACTGCATGGTCCACAGAATTCCCTGGCGGGGTCTCGTCGAACTCAAGAACCGCGCGTGCTGCTAGCGGCAGTTTCGTGGGCCTTGTCTCTCGTATAACTTCCCATTTTTTCAGATTTCAAGAAGAACAGTCCTCTCAATTCTGAAAAGAATGAAAAGTGCAACTACCAATTTTCCAGAAGAGGATGTTTACAGCTTAAATCGCGACGGAATCTTTACAAGCTGTGAATCTCTAATGTGAGTTTCATGTGTGTTTGTTTGTATTTCCAGTGCTTGGCGGGGGGGAGGAACGGGGAAGTTGCTGGAGCGGTTCAACTGGAGAACTATCGACTACGCCTTCCCTAGTGACACTGCAAGGCGCCATGCCCTACAGTCAGGGGACTACATCCCTGAAAACAACCTCCCAGTGGGCATAGAAGTCTGGGCAGACAAACTGTTCGTTACCGTTCCTAGATGGCGGGGAGGTGAGTAGACATTGACACTCCCCCCACCCCCTCCCCGTCGCCTTGATTTTGAGTAGATAAAGCAACCTAAAAACATTCACAATCTATTTTGTGTTTTTTTAATTTATACAATTTTCAAAATAAATATATCACGATTTTTTTTTTAGAGTTATGGAAGAATTTTGGATTGTATGTAAAACGAAAATTTGAGGCCATGTTAAAGCCTGCCCAGAAATGCTCAAAATAGATTTGTCTTTTTTAGACATCTTTTCACATTTCTGTCTCCCAAATACAAAAAAAAAACTAGAAATTAATCAATTTTCGGGACATATCAAAATGCTCTTGGTTTTAAGTGTGAATTTTGAAACCTCTCTAATCAAGATACGACTTAGTAGTAGTGTTTATTTATTTTAGCTTTCGCTAATAGATACAATGTACGGTAGAATATCGAAATTACAATTCCAAATTAAGATACATCATACATACTTGTCACATTGAAACTTTAAAAAATCGTACTGGTTTTAATCTAGCTTTTAAACTGCGGTCAATGAGAACAAATGTCTCATTTGACCATAGTAAGAGCTACAAATTAGTGTAATTAGTGTCATTAGTGTCATTAGTGTAGTGTAGCGCGCAACCACTATTCGCACAGTTTATCACCTTTTTAACATTGTGAAGCGCTCTCAAGGTGTTAATAAAAAAACATTAACTTCGCGTGGCTTTTATTGGTGGGGGAGTTTTGATGAACCATTGTCACCGGGTTTCATTAATAATATGTGAAAGGCAACAATTACAATGTGCATCACGGTAAATCTTTAGCTGGCATAATATATTATCTGACAAGTTTATTATTTCACGCTTCTGTGATCAGTGCAGTGTTTTGAAGTGTCATGGCACCACCTTATCAAGATGCTAATCACTTAATAAGCCAATATTTAACGTACATGGAATTGCCTTAGTGACAACGTCTAAATTATTATGCATTTCAACTGTCATATCAAATCGTGCAAAGTCCTAATTGATCGTTGAAACAAACTGTTATATTCATACCAGAAAAAACCTTTCTCGTCTGTCTTCATGGAAATACAGGTTTCATCATGAGTGGCAGCAGGATAGGCAACAACATAGTCATTCTTGGCCGGGTAGACGGCCAATTCATTTTATAGCATGTAGTGTTTTGACATAGTTCTAAGTTCCTCGTGTATGCAAGTGTGTGTACACCAACCCACTTATTCGCCCCTCCCACCTCACATTTTCTTATGAAATATTCCGGACTAGATTTTTGACTATTCACCTTGTGAAGTGAAACAAGTTGCGTAACATACTAACTAGTTTAAGTTGACACTAGATCAGAATGTCTCTCTGCGGAGTTTGAATAACGAGCCTATTTCTAGGATGTGATATCCGATCATTATGTAACCATAGAAAATTAATAGGATATTAACTATGATGTGACACCATTTTGTGTTGTCAAACGTTTTAATATATAACAACACTTTCACGAGTGGTTTCCTGCGTGTGTTGTTGTTGTTGTTGTCTACTGACCCTCGCCTAACCTGAAAGATATTGACGTTCATATTCACAAGAGCTGCTTGATTCTCCCGCTGTTCTAAAGTAGCCGTCACCTAAAGCGTTCACCCTAGTTATGCGGAGTGTCTTCCCCTCTTACCCCCCCCCCCCCCCCCCTCCACCAGTGTCCGCGCACGGGCGAAGAGAGGCAGTGAAGGATCTAATCTCTATAATAGACCGTTGAGCTGTCAACAGTCATCTAATTAAATAAACCATCTTTCAATACAAATAAATTCCGTTATTCTAGTTATACTAAAGGTTATTATATCATTAATTATTTTACGTGAATTGCATTTTCAGGAAAAAACAATATAAATACGAATTTAGACGAACAAAATAGGTTAATTTAAAATAAGCAAAGTTCTACGAGCATTTATGTTTGCTAACCTCTCAACTTTAACTTGGTTTGTTGTCTTCACTGCCTCTCTTCACAGATCTTTCATTGCCTCTCTTCGCCCGTACGCGGACACTGGTGGGGGTAAGAGGGGAAGACATAACGCATAACTCGGGTGACACTTTAGGTGACGGCTACTTTATAGTCTCCCCCCACGGGTGGATATTTACATTTTAAAGACCCCTTTTTAAGGTTTCCTCTTGATAAGTCTCTTTTCATAGCAATAGTGGAGTCACGAAGGCCAAAGTGCTGTCTTACATCGGGCGACATCAGGAAGGAAGAGGTTTTCATACCAGATAGCTTCTGTATATTTGGGAAAGTAAAGTAAAACCGAGGTTTCAGCTGACTTGTCTAATTGGAATAAGGAAGTTGGCAGGATTAGTATTGGTAACACCCGATTCTGATCTTGCTGCCAACTACACAAGTGGAAGGCTGAGATCTCAGATAGCCAATTACGACTTGACTTACTTTCGCCTCACAATAAAATACCGCTACTCAAAACCGAACAAAAGATTTATCACTGACCAGTGTTTTTTACTTTCATTTTGTTTCTTATCTGGACATCTAATAAACTAACTTCAATGTTATGGCTGCGACCGCGTGTTTAGGTTACACAACTTACCCGTTATGAAGTAACACCCATAATTTAACGCTATAACCACCTTATCTGTGCTATAACCTTAAAAACAAACCTGCAATTACAATTCCATTGCAGTTTCAAAGTCAATGTCCGAGTTGGAGCTTGGTTGGATAATGAAGTAAGCTGTGAGTAAGTCAGTGGTAACTGGTAACTGGTAACCATATAAGGATGAAAATAATTACTCATATGAAAGATACAGATACCAGTGTCCCGAATTAGAGTCTCGTGTCCTACCGCTGAGCCACTTCTTTCGGTAATAAATATAATGCAATGTGTACTTTGTCACTGCAGTTATTACTTTTAGGGTGCGCGCACAAAGAACGCTGATTACTCTCTTACTGGTAACCGGCGCGGGCAAAGCGGAACGCTGGCAACCTGGAACCTGCTTCTATTGTGCATATAGCTGCACTGAAAGCATTGTCAGATTCATGACGTAGCTCAGCGCTGGCAACCAGCGCAGGCAACCAGCGCAGGTTACCAGCGCAGGTTACCGGTTTTCTTTGTGCGCGCGCCATTAGCCAGTACAGGTTTTTTGCTTATAAACATCAATGACTGCTAAACGGATTTTTTTTTTTAATTAGAAAATATTAATACATAGGGAATTGACAAGTATAGATTGGGTAAAATGGTATTTTTTGAAAATTGGCTTACATACAAATAATACTGGATCACAGATAACAAAACTGCATCAACTGCGATCCCTTTTGCTAATTGATACTGAACTAATAGACAATTGGCGGCGCCCCCCCCCCCACTATGAGGTGAAGTGGGAGGGATTTGAATAGTATCATCTCCCCTCACTTCTCCCCTAGGGAACAGCAGAATTTGACTAAAATCAAAGCGATCTGATGGACTAGAGCCTAAACCAGATTCACTTATGACAAATCTACGCCTCAGATATCATCTTCATAAAGGGCTCTCATATGAGTTAAAACTAGAAGGTTTCCGCACGCCCCCCCCCCCCCCCCCCAAAAAAAAAAAAATTCTGACGCACCTGACAAGACGTCATTATGATATTATCGACGTTTTCAAAGTTCTGAATTCGCCTGAATGACTGTTATTTTCTTTTAATATCGATAACAATTTCAATTTTTCCTTAACTTCAGAATTTGTTTGTGCTATTTTTCATTTCTCGTGTGCTCATACTTTCATATGTATTTTGGTTCCCTATTTGGCTCAATCACAGATAGCTAAGTAGTGAATTTGTTATCTGTGGTTCAATGAGGCCGCTGAAAACAATGTACGGCCAACAATACAGAATATATAACCATCATATTGCAAATTTATTATTTTACTAACCCATATATAATAATGACTTTCCTATGACACAAGCATCAAAACTACTTTGAAAGTATAAGCAGGAAAAATCCCCAACAGCACAAAAAAGTTCTGAGGTATCTAATTGCCAAAAATAATAGGGCTTCTTTCAAGTTCTTCATTTAAAAATATTTAAAACCTGTGCATAGCGTTCTCTAAAACTATAGTATTGCTTGAGTTTTTCGCGTACGACGACAACGACAACGACAACGACAACGACAACGGTGTTGTGGAGTTGTTTGCACGCGTAGCCCACGCGGCCGGCCTAGTCCCGACCTAGGACAACGTGCATGTGAGGCAGTGAGGCAGGTCAGTAGTAGAGAGAGAGAGGTGAGTCATTACTCCAGGACATGTGGCTGGCTGGCTTGCAATGAGACGTGCCTACGTGTCGTAGCCACGGCAGACGGCTCACTGGACCCCTGCATGGGTTGAAACTAGCGCTACAATAACAACGACCACGACGACGACGACAACAACAACAACAACAACAACAACAACTGGAACAATAATAGTCATAACAATAATAATGATAATAGTAATTATAATAATTATAATAATAATAATAATAATAATAATAATAATAATAATGATGATAGTAATTATAATAATAATAATGATAATAATTATAATAATTAAAATAATTATGATAATTATAATTATAGAATTGTTTCCTCAAATTTGTTAATTTTATTAATTAAGATGTACGATTTTTCACCTTCGGTTTAAATTTATTACTGTCCCAACATGTTATGATTGAAGTATGTAATATAATGTTGAATACAATTCATAACAATAATGATATATTCGGTGTTTGCTAGTTGTACTGAAACCATCGTTCTAAAGATATTACTCTGAAACGTGGCCAATACGGCTACGTAACATCTTACGTGAGTTATCCCCATTTCAAATAAGATTCGTTCCAATTTGCTACGCCAGCGTACGGTAAGGGATTGTGAACCCCGCCCGCATATTACATAGATCTAAAGAGAGAGTACTCGCAAGTTAATTGCCCACTAATTGTTCTAGCCTCAATACCTCTTACGTTCTACGCAATATTGGAATCGGTAAAGTGAACAGTGAGATAAATGTCATAAGAAACCGCGCCTTCGCAGAATAGTGGTGCAACATCAGCTGACAGCAGTGTTGTGAAGTAACTGATTAAAAGTAATTAATTACTTTTTGAGTAACTCAATTTCTTTCATTTTAATGTAACTGTAACTGTAACTGAATTACTTTTATAAGTAATTAAACTCAGTTTCCAGTTACTTTTCACAGTTACTTTCCTTCAAAACCATGCTCGTACAGTAATACAAAATAATAATAAAACGTCACCCTCAATTTAAAAAATGATTTTTTGCGTGTGGTGGAACGACTAGGAAATATTTGCGAGTTGTGGTAAAATCCTTTCGTAAATGAGGCATGCATGACTTGGTCAACTTGATAACAATACATGTAACCAGTACGCCGTACGGGCCTCGGGGGGGGCGTTTCTGAATATGTCGCTTCAAAGGCGAGCTTATGCACAAGAATGGGATAACACTCAGTCTCATAGCTTTCAACGCGAACGTTTAAAAACATTTCTCACAAATAAAATAGGATTTATATTACATTTTAACAAAGATAGACAGTCTTATTGTCCACCCCGACAATCGCCACTGCAAGGAAGGTGTTTGTTTAGGCTTTAGGACATGTGATGGTCTTATATAACTCTGCTCAATCTTCAATGTACTGCATCTTCTGATGTATGTTGAGGATGAGAGGATTGTCTCTCAGGATATGTCTAGGAGTCTACTGATTCAAGTAAGGCTGTCCCAAACGTTACACGTCATAATATGAGGATCTGAGGCGGGCGGACGAGATTAACAATGTATTAACTATTCACTCCAAAATATTCTCAGTCACACAACATGTGTAACTCAACAGACAGATTATTAACCTGATATCCAGTATAGAACATGTGGGTGGTTTCAACTCCAGGTATTCCGTCGACCCTGAACTACATCTCTCTGAGCCAGTACCACGCCGGGTCGCCGCCTCTGACCCCCTACCCTGACTGGGAGACCAACCGGGAGGGCAACTGTAACGGAGTGACCACCACATATCGCATCAAGGCTGACGACTGTAACCGTCTCTGGGTCCTGGACTCCGGCACCGTGGGTATCGGCAACACTACCGAGCAGGTCTGTCCCGTAGCAGTGCTGGTGTTCGATCTTACCACGGACAAACTGCTCCGCCGGTATCAGTTCCGCGCAGAAGACACCAACGCCGACACCTTCATCGCGAACATCGCCGTGGACATCGGGCACACCTGCGATGACACGTTCCTCTACGCTTCTGACGAGCTGGGCTACGGCCTGATCGTCTACAGCTGGATGGAGAATATCTCATGGAGGCTGACTCACAGCTTCTTCATGCCCGACCCTCTCAAGGGCGATTACAACATCGGTGGACTCAACTACCAATGGGGCGAGGAAGGGATCTTCGGTCTCTCCTTGAGTCCACTCAAGTCGGACGGGTTCCGGACCCTGTTCTTCCACCCTCTGTCCAGCAACCGAGAGTTCGCTGTGAGTACCGGTGTGCTACGAGACAGGTCCAAGGCTGAGAGCAACTACCATGACTTCGCCGTCCTCGAGGAGCGCGGCCCCAACACCCACGTGACGGCCTCCGTCATGGACCACAACGGAGTCATGTTCTACAACCTGATCGATCAGAACAGTGTCGGGTGCTGGAACTCTCACAACAAGTACCTCCCTCAGTACCAGGGGGTCATTGACAGAGACGACAACGGATTGATCTTCCCCAGCGACATTAAGGTCGACAGAGAGAACAACCTGTGGGTTATGTCCGACAGGATGCCCGTGTTCCTGATGGCAGACTTGGACTTCAACGACATCAACTTCAGGATCTACACTGCTAACGTCGACGATGCTCTGAGAGGGACTGTCTGTGAAGCGCCTTCCTATGCTAGGATACCACAGCCACATATACAGCCACAGCAAATACTGGTGGCAGGGCCAACATTCAGAGGTAATCGTCATTACAGCAGTTTGCAGGCGCTCTTCAAGTCACCACCCCACTCAACAGCTGTGCAACAATGGTATCACCTGTAATGAAGACCACGCATCAATCATGACTCTTCGCATTAGTCAGAAATACGAGGAAACTAGACTGGTTTGATTAGTATTACTGAAATGTGGCATTGAGCTGTGTCTTGTTTTACATCAATCGAGTTCTATATTGGCTATGTACAAGAAAACGTAGCATTTGCACTGAAAACTTCATCTCATAAGTGTAAATAAACTAAACTTTTAATATTCTCAAAATTAAAAAAAACATTCTCGTATCTCACTTTCTATTAGATCGTGTGTGTTTTTTTTTTTACTAGGATTCGATCTCAAATTATTCTGATTAATGTTTATGTATAATATGATATTCACTTCATAGCCATCACTTAAACTTACACATTATTTAATATTTTTTATACTTGTACTTGTATTGTCCGAAATTGTTGGGCGGAAATGTTTTCAGAAATTGTCTTGTTACGTCTTTCATCACTTTCGAAACAGCTGATAAGGTTTCTGTCAGTAGACGCCTTTTCCATGTTTTTGTACCTCTACTAACATATTTTATTAATGCAATGAATCTACTTTTCCGCACAAAACCTATTATACTGAAAGCTATTTATCAACTTTCACTGTCATAATGTAACAAGAAATAAGATACAATTACATTCTTATTACCCCTACCATATCTGTTCACGTAAAGGAAATATTCATTCAACAAACGTATTTATTTGTAGTTCGTCGGTGAAAGTCACAATAAACTGTAAAAAAAAAAAAAAACACAGTTTTGAAAATATCATTCATTATACCCCACCCCAATGCATTCATAATATACTCCATAGCTTACTTGATTATGTGTATTGTGCAGACGCGGACTGGCTAGGGATGCCGGGATGCGATCGCATCCCGGGCCCCTGGACAACCGGGTCCTTCGGCAGTCCGGGCCTCGGGCTGCCACCAGAAAGTTCCTGTGATGTAAATACTTCTCTGTACAGATATTACTAAAAAAAACTTAACCCCACTCTATAACTATTATTTTGAAATTATGATTGAATAAATTGTAATATTTATTGTAAATATTCAATGTCGTAGAATGTAGGTCGAAATAACTCAAAACGAAGGCCCGTGACCCCCGTTTTCTATTTTAGTTAAATGGAAAGCACAATTACAGTAGTGTATGTTGTGAATTATAGCCAAATATCATTATACATTCATTGGTCAGCCCCGCCGTGACGTCACGACGTGTTGCCGTGGGGGTTTTGCTATGTTATTTGTGTGTTTAGTCACGAATATCTCTAAAATGATTAAATGAGTTTAATAACATCATCTTTTTAATGCCTGTTTTAATCACTGTTTAGTTATCTACAATGTGATACATAATAAAACATGTTTATATTCATGTTAATCTTCTGCACCGTGTTTTAGGTCAACGCGTATAGGTTTTCCAATCTAACAATAGGGAAGATAGGGGAATAGCGTTGAATATAGGCTGAAATAACTCAAAACGAAGGCCCGTGACCCCCGTTTTCTTTTTAGTTAAATGATAAGTACACTTACAGTAGTGTATGTTGTTAATTATTGCCAAATATCATTATATATTCATTGGTCAGCCCCGCCGTGACGTCACGACGTGTTGCCGTGGTTGTTTCGCAATGTTATTTGTGTGTTTAGTCACGAATATCTCTAGAATGAGTTAAACAACATCGTCTTTGTACTGCCTGTTTTAATAATTGCTTAATTATCTACATGTTTAATTTCATGTTAATCTACTGCACCGTGTTTTAGGTCAACGCGTATAAGTTTTCCAATTGTTCAATAGGAAAGATAGGAGAATAGCGTAGATTGTAATTAATTGAGTATAATTGAAATTATTTTGCTACTGGTAGGGTGGCCTCTGTTAATCGCGCCCTAAAATCGCATTGTAGGCCATAAAAGTCAATGCAATTCCAAAAAATGTTTTGCGCCTTGGGCGTATTCGCCTCCCCAGCTGCGCCACGCCACCACGTGCGGGCCCCCCCGAAACCCAGCATCCTGGGCCTTTTTCTCCCAGTCCGCCCCTGGTATTGTGTGCATTGCTCCAGATAACGCTGAATAAATTAGCAATTAAAACAGGAGTGTTACGTTCAACAGAAATAAAGCACAGTATCATATTTAAAAACTAGCAATGGTTTAAGTCTGGGGTGAAGAAACCACCCCGGAAATAAATAAATTAGTTTAACCATCCCCCCCGTAAGAAATTACGTTTGTAGCCATCCCACCTGATGAGAAAAACTGCCTTTACCATTCATTCCGTACCGTAACTACATCACAAAACGTCAAAATGTGTAAAATATATGTACTTACATAAAAAAGCAGCACATTCGCTAATAGCCCCATTTCAAAAGCTCGAAGCGCCGCGATGCCAGTAGCAGTACCTGCCCCAACTGAGAAATCAAATAGACCTCGGGCCAAATTATCTTACATTTTGTCTTATATATAATCTCAATTATTAAAATAAATACAGCTTCTACACGTATTACCAACAAGGTTAGATGAAAATGCGTCTTTCAGAAATTGTTCACGACCAGCAATTCCCCCCCCCCCTTCCCCCTACCCCCCGATGAAATTTGAATAGCTGCTCGTAATTAATATTTGATTGTATCAGAAATGTAGACTTCAACGTTTACACCATTCCTTCCAAAAGATTTTTTATGCGATCACTGTTAACGATATATATTTATTAAATAAAAAATGTGATTAAAAATAAATTTGTATTTATATGTATTCTACATGTAGTCAACTCACTCGCAGTTACAAGAACCGATCTTCAACGTGGGTCATTTATACCGTTTATGATTTATTATGCGCGTCGTTGCTATTACGGCTCTAAAGTCACTCTATACATACATACCAGTATTCAATATGGCCGAACCGGGATTTTTTTTTTTTTTTATTTTGACAGGGGCGTAGAAACTATTTTTGTAGGGGGGGGGGGGGGGGGTCAGTGAGGATTGCCGTGTTTCAAAATGAAGACGACAGGACAAGTAATTCAGGAAAAAATAGTAGAAGGGTTTGGGGGCGAGCCCCGCAACTACAGCGCCGCAGGCGAAAATTGTTAAAATCAGGGGTTTGTGAGTGATTTCTGAGCGTTTCAGAAAAAAACACCGGACTGAATATAATACTGAAATACTATCGTTTGTGTAGTGCAAAAAACAGAAGACATAAAAAAAAAATGGAACACTGAAGAGAATTATTAAGTATTGAGTTTTGGGGCTTGGAAAGTTGAGAGTAAGGTAAGTAGGCCGGAATGATGATGACCTAACATTAGTAAGCAAGCGACACTCATACCCCCCATCCCCCCCCCCCCCCCTTGAACCCTGGACCTTCTGCATGAAGCAGGAATAAACCCATCAAACCAACGAGTCACACACAAGAAAGCTACTGGTTTTGCTGTCACTTGAAAAACATTCCTACAACGTAGCGGTTCATTAATTATAATGTAACGAAGCTAGAAACTCTCATTTCTAGAATTATGGCTGTCGCAGTCAGTTCATAATTATAACAATTTACTTTCTCAATAAATATAAAAATATTTACATTCACGTTCTCCGACTCGCGTGTTATACAATACAAGTGTCAAGCATGAAACTATCAGTAACAATGCTCTCATTAACTTGTGAGATAATCTGTGAACATAACGAGTAACATAACCACGTTCAAGAACTAATTATCCGGCGCTTAATTAACACTGTGTAGATGTCACAGAACTCTGCACGGGGAAGATACATCATTTAAATTGTCATAGTGAAAAATGGCTACTTTGTTCGAAACACTATTTAATTCATCCACGCAGTATTTTGTATTGATTGATTGATTATTTTTTTTCTTCTTTACATGTGGAGTACATAAACATTTTTTATACAGTGGAACATAAAAAAAAACTATCGCGAATTTCGTTGTCACTATTATTGCGCATCTCTAGTAATTGGACATTGATAACAGTACGTAGTATATCACTGAGTTTATTACGATCATATGTCTTTTGTTTTGCTTCAGAAAGATGACCCAGAGACGATGCTATTCGGCAACAGCTGATCATTCATTTTATGTTTCTTGTTTATTATGTTACTGGTGGTAATTATTGAGAAAGTGTACAATATGTATTGTTCTTATGCTCATAAATGTGCACTTTGCTAGTAAATTGACAAAACACTCAAAACGCACTTTTAAAGCTAGATTTTTTTTGTATCATCTGCGGCGGTATTGGGGGGCCTACCTCCCAAACCCCCATGTTTTCTTTTTCTGGAAAGATGTTTCCCTCCAGCTTCCCACTGAAGCGTGTATGTACTGGTAAATTTGGTACTGCACCACTGCTTTCCAAATTTCACAATATTGGAAATAACAAACAATTCTATTTACTGATAAAACACAAAAGCAGTTTTCATTAAATTTAACAAACAATGATGTTTTACCATTAGAAATGAATAAACAATCTAAGATTATAGAGCACACTTGGCCACAAGTCTGGTGCACCAAACTATACAGAGAAAAATATACGTGGAGAATGTAGGAACTAAATTAACTTATCAGGCAACTTATTAAATGTTTCTGGGACTAAAAACTTTAAACACCTTTGGCCATACTTACATACTTATTAATTTTAATAATAATAATAATAATAATAATAATAATAGTAAATATAATAATAGTAATAATAATAATAGTAATAATAGTAATAATAATAATAATAATAATAATAATAATAATAATAATAATAATAATAATAATAATAATATTAATAATAATAATAATAATAATAATAATAATAATAATAATAATAATAATAATAATAATAATAATAATAATAATAATAATAATAATAATAATAATACTAATAGTAATAATAATAATAAATTTAAAAGGGAAAGACAAAACGTGTATTTTCCCCGCCACCGCCATAGATAACTTTGTATTTCACCATGAATCGTATTCGTATGTTTCAAAGGCTATCAACAATATCACGTGACGGTGATGGGCGTCTCACTCTCAGGTCAAAGCTGAAGTAGGTTGCAGCACCTGTCCTGAAAGGTCCAACTTTGTAATTCATTCCATGTTAAATATTGTCGTTAGTCAACTGTCTAACTGTCAAACGACAATTTGTTTGTTTGGTATCTATAACAAAGGTATTCTCTGTCAAAAACCTTGTAAAACATTACTACAATGGATGATTTATATTTAAAAGTATTAAATATAAACGACTTGAATGTTTGAATTCAGTACTGCTAGCGCTGCGAGCGGCAGAAAGTCGCGCCTGAGACGCCCAACCAATCAGAAGACAAATCTACGTATGACGTCATAGATTTTGGCTTCCGGCTTCCGTCCTCTTCACAGCTCTCTTTCGACGGCGACCACAGGGCGGACTAGTTGGACTTCTTGCGGAGTCACTAAATTTTCGAGGAATAACAAAATTGGTTAGTAAAAATGTTATTATAGATCCATATGAACACGAAAAATGGAGCAGCACATTTTACTTGTTACTTGGATCCATCAAACTTGAACTGATTGTGTAGGATTGCAAAGATATTAACGAATTAGTTTTCTATTTTTTGTGAGCATTTTAACGATGTCGGCCATGTTGCTTGGGAACTTGCAGTCGACGCTGGTCATAGGCCTAGGCCTAGGCCTATGCGTTGGCCTAGATTTCGCTCCGAACTGATTTTTATGTTCTCAATCTGTTTAATAACTCGGAAATAATTAGCTTATAATATAAGTCAGTCGGCCATAATAATAGTAATGGCCTAGTAGGCTAGGCCCTAGCCCAGGAGATCCTAGGCCGAGCTAGGCTAGGCCTATACCTAGGCCCAGGCCATAGTCTCGTAGGCTTACTTGTTGTGTTCGTATTTGTATAACATTTAAATGTAATCCAATGGCTGCCAATAAATAACGCCAACAAGCAGGCTTAGTCTAGGCTAGGCCTAGGCCTAGGCCTGCTTATTGGCGCCTAGGCCTAGGCCTAGGCTAGGCCTAGATTTGATCCAGTTCAATCATGCTCAACTGTTATGTCTAAGCTCAGGGCTTAATTTGAGACAGAATGCACTGGCAGGTTCCCTTTCTAAAACCGCAATGCGTGTCGGGTATTATTTTGAAGATCACTCACAGCTTTCCTCATTTAAAAATTCTTGAATTCCCATTCTTACCTGTCTTTTAATTTAATTTAACACGAGGAACCGAACTTGTCTCTACCTGGTGTGTCTCTCTCTGGCTCTGCCTTTGCCTCCCTGCCCCCCCCCCCCCCCCTCTTTCTCTCTCTCTCTCTTCTCTCTGTGCCTCTCTGCCCCCCCCCTCTCTCTCTCTCGCTCTCTCTGCCTTTTTGCAGAACCACTTAAGAGCGAAGGGTACCTCTACGTCAAAACCTGCAGAAAATTTTAATTTTTTTATTATACCTAGGCCTATCTCAAGATTGCAACACACAATCGAAAATCTGATTCAATAGCACACTGTGTTTTGGTAAGCCCTACAGACTGAATGAAATATTAAAACTATTAGCGTAGTTATGTTGATTATTAAATCGATAATTAGTAATGAAATCAATTATAAATAAATACAATACTGATTATGTAAGACACAATTTAGAGCATTCAGTATGAAGGGCTTACCAAACCAGAGCGCTGTTGATTCAGATTTTCGATTTCCAAGTCCATTCTTGAGATGTAATTTTAAAATGAAAATTCTGTGCGGTTTTTGAAGTAGAGGTATCCTTCCCTGTTCTTCAGTCTTGTCCTTGTCTTGACCTTGATTGAGCCAAATTTCTTAGAAACTAGTCGATCACTGTGAATTGTGGCTGACCCCCAAATATCTTCAGAGTGAACTACATGTTGACAGTTTTTCAATGGATTTAGCTTCCGGTGATCCAGACGTTGAGTTGTGCCGGTGCAGTTTGGGTGGTTTGTG
Source organism: Isoperla grammatica (assembly GCA_945910005.1). NCBI lineage: Eukaryota > Metazoa > Arthropoda > Insecta > Plecoptera > Perlodidae > Isoperla > Isoperla grammatica. Next base: position 5,135,939 of record OX246745.1, read on the forward strand.
TAATGTCAGTCCTGTGTGTGAAGCTTGTTGCGTCATATCGGTAGGCTTACTTATGTTTTATTCGCACATAGTACATATAACTGGTTTATACGTGTCCCAAGACTACCTTACACATGCTTTAGTAACTGGCGAGGCACTCGTAGCTAACCAGCGAACTGCCCGAAACAAGCCCGCGTAAATACCAATCGCTGATTGGCTAGGAGCACCTCACCTGTGACGAAAGCATCCATAAGGTAGTCGTGGGACAACTATATTACTGTTATTTATTATTAATAATTTATTTATTGATTTATGAATTAGTAATCAATAAGAAAAAATTCGCAGGAAGGCCACTTTAAACCGTGCAAAACAGCCGTCGGCATTTCAAATTTCGACGTCCTTAAATTACAGTATTTCCATTCTAGTGATATTGTGTAATCTTCTTATAAACCCATCCATGTTTACTAGATATCCTAGCCATTATTACAGCACAAAGGCTTGTTTGAAAACCTATTTTGTGTGTTGAACATAGGTACTTTTGATATCTGCAAGACCGACTTTCCAGTGCAGCGTTTTCCAAACTTAAAAGCTAGGGATTCGTTTTTTTCTATTACTAACTACCCGATTAAGCAATAACTAAGTAATAGTCCAATGTTTATTTGTCGTCTTATAAGGGTAGGCCTATCTACAGTTGGAATGAATACTTGAATGTACTTATTTTTGGCTTAGAACTGACAATAGTAAAAGCTTTGTTTTATACATAGTTTCGGGTTACAAATTCTGCTGTTACAATTCTGCAAAATCATTCAGTACACAGAAGTTGAGTAATGTGCTTAGGCATATGTAAAATAATTATTAGCTACCATTTAATTAAGTTTTCCGGGACCCGGCATCGAGCCTATGATACCCAGCAACCAGGTCGCTCAGCTAGTGCAACCGCAATCTCAATAGGTAGCGCTAGCATAGGATTCTAAAGAAAGATTTTGGGCCTATGCTATTACTTATTATTTATTATCATAATCATCAACTCTATGGCTAACCACAGAACGGTTTCTTTCCCATTAATCTATTTCAGCCATTACTGAGCATGTTTATTGATATTGTGTTTTATCTCTCCCCTAGGTGTGTGGGGCCAACACATAATATTTAATATTATTATCAAGCATACTGGTGGGAGATGGCTAATGCAGTGAGGACGCTCCCCGCTGGAGTGATGAGGGCTCTGAGCCGTTTGGCCAGACCATATGAGCAAGCAACTAACACACACTCTGGATCGATTATAAATTCGCTTAAGCAGTCTAGCGCTGTTCGTGCTGAGACTCTAAAAAACAGTCCTAAAGTACCGTTTGCCTCGACAACACCTCGAGCGAAGAAGTTGACAAAGGCCCAGACACCAATGGCATCACCCAAAATCATCCAAATACCTAAACCCGAACCAACATTTTCTACCATTCCTATAGGACTTATAAAAAGTCAAACTCCAAGACCATCTTTTTCAGAATCCGTACGTTTTCAATCAGTACTAGGCCATAATTGGGCTCAAGAGCTCAAAGCCAAAATAGGAGTTAACAAGTGGTCAAAGTATTGAGTAATCTTGGATTTTATTAGCTATTTTTTTTATTTTTTTATAAGTATCGACAGATTTGGCAACCAAAATATGTATTTTTGTTATATCGTTCACTTGATCCCTCCTCCAGTCCTCCCACCAGTATACAGATCTTGTACGGAGTGAGGCATTATGATCGTCACTGAGTTCTCATCAACAAAGTAAGTAAAATATGTTTTTCAAATTTTGTTTTCATTCTGGGCCTACTGAAATAGTCCTAGTTATTGAATACATTTGTTTAAAATTGTTACAATATCAGTATGTTTTTTGTTTTTCCCTGTGAATGTGTTTCATCTGCAGAGGTAACTAGGTATCTATTCTTTCCAGCTACCGGGAGATTGTATTGCAGATTCATTCCTGAGCCAGTGTTATTTTATTTGGAAGCCCAGCCCACATTTTAACAAGCATTTTCAATTTATTTACACATTTCCTGTCTTATATCAATTTCGTTGCAACTAAGCTTGGGCACCATCAAGGGAGGTCGAGTTGGGACCCCCCCCCCCCTCCCCGCCTCCGGCTTTCAGGGAAAATTCAAATTTGAACAGACTTTTCATACTATTTTATATACAATTTTCAAATGCGCTTATATAAACAAAAAAGTAAAAACCAATATGGTATTTTGAATGTGTGCATCCTATTATATATAGGCTACTCTTCTGCTACTTGAATTGCAATAATGTATTTCCATAGATAGGCCCTACTTCTTTACATTCAATGTGGTAAACATAGAAAGTAATTACTCGTATCTAAGATTATCAACACAATTATTAACGGAAAAGGGACAGTCTCAATAGTATATAATGTAGGCTATATCGAATGTTAATGTGTTTTGTTTTCATTTCATATCTACACGATTTAGGGATGGGAAAAAGGGTTTAAAATCGTAAACGTTTAACCTAGTTTTAATACAACGAAACGTAAATACAACCCCCCACATGAAAACATTCCATTATGCTTATTAAAAGCATAATTATTTATCAAGGTGTGCAAATTAGGTAAGATCACAAACTGCCGTCAAAACCACGTGTCTCCCGCACAGTCCAGCTTATGTTCTAGGCGGGTATTCATTCATTGCTTCCACTCGGGTTTTCTTTGTCGTCACTCTCGGCCATTGTCGTAGCTCGGACCGCAGCGAGGGGCGGGCGCTCGAATTCAAACTCATAGAATATGTAAGACAAGGAATTTCTATCACGGTGTCCGTTATTTCACACAATTTGGGTAACTAAGTTGGTGTACATTAATTAGATTTTAGTTTAAAAGCGATATTGTATGGTTAACTGCCATTGAGTGTATACTTTGATAAATCCAAATGGAAGCAATGCTTCCATTCCTTCCATGAACGCCACTGTGTTTAAATGACCCTTCCCTAATACGATTACATCATTCAATTACGTATTATTATTGATTCAACTTTATAGAGAAGTGATTTAAGTATATATAATAGCATGTGAAAAATCTAATCACACCATATATCAAGTCAAAATAAAACTCTTGTTATGAAAAGTATATGCTTCAATATGATTTCAATAACATTAGGATTTGTATTGGTATAGGCCTACTAGCATAGGCCAGTAATGTGACAATAGGGGTCTTTAGTCACAATACTGGCGTACACTAGTAGGTATTGATGAGACCATTATGTACGGTTGTCCTACCATTGTATTTCATTTACTACCATAGGCCTAGTTCTCACCTGTAAGTTAAAATATTATGCAAGAAGCATCGAGACGGAGGTGAGACGTGAACTGTGAGCACCGACCTGCCAAACAAGTTGGGGGCAAGTTACTTGGCAATACTCGACCACTCTTGGTCCCGTCAGCTGTGGTGTTAATAAGAGAACACCATCTCGTGTGTTGTTTTTTTTACCAGTACCTACTTAATACTAGGGATGTTTTGTTCAAGTTCAGTATAGTGACGTGTTGATTTTGAAAACATAACAGAAGTGTTCTTCTAAATTGTAGTTAAAATGAAATTTCCTCGACTTTTCCAGTGTCCTTTGAATCCTTTTCAAAACGTTAAACCTGATGTGCTAATTCTTTTCAACTGTTTAACAGGGATGAACGGACCCCGGCAGTTGTCATCAGCAGCCGCAATGGCATCATCAACGGCCACTGAGCAGGTGTCCTACATCCTGAAGATTTGAATGCGAAGCAAGACCCACCCGTTCGAAAACTATTTAGCGAAATTTAATTATTCCTCATAACAGCCAAATCTTATTGATATCAGTACAATTTAATTTTATATATTTTAGAGGACGTCCTGTGGTGCTAAATTTTCCAATTAATTATATAATTTTTTCAAAATTTGTCATTTGATATGCTACCTAAGCTTTATGTAGTATGCCATGTACTTATTTTATATATTACTGAACTAAATTAAAAGTATTCCTATGAAAAATTGAAATTCCATTTATTATTTGAGTTCTAGCATCTAGTAACCTTCCATATAAATTTATTTCCACTTTTCCACATCATGCTGAAGCTCAGAAAGAGGAAGATTACGAGACACAATGACATTAACTAAGCTTAGACCTACATTATTACTATACTTAATTAATATCTGGATATACAAACAGGTTAACACAAAACAACTCTGTAAATTAATTTGTATGGTGAGCCTATATTTTTAAGAACAAGATTAAAATCAATAAGTATTGTAATCAAATTTAAAAATTAAACGTTAATGCATGGTAATGAGTTACAGGATGTAATGTTCACAATAGATGATTTTGAATGTTGTTGAAATAGGTTTAAATCAGTGGCCGTCAATTAGAATCAAAAGAGGTCCAGTCACCAAGTAGAGAAGTTCTCGTGAGGTCCGTGACGTCCTAATGTGAGAAATGGCACCGTCTGTCTCTAGACAATTTTAAGAAATCGCGATCTAAAATGACAAAATATAATATTACCGATTACCTCCGAGCCTGGGTCGATGTTCAACTCACACACAACAATAAGCGAAATGTAACAACCCGCAATTTGGTGTAGAATTATATAGTACGTGTTTTCAGCAAAGGGATATTCTACTTTTAGCAGCTTAACAGACTTTTCCAGGAAAACCCCAGGTCGAACAGAATAATTAATTTATTTGAGTCTCCAAATTGTTTGACCACATTCCATTGGGAGTCCACGCGACATCTTCGGGGTCTGGATGCGGACCGTGGTTTGCTACCTGATGGCCCCTGGTTTAAATGTTCAGTTTGAGTTGATTTGTGTGATTACACCTTTAGGCGCCAATCAAACGATACTAGCACTGTAGTGTATATCGTTTTGCCCTTGGGCTATCTATGAATGGTGATACCAGCACTAAATCGCTAGATTTGGCCATAGGCTTTTAAAGTTTATGGACGATAGTTCTGCCCTTGGGCATTGAGAACGAAAAAGTAGAATAATACTATGATTTATTTATTTATTTATTTATTTATTCAGGATTTAAATACAGCTATACAGCCATTTTACATTAAACCTTCAAACGTAACATTATAACATTATACATTTTTTTTTTTTAATAAAAAAAAACCAATACATGCATACAGGTGAGAATCGCATCGGCCGGCGCATCCTCTGCTTTTAACTACTGGTTTGCATAAAGGCGAATTGAGGTAAGGAATAATTTTAACTTTTAAGTTGTTGGCAAATATGTCATACAAAGAAGATTGGGGAAAAGAATTAAATGTAGTAGGTAGGCGGTAGAAAAGCGATCTTTTGGTAATAGATAGTCCGGGGGTTGAAGTGTGGAATAGGTTGGTGAGACGAGTTGTACGAGAAGGTATTTGGAGCGGAAACAGTGAAACAAGAATGTCCGACCTGACATGACCGTTAACAATGCGATGCAGAAAAGCCATGTCAGATCGTACCCTACGAGAAGTAAGGCTGTCAATATTTAAAGATTGCGTAATTTCCTGTTTGGTGCAATGTTTAAAAGCTGGCACTCGATACTTCACTATTGCAAGAAAAAATGAGACCACTCGATCTAGGGTTTTTAGATTTGTGTCTGCAGCCATTGCCCATATTGGGGAGCAATATTCGATGATTGGTAGAATACATCCCGTGTAATATGCTCTTAATGCTGCTGGGTCATTTATATCAGTGAATCTATAGATGATTCCCAACATGGACATGGCTTTAGATGTGATTTTGTCCACATGTTATATCATAGTTACGGATCAACCAACGCTACGGATGTTCACTGGGTCCTCGAACACTCCTCTGCCCCGGACACCGGAACAGCAGAATGCGTCCACTCTCTGTCTAGGTTGGCTGAAGACTCCTGGCTTGTTCCTCCCTTCCAAGTGGGGTCCAAGCATCAGCGGAGAGAGGGTTGGTCACTGCGTAGGTTCGAAACCTGTGGAATAATCGGTCTCTTTAAACTGGCCAGTCTTGTTTTCTAGGAACTCGTCAGTATTGATTTTCCATTAAACTTCACATCACTGGTTTACAAATAAATTGTTCCTGCTATTCTTCTGAATTCAGAGGATGAATATCTATTGCAGCTTCACATAGTTTGTTATATTATATTATTAATGGATATGATGATTAATATTTTAATCTGTTTTAATTAGTTATATTTACTAGCCATGCCAAAATATGTTAATTGTTGAACAGGCCCAAATGATTATTTTACTTATCCTAGGCTATCTCTATATGGGGTCTAGAACAGTTACATCTTTATCCCCCAGTAATTTTAGCTATTTTATTCTAAGAATTGATAAAATTACCATACTATTATAAGTAGATGATTTTATTTTTTTCTAAATTTATGCGACAGGGTCACATAGAGCTGCAACTCCTTTTCAAATTATGCTCCTTAGATGTTTATGTGTGTTGTGTTGTGGTGTGCATTGACAAGTGAATTTTGACCTGCTGGAATGCGATATTGATTTCCAATCCCGCCCGGCAACATGATAGGCCTACTGCCCCGATAGTATCCTGCTAATACGTAGTTTGGTCCGAAAATTTAAACTACCTGTACCGCTACACCGTGACAAAGAAAAAGAAAATTACAGGTCTAGACAAGTGGTTGTTGTTAGACAAGGTTTTATGTAGGCTTCTGTCATAAGGGATTTTAAACTTAGACAATTTATCAAATTGGGTGGTCCCTTATTTTGAAATGTATCCAACATTTTGATTTGGTTCTACAGTATTGCAATAGTGTGTAATTAAAACAAAATTGTTTAAAGAAAATAAATTCATTTGATTTACATCTGTTTACTTCAATGGCATTTTATGTATGGTCTAATGTTCACAATGTTATGAGTACCCTTATCTTGATTTGTCCTTGGATCTTTTAGTTGATATGCATTTATTCCAGTTAAAGCAGTGACTTTATACCGTCCTTCATACAGATGAAAGAATTTGAGTTTCTGTTAAAAATGCACTCGAAAGTGGCGATACTTTGAGTAAAACTAAATCATCTACTGCTAACGTTGTAATTTTTTTAAATGTTGGGCTCGGCGCTGTTCTTTACGACGTTTTCCTTTGGACCCGAGTCTTTCTCTGTCTAATAGTATAGTGATATCGTGTGTGTCTGGTTTCATTGGTGAAGGTATATGAGAAACTGACTAATTCTTCTATCTGGTTTCTGATTGTAGTGCAGTTCTAGTGGAGTGAGTGTATCCTGTACTTTCATGGTAGGTGACGTTGAAGCCTTCTTCAATTTGAGGCACTATAACCCTACTCAAGTGGTGTTTCTCAGAACAATAGGTTCGACATAGATGTAAATGTTGGTCTTAGTTGTTCGCTGACATAAGTTGCAGGTGGCTATAAGTTTTCTAACTGTCCTTGATAACTTGTTCTATTAAAATAGTTCCTGAAGGACCGCTATACATTTTATCGAACCAAAATTCTCTACTTCTTCATGGATATTCCAAACGATGTCATTTACATTTTACAAGTGAACTGGGTACACAATACACATAACTTCCAATGATTTTCATTTAAATTTTGGTATATTAAGTGAGGAAAGGATCCAACAGTTTACCTTCGTGTAGTAAGATGACGGATTTGCGAGTTTGAAGTACACATAAAAGACATAATACAAAATATAACAAGACGTTTCGACCGAGGTCTTGCTCACTCGAGAGAAGAATGGCTACTGCAACTACTCTAGTCAACTAAACAACTATAATAAACTAGACTAAAATATATATATATAATATATGTACAATATTTACAAGGCGCTGTTGGAGGGTGTGGTGGCAGGGAGGTGAGAGGGGGAGAGGGGGAGAGGGCTTTCACTTACGGATGTTTAGGTTGGGAGCCAACCTAGATTTAGTGATCCACTGGAGGGCCAACTCCCACCGTCTTAGTTCGCCTGGGTTGCAGCTGGCTGGGAGTGATTTTATTACTCTGGTGTTGAAACATCCATTGAATGCCAGGTTATGGGATGCCGCATGTTGAGCCACCGGTTTGTCCATGGTCAGGTTTTTTGTGTCTTGCCTGTGCCCGTTCATCCGTGACCTAAGCGAGTTCTTAGTTAGGCCAACATATTCGGCAGGGCAGTGGTTGCAGTTCAGTTGGCAGACTACATTGGTGGTTTGGCAGGTGTTGTGTTGCCTTATTGGGTATGTCTTGCCGGTGGCCTGGGCACTGAACGTGGTGGAAGCAGTGCTTAATTTGTAATGGAGCGCGGGTATACGCAGTATACCCACCTATTTTCGTGGGTATACGCAGTATACCCACCTTTTTTCATGAATTATTAGGTACGCTACACTCAAATTTTGGCTAACATATATAAAACACAAAAATAATTTGTATTCGGTATTTTACCCTCATATTCTCATAGGCCTTCAAATTTACTTGAATATATCTATAACTCTAAATAAAACTCTTATCTCTTGGTTCTACGTTTTTCCCAAACCAACCTCCGTACTTTATAAATAGAATCATCTCCTATTGTTATTGGCTGCAGGTTCCTCGTCAACCAGCCAGTAAGGGTTAGCAACGCGAAGGCGGTACAGTCGCTCTCGCTGCTGTGAGGGGAATAGCACGATCCGTAAAATATGATTTACTTGTTTGATACAGCATTTCTCTGTTTGTGGATATACGTTCGATCCCTCTTTAATACTAAAGAGGTCTCCTGTTAAAACTAAAAATTTGGCTCTGCATTATGTTTGATGGTCCTGGGCAGGGGCGGATAGGCCTGCTGGGCAACCGGGCAAATGCCCGGTGGCCTGCCTGTTTGGCCCAAATTTGGACTGGTCTGACTGGAACAGGCATAAACTGCCTGGCGCTAGCGGTAAGTTGCCGCACATTGAAATTAAAATTTCTTTAAACCCGAGTCCCTCCCACCCCTTCCTTCACGATATTGCAAGGTTTAAATTACATTGTAGATTCGTTGGATTTCGGTGTAACTTGATCTCATTCTCATCAATCTTCTTGCTGGTGTTTTTCTACTTTTAACTGACGAAAACTACAGTATTTCGGTAGTGCATTCAGCCTGCTATGTTTCTTTTTTTTTTAAACGCACCAAATGCCTTCTAAAAATCTGATTTAAAAGATTTCGCCTGCGGCGCTGTTAGTTGGGGGGCCACAGCCTCCCAAATCCCCCGTGCCTGGCCTGGATCAAAAGTTTGCCCGGCCTGGATTTTTTCCCCAGTCCGCCCAGTTGATCTGAAACGCGTTTTGAGGTGATATCTTGTCATATAAGTAAATACAACGTTGTTGTACAAAAACAACGATTTAAACATTTCTGCTATTGTTAGATTGCTCCTCTTGGAAATGAATTGTTGCCAGTTGACACATAAAATTACTGTATAACTACTTCAATAACTGATATTTTATAATATATGTATCTGCTTTTAATCATTTAATGGTAAACTTACAGGACCATTAAAATAACGATTGGCTTTTGAAGACGAGTAAAATTGTATCAAATCCAACCCAAAACTCCAAATCCAATTCCAGATTACGAGCCCAGAAGCTGAATTGGTAAGCGTGATTGGGGGGGGGGGGGGGGGGCAATTTCCCACCGAGACATCAATTTTTATCACGAGCACATTGTAACATGAAACTTTGATGCGTATACCCACCTTTTTCCTTACAAATTAACCACTGGGTGGAAGGTTGATGAATTTGGCACGTCAAGCAACCGTTACCTCCTTGGCAAGGGTAGGAACCTGCTGGTTCATTTTCAGGAGCGTCCCTGATGCGGCAGTCTCTCCTGACCACTAGGTCCGCAATGTTCGGGGGGCGTCTGAAGGCTACTCTTGGCAAGGATTTTAAAAGGTCTTGGGTCTTAGTGGAGGATGTTAAAATGTGAAGGCCACTTTTCATGATACCATTGAGTGCCTGTAGTCCTGGGTGCCACTGTGTGACTAGAGGTATAACATCATTGGGCGGCGGGATGGCCTGCCTCGCTGGTCTATTGATGCGTTGTTGGACGGTGGTCTTATCGTAGCCTCGAGCCACAAAGGCGTTGGTAATGCGTTCGCAATACTTGGCAAGATCATTACCATCTGAGCAGATACGTTGGCCTCTCACTGCTAGGGATTAGGGTAGTGCTCGGCCGGTATATGTAGGGTGACAGCTGCCGTGATGAAGGTACAGCTGCTTGTTGGTGGGTTTGAAGTGAACATCAGTCCTCAGCCGGCCTGATTCTAAATAGACATCCACATCAAGGAATGCGACGTGCAATGATGACGATTCCCAAGTAAAGCGTAACACACTGGCATTGTTGAGGTCCGTGAGGAAGACGTCTAGTAGTGCTTGGCCGTGGGGCCATACCATAAAGATGTCATCAATAATGATCAATATGAAAAAGTCAAATCAATAATGATAAAGGCAAGCAAGATGGCGTCGGGTACAAGTTCATGTGATATAGCTCTGCCAAAAGTATCTAAATTAGTGGATGATATGGATATATCAGACATTAAAAGCAATGCTGTCTGAAATTGGTGTGAGCTGCGCAGGCTCCCATAGTAAACTCCAAAGCCGATTGCACAAGGTAATTACAACAGTCATCAATATACTAGAGGCAAACCCTGACCTAGGTCTTGGCCTAGGCCAAAGCCCAGGATCGACATGTGGCCCAAACCAAGAGAACCAGCAACTCTGGCAAGCCCTCTTAGAGAGTAAAGATGGCTTGGCCAATGAAAAAGAAAAAAGAATTACAGACCTAGAAAACATAATCAGTCTTCAGAAGTGTATTATATCAAGCTCTTCAAACAACGAGGTAAAAAGTAGGGTTATGGTACAGGAACAACATACAGCAAACGGGCACCAGAGTGCAGCAGTTTCCCATTCTCTGACTAGTCCTATACCCACCGCCTCCTATAGTCAAGCGCTAGACAAGAAAACTGTAAAGCTGCCCCAACAGAAGAAAGAAGAAGAAAAACTCAGGCAATACACCCATGGCCAAAATGAAAAACATTCAGAAACCATCTTACTGAGGAGGGACTATGACAAATCAGAAGTTAGCCTAGGCCTAGATGGAGTGTCTCGCCAGCAAATAGCTAAACACCCGAGTGCAAATGAACTTGCAGGGAGTGAAGATAAGTCTGAGCCTAGCTCTAGGCCAAACGATCAGGCGGCGAATGAAGACTTCAGGGAAGTGAAACCTGGGAAATACTCGAAAAGAAGATCGAACATCGTCCAAGGTAAATCCACTGAAAACAAGGATCTTGGCCTACAAGCAGGTAAAAGAAAGATATGGCTGCATTTAGGCAGGATCCATAAGAATGTAACTGTGAGTCAAGTGGAAAACTACCTCACCACAAAACTTCCACTGAAAACCTTCATAGTTGTACAACTTGAAACAAAAGGAGAGCTAAACTCATACAAAATAGGTGCGGACGAAGACCTCTCGGACCAGCTCTATGATCCCATGTTCTGGCTGGAAGGGGTAACTATTCGGCGGTTTTTTCTGAGACCGAGGGACAGGAATCAACAAACGTAACAGTCTCTTGTGAAAAGGTAGGCATATCTAGTAGCCCAACCCAATGCAAGAATCACAAGCAGAAGAAGCTGCATTGCCTGCACATCAACGCACGCAGCCTTGAAAATAAGATCGAAGAGTTAGAAGTTTTCTTGGATGCTTCTAGCCTCAATCTGGACATCCTGTGTATCTCCGAACACTGGATGTACCATGGTCAGGAAGAAGCATCTAAAATTAAAGACTTTATCATGGCGGAATCCTTCTCCCGAACCCACACAAAAGGAGGGGGGGTATGTATCTACCTGCGCGAAAATAAAAACCTTTGCTTCCAAGCAAGAAAAGACATCTCACTAGAAGCGGAAGAAAAGAAGTTCGAAATCTGCGCAGTGGAAATCACAGAACCCACACCAGCAATTGTATTAGCACTATATAGATCTCCAGAAGCTCAAAATCTGAAGACTTTCTTTGAAAAACTTGAGCGACTACTATCGAAGTTTAAACCAACAGATCCTCCAGTCCTACTGTTTGGCGACTTCAATATCGATATTCTCCAGAGGAACCACAACTCCAGAAAACTCGACGAAACAGCAAGGCTCTCGGGCTTCAGAACCCTAATCCACGAAGCAACAAGAATAGCAGGCGAATCAGCGACAGGTATTGACAACATTATGACCAACTCGGATCAACTTATCTTCGGTGGTAACGTCGATCCTGGAATCTCGGACCATATGGGTCAGCTAGCCGATCTTTATTACATGGACAAAACGGGCCCACAGTCCCAGGATGGCCCGACGAAACCGTGCAGAATTTTCTCAGAACGTGCCATCGAGGAGTTCACCCTCAAACTGGCAGGAATGAACTGGGACAGCACCTACCACCAGCTAACTGTTGATGGTAAATTCAACACTTTTCTACAAGACTTTCTGCCAGCCTTCTGGGAATGCTTCCCTAAACGGCAAGTCAGAGCTAGGCCAAGGAACATAAAGAGAAAGGGATGGCTCACCCAAGACATAGTTAATGCAAGCAAAAGGAAACGACATCTGCGCTACATCACGAAAAATAACCCGGGAACACAAGAGGCACAAGAGCTAAGAACACTGACATCTAAACTGAGAACCGGAGTTAGAGAAGCCAAGAGAAGCTACCACAGCAGGATCATACACAGGGCTTCTAACAAATCCAAAGCCACCTGGCAATTAGTGAACGACATCACTGGGAAAAACAAGAAAATAAAAGATAATATCTCCCTGGATATCGATGGAAAGGAGATAGCAAATCCCGAGGTTGTAGCCAACTATTTCAATAGATACTTCTCAAGCATTGCAGAAACCATAGTTGACACTCAAGTGGACAGCACGGAGGAGTGCTTACGCAAATTAAGCAAACTCAATAGACCTGTTCAACGCAGTGAGTTTCAGCTTGCTGCTGTAACACCTGAAGAGATTATAGCAGTAGTTAAAGACCTCAAGCCCAAGACATCATCGGGATGGGACGAGGTTCCCATGTGCGTACTAAAAAAATGTATGGTATTCATTGCAGCACCACTAGCCCACATCTTCACGCATTCGTTTACATCGGGCGAGTTTCCTGACAGAATGAAATACGCTATTGTTAAACCAATCTTCAAAAAAGGACCTAAATGCGAAGTGTCGAATTACCGACCAATATCCCTCCTGACTGGCTTCTCTAAGATACTAGAAAAGCTCTACCTAAGACAGCTGACCAAGTTTCTAGAGGATTCCAATACATTGAGTAAAGAGCAACATGGTTTCAGGAAGAACTACTCAACGGCAACAGCCATAAGAAGCCTGACTGAAGTAATAGAGACTGCTCTAGAAGACAGACTGGAGGTAGGTGCTGTGTTTTGCGACTACTCGAAGGCCTTCGACACAATAGACCACACTACCCTAGTGAAGAAGCTAGGAAGCTATGGTGTCACCGGCTCTGCTGGGAAATGGATCTCGTCATATCTAAGCAGAAGAAAGCAACGTGTCCTTATAGACGGAAATAAGGGAACATCAGACTGGGAAGCCGTCAAGCATGGTCTGCCGCAGGGGTCAGTATTAAGCCCCACTCTGTTCAGTCTTCAAGTAAACGACCTACCTGCAAACATCACAATAGCTAAAACCACGCAATTTGCAGATGACACAAGTGCGGTGGTGACAGGCAGGGCAGACAAACCACTTGGACTTGGGCTGAGCCATACGCTTAATGAAATTGAAGCGTATAGCGAACCCAATAAAATAGCGCTGAACCTCACCAAAACAGTTGCAATGACCTTCTGTGTAAAGGGAGATCAACCAACACCCAACATCCCCCTACAAATCTCTAAAGAAGCCAAATTTCTAGGAATTTGGCTTGACTACAGGCTGAGATGGAACGTCCAAATAGACCACATGTGCAAAACTCTAAGCTCAGCCTGCTACAGCCTGAAAGCCATTTCAAGAGAATGTGACTCCGCCACCCTACGCACAACATACTTTGCGCTTATCCAGTCCCGCCTCCAATACGGTGTGATGTTCTGGGGTGGAGCAACAGGGTGGTTGCGCGTGTTTATTCTCCAGAAACGAGCAATACGAACGGTGGCGGCACTCCGACCAAGAGACTCCTGCAGGGAATACTTCAAAACACTCAAGATTCATACGCTAGCCAACCTCCATATCATGGCAGTGGCCCTGTTCATCTGGGATAACCCGCAGTTGACGTCCGCAGCAGCTACAAGACACTCCCACAACACCAGAGGAGCGGAGAAGATCATCGTAGAGCGACATCGACTGCACCGATTCGACCACAGCCCTCTACACCTCGGGATCAAAGTTTCAAACAAACTCCCAAGTCATATCGTGCAAAGTGGAACTCGACAGCTGTTTAAAAGAAACTTGGAAGACTTCTTGCTTGGAAAGGCCTACTATTCACTTGACGAGCTGTTTTTAGACAATGACTTGTAAATCCCCCTTGCATCTGTGCAGGGGTGAATGCATATATATTTTTTGTACTTTTACTATTTTTATTTTCTACTCTATATTATATTATATTCCATTATATCCAATCTGACAAGCTTAAATATTCAGTTGCCTTGTGCACCTTCTTGGATGTAACCAAAAGCGCTATATTAAATAAATAAATAAATAAATAAAAGTCAAAGTCAAATAAAGTCAAAAGTCAAAGTCAAAGTCAAAGTCAAATAAAATTCATTTAAATTGTATTTATGGAATAGATTGCCTTTGTACATTTTATTTGTAACCTGTCCTTTAATTTTGTATCTGTTGTCTGCTTTAAGTCTGCTATTATTCAACCAAGTTTTGCATCCTATTGTCATCAGAGTTCCAATATTCTTTATTTTTTTACTAATTTTGGAATCGAAACGTTTCGTTAGTTGAGTAATTAAAATCTTGGCGTCTGGCTGTTGTGGTATGTGAACTGTTCCATCATCCTTTACTGGATATCTGCTTAAGATATCTGCTACAATATTGTCTTTTCCTGCAGTGTTTGATTTTGAATGTGAAACCTTGTAAAAGAGGATCCAACTGGTAAGTTGTCCGGACAGCAATTTGCATTGTTTCAGAAAGATGATTGCTTTATGGTCAGTGATTATGGTAAACTCTGTTCTCAAAATGAGTGTCCTAAACTTAGTTTTCCTTCTCTGATGTCATGTATGATATTTCTGCTCCCTTCAAAGTTTACGAGGCATAAGATATTAATATTACTTGTATGTTACCCTCTTCAAAGAGTTTATACCTATTGTAATTGACTACCGATTCCGTATCAACTTGGGCCACATTGTAAATACATAGGTGTATTGCAATCTGGATGTATGAGGTGAGGGTATGTGGATTCATAAATAACTAACATTGTTGAAGGCTAGATCAAGTTCTCTGTTCAATTTAATACGTGTAGCTGTAGCTGCATGTTACTTTTTATTTTCTTGAGCATACTGTCTATAGAATCTTGGATAGTAATTTACCAATCCAAGAGAGGCTCTTAGCTGTTTCTGATTTTTAGAAGTTGGCCATGATTAAATGTTTTGTAATTTGTTTGGATCTGTTTTAATTCCTAGCGTTATTATTATGTTACCTAAAAGTGGTTTGGAGTCTACAAAATGTTGATTTACTGATGTTGACTGTAATGTTAGCTTGCTCTAATATGGTAAACAAATAGTCATAGGTGTTCTATGTGTTCTTCGAATGTCTCCGAGTGTATTAATAAATCTTCGACATATGCAGTGACAATTTTATTTCATTTCCTCCTACTTGATCGATTGCTCTTGTGAATATGGCCATACTGACAAATTATCTGAAAGGTAGTTCCCTAAAGTGATACGTGCGAGAGCTAAATGTAATAGCTAGAGCCCCGTGAAATTAGCATTAATTTTGTTTTTGTTTACTGAGCATTCTCAAAAATTTAGCATTAATTAGTAAGTGTACGAACCATTAATGATGGGCAAAAAATATCGATGTTTTGTTTAAGGTTTATTATTGTCATCTTGTAACGAGCTAACTTCAGTTTTTATTTCGGTTCCCGTATTGTACATTTCTGACATGACTTCTTTTGTGATTTTTTAAAGAAAGCTGTACCGATCCTACCTCGGTGTTAATGGCATCTTGTACGTTATGTATTAGCGTTACCTTCAATCTTAAGCGTGTTGAAGTCATACTTCCTAGTATGTATGTCGCGTGTATGTTGATCTACTGTCAATGTCACCCGATCTATCTCTGACCGTAAATTGTGTTCAGTGGTTTTGAACTGTGATTTCACATCATTAAATTCTCTACTCATGCTTTCGAATTTGGTGTCAAGATTTTGTCAGCAAGAAAACATGCTCATGAGTACTGACTCGATGTTTTGTGACTCACCCCTTAACTCCTGCTCAACCTGTTGAGATTTTTGATGTTGAAGGTCTCAGTCTCAGTGATAGTTGGTGGTTGAGGCGAGTGGTTGCAGGTGTCTGTTCAATCTGCTCGATGATAGTTGACTGTGCGATCGGTTGTCCATAGTCATGGGTCTTGACACTGGTGCGTTGCCATAGTTTGTGTCATGTAATGATTCCAATACCACCATTAGTAAATAGTAGTTCAAGTTCAAGCACATTTTTATTCACCATTATCAATTTTAAATCGATTTGGATTTCGTCAAGACACATATAAAAGATAAAATTATAAAATGTGGTACATAAATAACACACATATATTTCAATATAAATTGGTTATAGAGGTAGGAAGGTAACCATGCATATTATTCATAAGAATGAGAAAAAAAGGTGAGTTAAATTCCAGTTATACCGGTTCCGGTATATTTTCATTCATATTATGTTTTCATGTTTTTTGTTTTGTATTTTGTATTTTGTATTTTGTATTATGTTCATTATCATATTTAGATTTTAAGTAATTTTAGTATGGGTTGGCAGTCACTCTGTGTGTTTGGAGCTGTGCTCTTTTCTGCCAACCCCCATTCACTTTTATAGTAAATGGAAATGATTAATAAATAAATAAAAGAGAAAACATAAATGTGTGTTATATACATACATTACAATAGCCAACCACTACTAACCGCATGAACATAAAGACGGTGAAACTAGTTACAATAACCTGCTAAAATGATTTTAACAATAGGCTTTAATTGATGTACTCGTCTAGATGAATCATATGTTTGTCGATAAGATACTTTTTAGCTTTAGTTTTAAAAATATCCACCTTGGCCAAATTAATTATTTATCAAGGGGTAGCTTGTTAAAGACTTGTCTTGCCATGTAGTAGAGATAGATGTTTTTCAAATCGTTTAGTGTTATGATGGGTAGGGTATTGTAGGTGCAGTTTGTGTCTTGTATTATGTTAGTGGTGAATGGAATTTTCAAAAAGGTGGGGATATATTTTGACATAGCACACTGTTTTATATAGGTATATACATGTTAATCACGGTAAGTATTTGTAGCTCTTGGAATTTCTTTCGACAGCTTTCATTTTTTTTTTTAATTTCCCACTTCCATACCGCTCATTTTTGTACAACTTGTATTCTGTCAAGGACTTTTGTCAAGGACTTATGTCAAGGACGTTTTTGCACTTTCCCAATGCCAACAATATGGAGTGAAAATTTGTAAAATACCTATGCTACTCTAAGTGTGGTTGGAATCGCCATAGAAGGAAGTATTCGAAGAGCGTACACGCAGCCATGTTATTACCAGAAGAGCGTACACAGCCATGTTATTACCAGAAGAGCGTACACAGCCATGTTATTATCAGAAGAGCGTACACAGCCATGTTATTACCAGAAGAGCGTACGCAGCCATGTTATTACCAGAAGAGCATACACAGCCATGTTATTACCAGAAGAGCGTACACAGCCATGTTATTACCAGAAGAGCGTACACAGCCATCTTATTACCAGAAGAGCGTACACAGCCATGTTATTACCAGAAGAGCGTACACAGCCATGTTATTACCAGAAGAGCGTACGCAGCCATGTTATTACCAGAAGAGCGTACACAGCCATGTTATTACCAGAAGAGCGTACACAGCCATGTTATTACCAGAAGAGCGTACACAGCCATGTTATTACCAGAAGAGCGTACACAGCTATGTTATTACCAGAAGAGCGTACACAGCCATGTTATTACCAGAAGAGCGTACGCAGCCATGTTATTACCAGAAGAGCGTACACAGCCATGTTATTACCAGAAGAGCGTACACAGCCATGTTATTACCAGAAGAGCGTACACAGCCATGTTATTACCAGAAGAGCGTACACAGCTATGTTATTACCAGAAGAGCGTACGCAGCCATGTTATTACCAGAAGAGCGTACACAGCCATGTTATTACCAGAAGAGCGTACACAGCCATGTTATTACCAGAAGAGCGTACGCAGCCACGTTATTACCAGAAGAGCGTACACAGCCATGTTATTACCAGAAGAGCGTACACAGCCATGTTATTACCAGAAGAGCGTACGCAGCCATGTTATTACCAGAAGAGCGTACACAGCCATGTTATTACCAGAAGAGCGTACACAGCCATGCTATTACCAGAAGAGCGTACACAGCCATGTTATTACCAGAAGAGCGTACACAGCTATGTTATTACCAGAAGAGCGTACACAGCCATGTTATTACCAGAAGAGCGTACGCAGCCATGTTATTACCAGAAGAGCGTACACAGCCATGTTATTACCAGAAGAGCGTACACAGCCATGTTATTACCAGAAGAGCGTACACAGCCATGTTATTACCAGAAGAGCGTACGCAGCCATGTTATTACCAGAAGAGCGTACACAGCCATGTTATTACCAGAAGAGCGTACACAGCCATGTTATTACCAGAAGAGCGTACGCAGCCATGTTATTACCAGAAGAGCGTACACAGCCATGTTATTACCAGAAGAGCGTACGCAGCCATGTTATTACCAGAAGAGCGTACGCAGCCATGTTATTACCAGAAGAGCGTACACAGCCATGTTATTACCAGAAGAGCGTACGCAGCCATGTTATTACCAGAAGAGCGTACGCAGCCATGTTATTACCAGAAGAGCGTACACAGCCATGTTATTACCAGAAGAGCGTACACAGCCATGTTATTACCAGAAGAGCGTACACAGCTATGTTATTACCAGAAGAGCGTACGCAGCCATGTTATTACCAGAAGAGCGTACACAGCCATGTTATTACCAGAAGAGCGTACACAGCCATGTTATTACCAGAAGAGCGTACACAGCCATGTTATTACCAGAAGAGCGTACACAGCCATGTTATTACCAGAAGAGCGTACACAGCCATGTTATTACCAGAAGAGCGTACGCAGCCATGTTATTACCAGAAGAGCGTACACAGCCATGTTATTACCAGAAGAGCGTACACAGCCATGTTATTACCAGAAGAGCGTACACAGCCATGTTATTACCAGAAGAGCGTACACAGCCATGTTATTACCAGAAGAGCGTACACAGCCATGTTATTACCAGAAGAGCGTACACAGCCATGTTATTACCAGAAGAGCGTACACAGCCATGTTATTACCAGAAGAGCGTACACAGCCATGTTATTACCAGAAGAGCGTACACAGCCATGTTATTACCAGAAGAGCGTACACAGCCATGTTATTACCAGAAGAGCGTACACAGCCACGTTATTACCAGAAGAGCGTACACAGCCATGTTATTACCAGAAGAGCGTACACAGCCATGTTATTACCAGAAGAGCGTACACAGCCAGTTTATTACCAGAAGAGCGTACACAGCCATGTTATTACCAGAAGAGCATACACAGCCATGTTATTACCAGAAGAGCGTACACAGCCACGTTATTACCAGAAGAGCGTACACAGCCATGTTATTACCAGAAGAGCGTACACAGCCATGTTATTACCAGAAGAGCGTACACAGCCATGTTATTACCAGAAGAGCGTACACAGCCATGTTATTACCAGAAGAGCGTACACAGCCATGTTATTACCAGAAGAGCGTACACAGCCATGTTATTACCAGAAGAGCGTACACAGCCATGTTATTACCAGAAGAGCATACACAGCCATGTTATTACCAGAAGAGCGTACACAGCCATGTTATTACCAGAAGAGCGTACACAGCCATGTTATTGCCAGAAGAGCGTACGCAGCCATGTTATTACCAGAAGAGCGTACGCAGCCATGTTATTACCAGAAGAGCGTACACAGCCATGTTATTACCAGAAGAGCGTACACAGCCATGTTATTACCAGAAGAGCGTACACAGCCATGTTATTACCAGAAGAGCGTACACAGCCATGTTATTACCAGAAGAGCGTACACAGCCATGTTATTACCAGAAGAGCGTACACAGCCATGTTATTACCAGAAGAGCGTACACAGCCATGTTATTACCAGAAGAGCGTACACAGCCATGTTATTACCAGAAGAGCGTACGCAGCCATGTTATTACCAGAAGAGCGTACGCAGCCATGTTATTACCAGAAGAGCGTACACAGCCATGTTATTACCAGAAGAGCGTACGCAGCCATGTTATTACCAGAAGAGCGTACACAGCCATGTTATTACCAGAAGAGCGTACACAGCCATGTTATTACCAGAAGAGCGTACACAGCCATGTTATTACCAGAAGAGCGTACACAGCCATGTTATTACCAGAAGAGCGTACACAGCCATGTTATTACCAGAAGAGCGTACACAGCCATGTTATTACCAGAAGAGCGTACACAGCCATGTTATTACCAGAAGAGCGTACACAGCCATGTTATTACCAGAAGAGCGTACACAGCCATGTTATTACCAGAAGAGCGTACACAGCCATGTTATTACCAGAAGAGCGTACGCAGCCATGTTATTACCAGAAGAGCGTACGCAGCCATGTTATTACCAGAAGAGCGTACACAGCCATGTTATTACCAGAAGAGCGTACACAGCCATGTTATTACCAGAAGAGCGTACGCAGCCATGTTATTACCAGAAGAGCGTACACAGCCATGTTATTACCAGAAGAGCGTACACAGCCATGTTATTACCAGAAGAGCGTACACAGCCATGTTATTACCAGAAGAGCGTACACAGCCATGTTATTACCAGAAGAGCGTACACAGCCATGTTATTACCAGAAGAGCGTACACAGCCATGTTATTACCAGAAGAGCGTACACAGCCATGTTATTACCAGAAGAGCGTACACAGCCATGTTATTACCAGAAGAGCGTACACAGCCATGTTATTACCAGAAGAGCGTACACGCAGCCATGTTATTACCAGAAGAGCGTACACAGCCATGTTATTACCAGAAGAGCGTACGCAGCCATGTTATTACCAGAAGAGCGTACACAGCCATGTTATTACCAGAAGAGCGTACACAGCCATGTTATTACCAGAAGAGCGTACACGCAGCCATGTTATTACCAGAAGAGCGTACACAGCCATGTTATTACCAGAAGAGCGTACACAGCCATGTTATTACCAGAAGAGCGTACACAGCCATGTTATTACCAGAAGAGCGTACGCAGCCATGTTATTACCAGAAGAGCGTACACAGCCATGTTATTACCAGAAGAGCGTACACAGCCATGTTATTACCAGAAGAGCGTACACAGCCATGTTATTACCAGAAGAGCGTACACAGCCATGTTATTACCAGAAGAGCGTACACAGCCATGTTATTACCAGAAGAGCGTACACAGCCATGTTATTACCAGAAGAGCGTACACAGCCATGTTATTACCAGAAGAGCGTACACAGCCATGTTATTACCAGAAGAGCGTACGCAGCCATGTTATTACCAGAAGAGCGTACACAGCCATGTTATTACCAGAAGAGCGTACACAGCCATGTTATTACCAGAAGAGCGTACGCAGCCATGTTATTACCAGAAGAGCGTACACAGCCATGTTATTACCAGAAGAGCGTACACAGCCATGTTATTACCAGAAGAGCGTACGCAGCCATGTTATTACCAGAAGAGCGTACACAGCCATGTTATTACCAGAAGAGCGTACACAGCCATGTTATTACCAGAAGAGCGTACGCAGCCATGTTATTACCAGAAGAGCGTACACAGCCATGTTATTACCAGAAGAGCGTACACAGCCATGTTATTACCAGAAGAGCGTACGCAGCCATGTTATTACCAGAAGAGCGTACACAGCCATGTTATTACCAGAAGAGCGTACACAGCCATGTTATTACCAGAAGAGCGTACGCAGCCATGTTATTACCAGAAGAGCGTACACAGCCATGTTATTACCAGAAGAGCGTACACAGCCATGTTATTACCAGAAGAGCGTACACAGCCATGTTATTACCAGAAGAGCGTACACAGCCATGTTATTACCAGAAGAGCGTACACAGCCATGTTATTACCAGAAGAGCGTACGCAGCCATGTTATTACCAGAAGAGCGTACGCAGCCATGTTATTACCAGAAGAGCGTACACAGCCATGTTATTACCAGAAGAGCGTACACAGCCATGTTATTACCAGAAGAGCGTACGCAGCCATGTTATTACCAGAAGAGCGTACACAGCCATGTTATTACCAGAAGAGCGTACACAGCCATGTTATTACCAGAAGAGCGTACACAGCCATGTTATTACCAGAAGAGCGTACACAGCCATGTTATTACCAGAAGAGCGTACACAGCCATGTTATTACCAGAATCCATGGAGGAGTCAACGTAAAAACCAACGTTGACTCCTCTCCAAAGTAATCTAAACGTGTTCGTGACAAAACACCCTAAACAAATCTCTGCGGGCTAAACTGGGGGGCTGTCCCCCAGACCCCCCCCCCCCCGACATACTCGTTTTGTCTGTCACTTCTCCGAGTCCACTGGACTCCCCTCTTGTACAGACCCCCTTATAAGTAAGTACTCACGAGCCGCCCCTTGCCCTTGGGCTATCAATGGCAGTAACAACTTAACAACTGTTAGATTTGCCCGTAAGCTTTTAAAGTTTATGAATGAAAGTTCTGCTCTTCGGGCATTAAAAACGAAACGATGACATAGTTACGGATCAACCAACGCTCCGATTAGACTCCTCAACCTCGGACCCCGGAACACCAGAACGCGTCCACTCTCCATCAAGGTTGGCTGAAGACTCCTCCAAGGACTCTCGCTTCTTTCTCCCTTCCGATCGCCGAGCGGGGGGAGTTCGAAACTTGTCCGTCTCTCTCTTATAAACTGCGCAAGCAGTCTTGTCTCATTTCTGGATGCATTAGCTATTCCAAATATATTATCCCTGGAAGTCTCTCGTTCTCACAGGAAGAATGTCTATTGCAGTATCACGTAGTTTATTGTTAGTTACATCATTATTATTATGGGTATGATAGTGAATATTTGTATCTGTTTTTACAATCAGGGCGCGAGATACGGGGGGGGGGGCCTAAGGGGCCATAGAAGAGGGCGCTGAATAACGCCGAATGGAACAACGTCGAAACGATCGTGTGTACTGCACTTTCAAGTATGATTCTAAACAAAAGAAGCAGCATAATTTGAATGTATAATATAGTCGATAGAATGTATAGGTAAGCACGGTACCATATTAGTTTATCCAAAGTAAGCTCTTTTGTTTAAAATTGTATATATACTGCCACTGGTATTTCTTTTACAATTTAGAGATTATATATCCTTATTTAGCTACCGGTATGGACAGATCAAAATATATCGAGTAGAAAGCGGAGGCTATGCCGCGGTACCGACAGTGGCACTTAACATTTTTATGGGTTATATAATCGTCAATTGCTTTTATTGTAAATAAACATTATTAAAGTTCACAAAGTGAATACATTTACATTGGATTTTATTTAAATACAGCAAATTGGCGGAGAGGGTTTTGAGGGCACCCTTCAAGCTCCGTTTACATTCGTATACTTACCTATAGATAGGTAAATGATACACTCAATCAAACTAAATTCTCCCTCTCACTCTCACTGTCGCATTGACGTCATCTAAACGACCGTTGCAGATCACGTGGTGACATTAGACCAATCAGAGCGCTACAAAAAACTCTCTCGCCAATTTGTTACGGGGTTTCTCAGCTAAGATCAAGATCTTGAGCGCCATATTGTTTCGTTAATAGATGACACATTAAAAAATGAATGAGTAAAATAATAAGTTAAATAATGACACACCTTTCCAGGCAAAAAATTAGCACGGGGGTTTGGGGGGGAGCAGAGCCTTAAGGCACAATAAGGTCACCACTTCCAGTGGTGCGGTCGGCTATAATAGTAGGGGCCAAACGACCGTGTTTCACATCCAGGGTTCCCAACATCCTGGAAAGTCAGAGAAATAAACACTGGTAGGGGAAAGTCAGGTAAATTAGCAAAAATGCTAGTAAGTCAGGAAACTTTGTTTGTGCCAGTATCTAGTATTGCCACAAAGCAGCAGTATTCGAAGAATCCACTGGCGAAGGTGTGGCTAAGGGGAGGAGGCCATAGACCCTACTTAAAAAAATCATAATCTGTTTATAATGTTATGTATCTATATAATATTGTAATAAAGTCGTCTTACAATAACTTCGGCAATGTTTTCGTCATCAATCAATGACGTGTTTACGGTCTCGGCCAACCCGAGCAGGTATTTGAATTAGCCAGGGTCGCTGGTTGGCTGCCTCTCACCCACCCGTGACGGAAGCAGTACCGAAGATGTTGTACGATGCCATAACGAGAATAGTGACAGTAATAAAATGTTATATTTTAATTTTTAATCACTAAAACTATATGCTAATTTATTTTACGAGTTGGAACGTCGAGCGAATTGGACAGGTAAATTGTTTTTAGTTTCTTGTTGGTAACCCTGCACTTCTCGTTCTCACCCAATCTCCACTTATGTGGAGATAAGACCTCGCCCCGTTGTCAGCTACGTCAGCGTCACTCACGTAAACAAGACAGAATGAGTTGTATCAGTATTAGTGGATCGGCTCGCCATCAATCTACATGGTCGCTCGCAGTGTGCAGTAGTGTTTTGGTCGGTGCAGTTGAAGGTCAACAGGTGTTTTGTGCTTCACAATGGATAACTCATAATATAGAGTAAGTAAAATACATTTCACTCTCTCTGTACAAGGAACTATCATAGGTGTTTTGTAACATTCAAGTGTGTAAATCCATGTATTGATAATAGTATTGTAAGTAGGGTGCGAATTGACGGCTTGGCAGAGGGGGGATGCCCAAGCATTCTGCGTGGCCAGTAAGGGGTCTGGGGCAAAGCCCCAGCCGCCGGAGGCAAACATTTTTTGGGGTATTATTGCCGTTGAGATTGAGATGGCCTTAGAAGCGATATGAGACATAAGTTTGAAAGGGACAGTGCAAACACCTGCGGACAGATGCCAGAATCAACAAAGCCGATTCAGTACAACTTTGAGTTTATTGAGTTCTTTGTTGCTAGGACGAGACATTCATTTCATCTCAGTTATTCATTGTCTGAGCATTTGACCACTCGCCCGTTTTGACAACGGCTCGAGTTATAAGTTGCATTGTTTCATCTAGGAGGCAGTGGCAAATTTATTCATAAACAATGGCTTGATAGTGATACACGTAATGAGGTCACAGGCCGTTTAAAAAAAAAGTGCGGAAAACAGAAAATCGAAAACTTTTAACCTTTGTTGAAATTGAATTAATTACTTTCAAAACGTCTAGATTACGTGTTTGGTGTTTTTACATGACAATCTGTTTATTTAATAAACTTCCCTATTGTGGTTGGGGCTTTAGGTTGGCAGCAAAATTGTGAGCGGGGAGGGTTAGCATGGGAGAGGTTTGTGAGAAAATGGAATCAGAGAAATATAGATGTAGTTTGTAGGATAGTTTGTGCATTAGCTTAGTCAAGAGAGGACAGTGGAAGCAGTTGAGTATAGAGCGACGGTTAGTTTCATATATTACGCGGGTAGATCAAAATAAGTCTAGTTTCTGTGTGTTAAAGCTTGAAAGTTGCTACGCTGGTACGAAATCTAACTGAAATATGACCACCCGAGTTGGATTTCGTACAAGAACAGCAACTTTCAAGCGTTAACTTACAGAAATTAACCACTTAATTGATGTAAACCAGGTATTAGACTTTGGTGCGAGGCTGTAGAGTGTAGACTGTGAGATTTGATACACGGAGATGTAGAGATGTACGCGTAAAATGCTCCAGCTGTTATTCTTGACTTACTTCTACACAACGTCTCACTCATGATAAAGTACGTATTGTTTGTCTTCTGAACACATTCCAGTATTAAAACAAATTACTTTATATTATTGACAATATCATTTGTTTTATTTAAAACCTTACCCTAACAATAAACTACTTTTGCTTGTGACCTGTTTCTCTTTACACTTTGCATAAGATTCTGACAAAACATAATATCCTTTGTTATATTTTAAACCTTACTCTAACTATACACTACTTTTGCTTGTAAACTGTTTCTCTTTACACTTCACATAAGATTTCTGACAGAACGTAATATAATTTGTTATATTTTAAACCTTACTCTAACTATACACTAGTTTTGCTTGTAACCTGTTTCTCTTTACACTTCACATAATATTTCTGACAGAACGTAATATAATTTGTTATATTTTAAACCTTACTCTAACTATACACTAGTTTTGCTTGTAACCTGTTTCTCTTTACACTTCACATAAGATTTCTGACAGAACGTATTATAATTTGTTATATTTTAAACCTTACTCTTACTATACACTAGTTTTGCTTGTAACCTGTTTCCACAGCTGTTTCTCTTTACACTTCACATAAGATTTCTGACAGAACGTAATCTAATTTGTTATATTTTAAACCTTACTCTAACTATACACTAGTTTTGCTTGTGACCTGTTTCTCTTTACACTTTGCATAAATTCTGACAGAACAAAATATCATTTGTTATATTTAAACCCTTACTCTTACTATAAACTCGTTTTGCTTGTGACCTTTACACTTTGCATAAGATTCTGACAGAACATAATATCCTTTGTTATATTTTAAACCTTACTCTAACTATACACTAGTTTTGCTTGTGACCTGTTTCTCTTTACACTTTGCATAAGATTCTGTCAGAACATAAAATCATTTGTTATATTTAAAACCTTACTCTAACTATAAACTAGTTTTGCTTGTTACCTGTTTCTCTTTACACTTTACATAAGATTCTGACTAAACGTAATATCCTTTGTTTTATACTATAACTAAACTACTTTTGCTCGTAACCTGTTTCTCTTTACACATTACATAAGATTAGTGACAAAGGTTAGACAATCTTGATATGGTTGCAAGAATCCATTGTCACTGAGTGACTCGCATTGCGCACAGAGAATAGTTCTCCATCGTAGTGTATCCGCTTCTGGTCTTGTCTCACAAATATATGTCCGCCACTGTGGAATGACATAGTACAGTGGTAGATGCTGTTGGTTACGGTAATATCTCCGGCTTTCATGCCCGAAATATGTATTATAATTTCGACATCACCTCTTTTTAAACTGAAAGCAGAAGAAAAATATATTTGTAACATTAAAACAAGAATAACTGTGGCAACTGTGGCTTTTTATTACAGAGTTGAAAATTTTTTGAAAAATTACTAATTTATGTTATTGTTATAATACATTGGAAATATGACTATTTTAATTGTACTATAAAAGATGAGGAATGGAGAGCACAAAAGGCTTGTATTAGCAACTTAAATTTAATTTTCAAGTAACTAGGATATACCCTACATTATATTCATACACCAGTAATTCAAGCTAGAACATTCTACAGAGCATGGCAAGACCTAGGTCTTTAGTGTTTTCATTTCGTTAAAATACACAATCTAGGCAAATTTAGTTAAAATCTATTTGGCTCTCATTTAAGGGTAAATAGTTTTTCAGAACTATGCAGATTTAGTTTTCTCATTTCGTTTGCTATGCTAAGGACATATTGTGTAGTATCCCTGTAGCACAGATAACAAATGCATTGAATATTGTGCTTACCTTACTTTTCCCTCAGAGTTTCGAGTGATAGAAAGACCATTCACTAGCCAGGTATCTGTGCAGTTTTGTTCGTTTACATGAAGAGTAGAGTTGTTGCCCAAGAAACGAGCCTCTTCTTTTAACTTCTTTCCAAATCGTGACCCGTTTGTGAAGATCATTCTTATGATTTGTTCTAATTGAAGCGATCTAAACAGCTCTCGAGTTGTACGAACACCACCTGTATCGACCAAGAATGCCAATTGGCCGTATCGAGTATATGAGAAAGTGATGCCTTTCGTGCTCATCTTGGCATGCCTCGATAATCTGAAATATGAAACGGATTAATTATTAATTTATGTTTAACATTTATGATACAAGCAAAGACATTCAAAAAATATGTTTTGTATGTATAGATACAGCGCATGATCGAAATAGAAATAGTTGCAAATTGAAGGGTACCCTACCGTTTTGGCGAAGAGCGTCAGCCAGCATACGACTTTTAGCGAGATGGGCATCAATCATGCATCCCATAAAATAAAGGGGACCAGACGTACCGGTTTGACCGGTACAGTACCGTTATCGGAACACTTTTACCGGTGTCCCGAGAGATTCATTGAAAAGACGTATTTTTACCGGTTTGTAATTTTTTGGAGAAAAGGTGTCCCAATATTCTGTCAATAAAGACAACGCGGTCGATTGTAACTGTGCTGGGTAGGGCGGGGGGGGGGGGGGGGGGGGCTTACAGTTGCTAGCCCTCGACACACGCGGGTAGCATTCGCAGACGCTGACTCACACACTCACGCACTCACTCACAGTCGGCAGAGTTTATTCTGTCAACAGGCGGGCATAACATGACAATAAAAATTTACCCACATTCATTTAAATACTTAATATGTATTTATAAAAATTTATATGAATTATAATGTATTGATATTTATTTTGTTTTATTAATTCATGTTAGAAAGCTGTTTACTGGGCATTTTGCACGCAAATTTGAATTAAAAATGTTTCGCCTCTTTCGTCCCAGACCCCGTGCTTGTCCATGGAATTCGCGGCTTATTTACCGTTCACTGTGCAAGGTTGTAAACGTCAAGCTTGTTACTGGAAAGGATGCATAGCTTTAAAAAAGTGGCTATCGGCCAACGGATGTCCAGGCGTCCAAGCCACACGCTTTACAATAGCGAAGAGGTTCGTTCTTACCTGAAACGATGACTCTAGTTGTCCTGGGAAGCGTTGAAGGTCCATCTAGTTTGGAACTGTCTTTACAATGTTGGAAGGAAAGTAATTTGCAAAATAAAGGGGATGATTGACATCCTTGTTCTCCAACTTCTTTTAGTTCGCGTTTTGCCGGTGTGGATGTTGGTTTAAGACGAACTATAGACATGTTATCCCGTCTCCTAGATACTTACTCAGGGTTGGGAGAAACGCTCCAGTCCATAGCTTCTAGTTGTATTTGCTCGGTTGTTTGTATGAGACGAACTATAGACATGTTATCCCGTCTCCTAGATACTTACTCAGGGTTGGGAGAAACGCTCCAGTCCATAGCTTCAGGTTGTATTTGCTCGGTTGTTTGTATGAGACGAACTATAGACATGTTATCCCGTCTCCTAGATACTTACTCAGGGTTGGGAGAAACGCTCCAGTCCATAGCTTCAAGTTGTATTTGCTCGGTTGTTTGTATGAGACGAACTATAGACATGTTATCCCGTCTCCTAGATACTTACTCAGGGTTGGGAGAAACGCTCCAGTCCATAGCTTCTAGTTGTATTTGCTCGGTTGTTTGTATGAGACGAACTATAGACATGTTATCCCGTCTCCTAGATACTTACTCAGGGTTGGGAGGAACGCTGAAGTCCATAGCTTCTAGTTGTATTTGCTCGGTTGTTTGTATGAGACGAACTATAGACATGTTATCCCGTCTCCTAGATACTTACTCAGGGTTGGGAGAAACGCTCCAGTCCATAGCTTCTAGTTGTATTTGCTCGGTTGTTTGTATGAGACGAACTATAGACATGTTATCCCGTCTCCTAGATACTTACTCAGGGTTGGGAGAAACGCTGCAGTCCAGAGCTTCAAGTTGTATTTGCTCGGTTGTTTGTATGAGACGAACTATAGACATGTTATCCCGTCTCCTAGATACTTACTCAGGGTTGGGAGAAACGCTGCAGTCCAGAGCTTCAAGTTGTATTTGCTCGGTTGTTTGTATGAGACGAACTATAAACATGTTATCCCGTCTCCTAGATACTTACTCAGGGTTGGGAAAAACGCTGCAGTCCAGAGCTTCAAGTTGTATTTGCTCGGTTGTTTGTATGAGACGAACTATAGACATGTTATCCCGTCTCCTAGATACTTACTCAGGGTTGGGAGGAACGCTGAAGTCCAGAGCTTCAAGTTGTATTTGCTCGGTTGTTTGTATGAGACGAACTATAAACATGTTATCCCGTCTCCTAGATACTTACTCAGGGTTGGGAGGAACGCTGAAGTCCAGAGCTTCAAGTTGTATTTGCTCGGTTGTTTGTATGAGACGAACTATAAACATGTTATCCCGTCTCCTAGATACTTACTCAGGGTTGGGAAAAACGCTGCAGTCCATCTTCTAGTTGTATTTGCTCGGTTGTTTGTATGAGACGAACTATAGACATGTTATCCCGTCTCCTAGATACTTACTCAGGGTTGGGAGAAACGCTGCAGTCCAGAGCTTCAAGTTGTATTTGCTCGGTTGTTTGTATGAGACGAACTATAAACATGTTATCCCGTCTCCTAGATACTTACTCAGGGTTGGGAAAAACGCTGCAGTCCATCTTCTAGTTGTATTTGCTCGGTTGTTTGTATGAGACGAACTATAGACATGTTATCCCGTCTCCTAGATACTTACTCAGGGTTGGGAGAAACGCTCCAGTCCAGAGCTTCAAGTTGTATTTGCTCGGTTGTTTGTATGAGACGAACTATAGACATGTTATCCCGTCTCCTAGATACTTACTCAGGGTTGGGAAAAACGCTGCAGTCCAGAGCTTCAAGTTGTATTTGCTCGGTTGTTTGTATGAGACGAACTATAAACATGTTATCCCGTCTCCTAGATACTTACTCAGGGTTGGGAGAAACGCTCCAGTCCATAGCTTCTAGTTGTATTTGCTCGGTTGTTTGTATGAGACGAACTATAGACATGTTATCCCGTCTCCTAGATACTTACTCAGGGTTGGGAGAAACGCTCCTATCCATAGCTTCTAGTTGTATTTGCTCATTGGTCTGTATGAGACGAACTATAGACATGTTATCCCGTCTCCTAGATACTTACTCAGGGTTGGGAGGAACGCTGAAGTCCATAGCTTCTAGTTGTATTTGCTCGGTTGTTTGTATGAGACGAACTATAGACATGTTATCCCGTCTCCTAGATACTTACTCAGGGTTGGGAAAAACGCTGCAGTCCAGAGCTTCAAGTTGTATTTGCTCGGTTGTTTGTATGAGACGAACTATAGACATGTTATCCCGTCTCCTAGATACTTACTCAGGGTTGGGAGGAACGCTGAAGTCCAGAGCTTCAAGTTGTATTTGCTCGGTTGTTTGTATGAGACGAACTATAAACATGTTATCCCGTCTCCTAGATACTTACTCAGGGTTGGGAGGAACGCTGAAGTCCAGAGCTTCAAGTTGCATTTGCTCGGTTGTTTGTATGAGACGAACTATAAACATGTTATCCCGTCTCCTAGATACTTACTCAGGGTTGGGAAAAACGCTGCAGTCCATCTTCTAGTTGTATTTGCTCGGTTGTTTGTATGAGACGAACTATAGACATGTTATCCCGTCTCCTAGATACTTACTCAGGGTTGGGAGAAACGCTGCAGTCCAGAGCTTCAAGTTGTATTTGCTCGGTTGTTTGTATGAGACGAACTATAAACATGTTATCCCGTCTCCTAGATACTTACTCAGGGTTGGGAAAAACGCTGCAGTCCATCTTCTAGTTGTATTTGCTCGGTTGTTTGTATGAGACGAACTATAGACATGTTATCCCGTCTCCTAGATACTTACTCAGGGTTGGGAGAAACGCTCCAGTCCAGAGCTTCAAGTTGTATTTGCTCGGTTGTTTGTATGAGACGAACTATAGACATGTTATCCCGTCTCCTAGATACTTACTCAGGGTTGGGAGAAACGCTCCAGTCCATAGCTTCTAGTTGTATTTGCTCGGTTGTTTGTATGAGACGAACTATAGACATGTTATCCCGTCTCCTAGATACTTACTCAGGGTTGGGAGAAACGCTCCAGTCCATAGCTTCTAGTTGTATTTGCTCATTGGTCTGTATGAGACGAACTATATACATGTTATCCCGTCTCCTAGATACTTACTCAGGGTTGGGAGGAACGCTGAAGTCCATAGCTTCTAGTTGTATTTGCTCGGTTGTTTGTATGAGACGAACTATAGACATGTTATCCCGTCTCCTAGATACTTACTCAGGGTTGGGAAAAACGCTGCAGTCCAGAGCTTCAAGTTGTATTTGCTCGGTTGTTTGTATGAGACGAACTATAAACATGTTATCCCGTCTCCTAGATACTTACTCAGGGTTGGGAGGAACGCTGAAGTCCATAGCTTCTAGTTGTATTTGCTCGGTTGTTTGTATGAGACGAACTATAGACATGTTATCCCGTCTCCTAGATACTTACTCAGGGTTGGGAGAAACGCTCCAGTCCATAGCTTCTAGTTGTATTTGCTCGGTTGTTTGTATGAGACGAACTATAGACATGTTATCCCGTCTCCTAGATACTTACTCAGGGTTGGGAGAAACGCTCCAGTCCATAGCTTCTAGTTGTATTTGCTCATTGGTCTGTATGAGACGAGCACATGGGTGAACTATCGAGCTCTCGGTCCCACTGGCGTCCACGGCGATGCACACTCCGAGCTGTGAACACACTCATATGACTGACAGATCACACAGAAAACACCCCAAAACTAGGAATTTACTCAGGGCCGTAACTATAGGGGTTGGTAACCTGGGTAGATACCGGGTAAACAATCGGAAGTAGACCAATTTGACTTGCATTCATAACAGTCACTAGTAACAAATGTTATAAAACTAACATGTCTAACACTCGTTAAAACACTCCAATCACACTATAAGAATCGACAAATTTTCCGGGGCTATGCGCCCCGGACCCGCATTGGCTGGGGGGCCTCCCCCCAGACCCTCTATTGTACTTAACCCAATCATACCCGGGTGATTTCTATACCCTAGTTAGGGCCGTGAATTAACTGTTTCAATTAGGAAATAAATTGGGAAATGTTTACAGTAATATTTCAATTAAGACCAAAGTTGTTTTGTATGAACCAATCCGATTTATGATTTTTGATTTTTTTGGTTTCTTACCTTAACAGTTAACATCCATTTAAGCTTGATTGGAAAACAGAGAATAATCTGGAATTACCTACACGCACGCATCTATCTACAATGTGACATAATTACAATAATAACTATAGTATTATTTGTTGGAAGCAACTGAAATAGAGCATTACCTTGTAACAGTCAATGCAAAAACCTTTGTCGACAGTCATATACAGCTTTGTACCTTGGCACAATTTAATAGCCATGGTCCCGTCGTCCTGTATATTTATAGTCATCTTATGAATGATAGATCTACGCAAAGCTGGCGCGTCCTCCATACGCAGAACGTCTTCCTGCAAACATACAAGCGCTCGGTGAACATTGGCTTGATCATTTCACTGCAGACATTTCACCACAGACTGTCCGAAACCATGTTTTATACATACAAGCAGTGGCGTATCCAAGGGGGGGGTTATGGGGTAAAACCCCCCCCATGCCAAAAAAAAAAAAAAAAAATACAGGCGGAGAGAAGGAAGGAAAGGAGGAGTGAAGAGGAAATTACTATTTTGATTATTGTTTAATAACATACTCAACCGTTAAATCATACGACTTTGGGGTCTTGGTCGTCAGGAAGAGCTGCCTACGACCTATTGTCTTCCGGGGACAATCGGGAAGGAAGTTTGAGGAACGGGACAAGTTGGAGGAATATATTTAAAAATGCTTATGGGTGCTAGGGGTCAGGGGGTTACTCTTCTCTCTCCTCTTACGATTGGCACTGCGTATAAGAAACTACATTGAATTGAACTATTGAACTACATTGAACTACAACCCTACCTGTTACGAGGAGACTTGCCAACAATTAAAATAAAAAATATAGAAAAGATATTTATTTTTGAAGTAATTTTGTAGTTTTGTGACTGGGTTTTTAATTTTCTTTGTAGTCATTCTTAAATTCTCCTAAACCTATTCTATGAAATTTTCTTATTCTGAAACGTGTTCCCAGGCGTTTAAAACGTCATAAATGAAGAAAAAAAAATTCGCCTTCGGCGAATTGGCCTCCGGCGGCTGGGGCTTTCGCCCCAGACCCCTGTCTGCTTGGGATGTTCGACCCCCCCCATTGTCAATTCCTGAATACGCCACTGCATACAAGACTTAATTGAATCTAGATACAATTAAATATGTACGTAACAAAGCATGAGTAGTTGTATCTCTATCCATGTCTTTATCTGGATGTCTCTTGAATGAGATTGAGAATATAACCATTGAGTTTATTAGTGTAGGGTAGAGTCCCAGCGGCCATTGGCGAATGTCTTCCCATCAATCGCCCGTGTACGCTAGTAGTACTAGGGGGAGCCGCTAGGTGCCCTACCACGTACCCACTGATTAGGCCGCGCTGATGTGGCGGCGCCTAGCGTACTACTAGCGTACACGGGCGATTGATGGGAAGACAGTCGCCAATGGCCTCTGAGACTCAACCCTACAATAATAAACTCAATTATCAGTGGTGGCTTGAAGGTTTAATTATAACCGGTGCCAGTAGTTCCCACACCACCCACCCACCCCTCTCCACTCTCCCCCCCCCCCCCCCCCCAATATGTGGGGGCTACATTATATATTTGCTCAAAAATACCCCACGCAATTACCTTTCATTGTGCTTGATTCTAATTTATTATAATTTATTATAAAATTCAATTGATGAAAATGAATTCATAACAGTATTTTGAGGGTAAGTGGGAGGCAGCTTTATTTTTTTGGGGGAAATGCCCCCCCATGCCCCCTGTAGAGTCGCCATTACTTAAAATGTATCGAGTTGCCCAAGGTTTGAAAGTTTTTTTTTTGGTTAGCCAAGATGGTTTTGGTGGGTGCACCCACTAGCGGTATCCAAAATGTCGAAATAAAGAGCAATATTAATGATAGTTGCGATCTTGACAGTAAATGAATATTTTTTGTAAGTAACAACTAAACTACTCGAATACATATTTTTTTATTTAAAGGATGCACAAAACATTATATTTTAGTTATAATTTAATAATTCATATACATTAGGCCTATGTGTTTACTTTGAGCATAAAATGTATAGAACTTGCCCCATTTGCAACCCCCCGTTTCCCACATGCTGGAAGATTTTAAACTGTTTTTGAATACCTTGATACATCATCTTTCGATTTTAATTTGTTAGCCAACATGGTTTAGGTGGGTGAACCCACCAGGGGTAGGCCTATCCAAATATGGCGAAATATGGAACAATTTTAATGTTAATGGCGATTCTGGATAATAAATTAACATTTTTGGACGTGTGTAATCTTTAACACCTAAAATAATTGATGGTTTCTATTAGTTGGCCTATGAACTGCACCCCGGGCAAATGAAGAAGCGTAGTTTCCCCATCGTTTAGTCTAGGCCTAGGCTCACAGTAAAGCGGGGTCGACAAAAACCCGGGAAGGAGCTTCCCGTTCCCATTGCCGTTACCGAGCAATGTTAAATCATAGCCATCTTTCCCGTTCCCTGAGTTCCTTCCCGGGCGATTGTAGATCCCGCTTAAAGCCAAGGCTTACAACTCCAAAAAGCAAAACAAAAAGCCAAACCCAGGTCTAGAGATAATATTCTCATTAAGGCATTGAGTTCGTTAGTGTAGAGTAAAAAACTGAATGACTGAACATACAATCATGAAAAAACAAGTATTATCTCCTTACTACCTCCAGGGCTATAGGCTAAAGACTAGGGCTAAGCTGGGATTTTCCTAGCCTAGGCCTAGGCCTAGGCCTAGGTAGGCCTCAGTAGAGCTTAGATTTAAGCAGGCAAGGACTACGTATATCACGCAATTCTAACGCGCTTGGGATGAAGGCGCCTTGCTTTCAATTGGTAGCCGAGTGAGGAATCTGCTCCGTATATCACGTCAATCTGAAGCGCCCTTATCTACACCGGCTGCGAATTCAGCCAATCACAACACAGGATGTGCATCGCGGAGCCGCTTTGACGTGTATATCACTGAAATCAAAGTGAATTCTAACCTCCAACTCGCTTGCCCAAGCGAGTTGGATCGCCGCCGCCTTGAGGTAAATTCGACGTGTATACCACACTCTGCAACCGATTGGAACTAAGGCGCCTTCATCCCATGCGCCTTAAACTTGCGTGATATACGTAGTCATTGACCTTTAGACCTTTGACGATGCCTATGTGTGTACAATGTATCTAATCGGCTAATATATACTCTACTCCTATGGAAACTAGGGCCTAGACCTAAGCTAGGCTATTCTAGGCCAAGGGCATAAGCAAATTAGACAAAACTTGACCACGGAATATGGGCCTAGCCTAGGCCTAGGCGTATTACAATGAATCTTTAGTTGCAGACTTACCACTGTTGCTGGTTCCATCATATTCTGTTTGCTCTCTATTTCAAGAACAGAATTGTAAAATCAGTCAATACCTCTGCACAATTGATATTATTTCAATGAATCGGTCAAACTCTAATCTAAAACGCGAACTGTCTTTCAGCTATCGCGAGCGAATTGAACTTTTGATTTCTGACCGGACCGGAAGTGCCAGCGCAGTAGGTCTACCAACAGTGCTGCGCGAAGAACGAATATCAGCAGTTCTGTCACGGCATATTTTTTAGTACAAAACATTTCATTACGTTAGAATTGTTCCTTTGTAGAATGGAATTTAGAACAATACTAAAAACTATTGGATTGGGTGCCACCGAATTTACATGACGTGTACCGAAATTGATTATAGTCATAAATTTGTTACTTTAGTTTGAGGTTGGTATTTCTTGAAGTAGTAAGTTATGTTCTGGGGGCGGGAGTCTCTTTTCTATGTTAGGGCTGTTAGAACTGAGTAGGCCTACAGCAGCATGGCCAAATTAAAAAATAGGAACAAATTACAAACTTGTAAGGTTTCTAGGGATAGACCCGGAAATCGTAGACAGGTGCGGACCTTAGACCAGTAATATAGGTAGACGGAGCAAGCCGATGATAGCGCCCGGCCGCGAGTGAAACCAACATTGAATCAAGGCAGACCACGTGATGTGGGGACAAGATTGCGCGGTAATTTAAAGCGTCTGCGTATGAACAGTACAAACAGTACATCGTTGTGTAAAGAAAAATGATCATTTTCAATTAGTGCAAATTTAAAATATGTTAACTAAGATTAACAGTACCTTCACTAATCATTTCTGAGGAAATACAAATAATAATACATCCTTTGTCAAATGTCAAACGTATTTGCCGCACACTTAACATCATCTAGCGGCAAACCTGCGAACTTCTCGCTTTTTATTGAAAGACCCCACGCAACAATCAGTCTATCGCGGATTGACCCGTCGAGAAGGCTGTGTCCCCACATCACGTGGTTTCAATGATGGTCTCACTCGCGATGACGTCATACTCCGTCTACCTATATTACTGGTCTAAGGTGCGGACCGGCCCACCGGGTGGGGTTCTGCCCGGTGGTCTGGCCTGTTTGCCCACCACTCAAATAATTTAACATCAATAGATATGGCAGGTGACCGTGAAGGTGATGGTGGGTGTGACAAATTGGAACCTGTGCCGATTGTGCTCAAATCGTGTCAGGAGGGATGTGCGTGGTTTTCTTGTTTTTGCACTACAAGAACGACAGTATTTCGGTATTGCATTCATTCCAATATTTTTTTCTGAAACGCGCAGAACGCACAAGTCCGATTTAAAAAAAGTTCCCCCCGGTGCTTTTGTTGGGGAGTTCTGCCCTCCAAACCCCCCGTGCTTTCTTTGTCTGGAAAGATGTGTCCCTCCAGCTTGAATTACAAATATGGCAACCCTACCCAAAACCAATTCGAATTATTTATGCTTATTGCTTGTGAGAAAGACGTTATGAATAGACTATATAGTCAAAGACTGTGACAAAATAATCGACGAGGTATCGATGACGAGTGAACTGTTAAAAAACAATAATTATTTACTAAAATACCATCTACGTACGCCTCGGACTACGCCATATGTAGCAGGGTTTTGACAAGTTTAATGCATCTATATTCTGTAAACATAAATTATTTCTCAAATGTGTAATTGATACCCCCCCCCCCCCCCCCCCGGCGATATCAATTATTGGCCTGACTGGTGGTAGCAAATATATTATTATATTCCCTACGTATGGTAGTCTTGCCCGGCCAGCCGGCCTGCCTTTTAGCGCCAGTCCGCCCCTGATATTAGACTTGACATTTCTGAAGGCTTGAAACTTATAAAATAACATTTACAAAAATAGAAAAAAGTGAAAGTTTGCCTTCGTGCGTACATAATTCGGTAGATGGGATTATTAAAAGGGGTGATACTTAAAAGTAGGTGGACATTCATCGGGTATCTTTAATCGTGTTCGTGTACCCCTTGAAATTAGAAATGACAGTCTATGTAGTTTAAGAAAACATTGTAGCATTGAGTTTATTAGTGTAGGGTAGAGTCCCAACACACATTGGCGACTGTCTACCCATAAATCGCCCGTGTACGCTAGTAGAACTGGGGGGAGCCGCTAGGTGCCGCCACATCAGCGCGGCCTAATCAGTGGGTACGTGTGGCGGCACCTAGCGGCTCCCCCCAGTACTACTAGCACATGCGGGCGATTTATAGGTAGACAGTCGCCAATGGCCGTGGAGCCCTACCCTACACTAATAAACTCAATCATTGTAGTAAATTACTTAAAGGGAAATTAATTACCCTTCTTGGAGAAAATGAATTTTATTGGGACAACATTTAACTAGTTGTAGTTACACGCGTAAGTAACGTGTCTTCAATTTTAAAGAATTGGAACAAAATGATTATTTGTTTAGGGCTTATTATTAGTTTGTGTGTCGTTTTGGTTCCAAGCCGATCACAGCACTCTCTCCTATGCGGTGGTTGCCGGCTTTGCATCTTGACCAGGAAGTTTGAATGTTGCGTTGAAAACTCAGAGTGGCATGTAAGATAAGGCGCTTACAAGGGCGCAGCAGGATATTTTTCCAGAGGGGGGGACGGACAGACATGACCACATACTTACCGGGGTGTAACGAGGGTTCGGGTTTGAGAGATGGGGGACGGTTTTGGGATGAAAATAGGTTTTTGTGCGGTGATCCGTTCTGGACAGGAACAGCACACAAACTACCACACGGAACAGCGCACACAATACTCAGTGTGAACCGATTTGTGCTGCGATCCGTTTTCAATGGAATAGCACACAAACGGCAATGTATACTAAGTTATTATCATTACTTTCGGCAACACCGCACAATACGGATATATTCGGTTTGTGCTCAGTTCCGTTGTGCTCTATTCCCCCCCCTAGAGTTATGTAACCACCGGTCAGCATAACAATAAATAATATGTTTTTACACGATTTTGTTAGGTTGTCACATAGGTGGGGGGGGGGGGGAGGGGTGGTCACATAGGGATGGAGAAGAGTAGGATGGGAGCGTCATACTAAGAAAGTCTTAAGTTTATCAGTGGAGTTTTAAACTGATGGTATGTTTGGATTCCAAATGAGAATATAAATGCACACTTTGAAATGTTATTTCTTTATTATTTTTGTCTTAAGATAGACAGAAATGGACTAATCAATGTCACCTTGTATAAAGGCCTACATTAATATACACAGAATGAAAACAAGATAAATAACATACAAAAATACATTCAATTTATACTGTTTGGTATTTAAGTACACAGGAATGCATAGTTTCAAAACAGATATGTTAGCGACAACATTGAGCTTCATCAATTAAATTTATAAAACACCGCAGACATTTAAAAATA
This sequence comes from Isoperla grammatica, assembly GCA_945910005.1. Lineage (NCBI taxonomy): Eukaryota > Metazoa > Arthropoda > Insecta > Plecoptera > Perlodidae > Isoperla > Isoperla grammatica. The sequence goes on from OX246745.1 coordinate 5,175,826, forward strand.
CTAGTTAAAACTACCAGGTGGTACAAAAAACATCACTAGCTTTAAATAATTGTATTACACATTACAATATACATATTATATGTTTACAATCAATTTTCGAAATCTTCAATAAATAAATAAAAAATACTAACATTACTTTGATAAGTATATAATTAAAATTTAGTTTGTGTTATTAAATTTAAAAGTCTAAAAAATTATCTCTTGAAAAATAAAGCTTTCAGGGTGAAAATGTTCACTTGTTTGGACTAGATAGTGATAATAATAATACAAATAAATCTTGTTTGAAGTTCACAAAAAAGAATGTTATTAGATATAATCGTTTCCAAATTTCTCAAATTCATGATACAAAACAGATATCAGTTTCCGATTAAGTTGTATTGTTCATATTATCCATCCCAATATTTGCAGCTCTTCGTTGACATAAAATAAATGGGGTCGGCCAAACAGTTTTCAGCCCACCTGCACTTGGCGATCTTTGCCACTTTGTTGTCACCTTCACATCAACATTCCACTTTTCATAGAAAATGTCTTTGTGATTTGTGACGGTTTGGTTTTGAAAGAACAACCCCCTTTTAGCTTTTGAGACATGGTTCAATTCTCCAGTATCTATTAGAAATTTGTGATTTATTACCGATTAGTTAATTCACTGAAGGGGTAACATGTGCGTAGTGGTACTTCTTAATGAAATAAAACTCCTATGAGAATTAAGGGGGCACATAAAATGAAGACTATGACAATACAATAGGTTTCTTTGTGCTTTCAAATTTTGGAAAAGTTCTTCACTGTTTCTAAAATATACAACTTGCTACATTTGTGGGGTGCAAAATGTCAATATTGATTTCAAATACCAGTGTAAACCCATTACTTATTAGTATTTGGAATGCATTTTAATTCTTTACTACATGTACCTTGGAACCTTTTACTTCTCCTACTTTATTCTAACTTACTGAGAAATTGTACTAAATAAATTCATTTCTACACAGATCTTTAAAGTTTTTAACAGTAGCTTTAAAACTTGGATGTTTTTGGACACCACCCAATATACGTATTATTAAAAAGATCAAATATTAAATGTACGTATATGAATCTCTCTGTGTAAATTAAATAAGACGAACAAACAGCAACACCACATAATGCATTAAAGTGTCAAGCTAGCATGAAATTGAAACATGTAACAATAAGCGTAAACTACACGTAAAGCATTTGCAAAAGTGCACAAGACTTAAAGCTAATAAGAACTCTGTACATTGGCATTAATTATTAAGTCTATTTTTAAATATCAATAGTAGAGAAAAACAAAATACATATATTGTTGTAATACATGTATGCAAAAAATCTTGCACATGGAACACAGTACCCACGACTTACAAGAACATCAAACACATTGAATAGCACATGTTAGGTGATTAGCTGATAAGCCTAGCTCACGTATGGATGTTACAATGTGTCGCACACATTCAAACCAAACTTTTCATTATACATACTACAATTGTTCGCGTATTGGATGAAAATATTGACGACGTTGGTACTGTGAGCACATAAGGTCAAAAACCTATGAAGCTAACTGGCACAAAGTGTGGGTTTTGAGTGTTTCTTATTTATTTATTAAGCGTTTCACAGTAATTAAATACAATTACAATTAAAAAAGGTGCACGATAATAGTAAAGAAAAAATACATAATGGAATAACCAAAAACGTGCTCTACACAAGGACCTTGAACCAACATCATTCACACTTTGAAATACGCAATATAGACGGGCTAAGTAAGCACGGACATTGACCTCAAATGTATGCTTTGTTTCACATTTAATAAGCAGGAATATATTAAAACTGATTCCGATACAGAAACCGTTTGAAGATAATTTATAATCGTTTCAAACTCTAATCACAATCAGGCAGGAAGCAGATAGTTTCTTAATTATGGCAACAATACAAGATGCAGATTACATTTTCTTTCCATTAAGCTTGGATTTATTAATTACATAGCCATTAACTATAACTAGTTTTATGTAACTCAACAGGCTTAAATGAGCGGGAAATAAAATGTTTTAAATACTTAAAGAATTTTAAATTTTTCTAGGACAAATTCATAACTAAATCAGTGTTCTACCCACATGTTAGTAATTTAAGAAATGTGTTCATGTTAGTTTGCTCTTGTGTTCATTTAATGAAAGAATTTTTACTTTCCAGTTGAAATGGTGCAGTAAAACAGAATTCAGTAATTTATTTCAGCAAAATATATGAATCCACAATTAGCAACATGTATAATAGTACATAGTTCAATAGTGACGTTCTTTGATTCGGCTATAAGAATAGACGCAACCTTTTTCTCTTGGTAGAATATATCATTATTCTATATTGGTACGCAACAATAGCCAATAAGTAACTGATTTCACTTCATGTAAAGCAAAAATTCATCATGAATGTAATCATATATGCACATTTACATGAACCATGTAATAGATAATATGAATAGCCAATTTAATTCAGTACATTTTCCAGCTACCACAATGAATCAATGACTCCCCTGTGGTACTGGTAGGCCGTTTGTATTTATAACATCACATGTAAAGCTTGATTTGGAAGTTAAATATATTTAATACATGCATAATGTTATGCATTCAATACTAATTCATTAAACATTATAAAAATGAATCAAAAGCTCCGTACACACGGACGGCGGATAACGGACTCAAGACGGATGGAAGCTGTCGTGTGAACGGATGAATCTAAAGCTCTGTCCTGTCTGTTATCCGCAATATGTACGGAGCTTAAAAACATGCCTTCCAGAGAATCAATGTGAAACAAGAAAATTGTTATGATTTGTGTAAAATACAGTTGACTCGAGAGCAATATGATTTTCCCTTGGTCACAAACGTCAAATTATAACATTTGATTAAAGCCCCTATTCCTGAAAGTTGGCAATTCGTGACATATCCTTGTGTGTGATATCTACGTTTTAACACTGCAGTACTGCTCTAAACACAACCACACTTAACGACTTTCAGAAATAGGGACCCAGGAAAAACATAATACTATTAGCTACATGTGTTCAACAATAGCTCCACGCCACATGGCACACGAGGGTTTGGCCGATGTAATACTCCAGAAATACGTATACTGTTGCCTTGAAAAAGGTGGGTTTACAAATTCTAGAAAGACGTTTAAAAGGTTTAGATTAGTTTTCAAAATTTATTTCTGGCATTCTTTTAACTTAACACAAAAGGGATAACATGTAGATGAGTGGTTCCCAACCGGGGTGCCGCGAGTCTACTGAATGTAAACTTGGGGTGTCTCGAGTCAAAAAAGGTTGACAACTACTGATGTACAGGTTAATCCTCTATAACAATTTTATAGGTGCTAATTATCAATGATAAAACATATAACAACCAACAATATGCATAACTTTTAGAGAAGTGATGTTGAGTGATGTCGATAATTTTATCAATAATACAACTTTTCACATTAAATTGACATCTTTGCATGGCGATATCATGATATTGATTTCAAGTCACAACTTTAGTTAATTTTTAGTTTACTAAGTATGCATTTACTAAGCATGCATTATTGTCTTGATTGTAATATGTTTACACTTTTCATAATTAGATTTATAAACAAAACAAGTTTTTACAATAACGTGCATTTGTCTCAGGAAAAGTTCTTTATAACAAAATGATCTATCTATATTATAACAAACAGTGTTTGAGGTCCCAATCCTTACAAAGAAATATTATTATTCTTTATAACAAAATATTATTCTGGTCCCTGAAAGTTTGTTATGAAGAAGTTTCACTGTTACACAAAAATGTTATACATATCAGTGCAACACTAAAGTCAAGTGTGAGCTCAATAGTGTGTAAATGTAGCCTCGCATAACATCACATTAATATCATATCGTGCTTTAGGCCTCCTTACTGTAGATCAATTGGCACCATCTTGAAATTTATTAGTTCTACTTAACATCAATACTTAGATTTAATCTTATTTTATAAATACCATATACATATAGAGATTAAGTAATTAAGTTGGATGTTGAGAGCCACTAAGATACATTTATTGAGTGGGTGATCTAGTAGTACATACACCACTCTACACCACTACAATTGAGCTTCAAAGCATTTCGTCTTGTTACCTGCATTGTTAACCTTGTTTTTTCAATTACCTATTTTTAAAAGCTGGCTCATTGAAAACGATGAGAATCCACTTAAGTGTAAAAAGGTGCTCAGTATGCTCAGTAGGTATCACAATAAGCTTAGAAGTTAGAAGTGATATAATTTAAGTAACTAGTGCATAATTTTAAGCTAAAAGCTAAATAGACATAATGTTCTCAACAGCAAGTTTATGTATACATTTGGGGAATGCAGTTTTATGTGAAGACAAATTTACATTTATTTGATAATAAATTCAAATTATAACCAAGATTTGCATAACAATACAGAAAATCTCAGAGTTGTTTGTTTTTCCTCAAAGGAAATTTGCTTGAAAACAGTAATAACAACTAAGTGGTCCACTGTAGTGTATAACACTAATGATAAACACAACATTTACTAAGATGCAACAGCAAATCGTCACACAAGTTGGTGCGAGTGTAGATAAATTTGACTTGCATTAATGCAAACTTTATTTCTTATGTATTATTTATTTTTCTACGAATTTTAATTTGTTTTTTAAATACTATGCAATTGCGAATACAAAGAATGCTGCATTCCTTGACAATGACGCGCATGCCATTTGAACTTTCCTAGAGAATCTAAAGTAACTTATAAATCAGATCAGCTGATAAAAAATCACACCACCATTAGTAAAGACTAGAGAAGAAGTTGGTGTGGTGTGTGGGGACTCACGATGGTCAAAACTTGTCATACTTAATGTAAGTATGACACTTGTACCCTTTTTGCCATGAGATATTCTGTGTTCAGATTGTTCTCTACATAAGCACTATATGCTTGCCTTAGGGTACAAATTCAACTATCACGTCTATTCAAATCCTACTACGTATTATGGTATTCAACAATATTACTAATAGTAATTACACATAAGAAGTACATCTGCCATGTTGCTAACACCTTCAACTTAAAATGTCACGTTAATACTAAATAAAGAATTTTTCTCGAGATCTAAATCGATTGTTTGAGCTTTATAAATGTATATTTAACCACAGATAACCAAATGTTATTTGATGTAAACATATGTTAAAAACCGGATTCACTCTGAAAATCAAGCTAAAAATATAAACATGTAGAAATGTGTCATCTCCCTTATATTATGTTCAAATATATTTAAAATTGCCTATACTATTTTTGGAAAACGTTTGAACTTTTCAGCCTTGTAGGGTTGCTGAAGTAGCGATTGGCAGCTTTTTCATATATTGGCGACATTAACATTCTTGGTGCCGTCAAAACAATTATAGCCTAACTAAGTGAATAGTTCAGCACTTGTCATGGGTTTAGCATTGCCACACTTGGTGCTGTCATAAAACTGAAGTCTGACTAAGTGAATAGTTCAGCACTTGTCATGGGTTTAGCATTGCCACACTTGGTGCTGTCATAAAACTGAAGTCTGACTAAGTGAATAGTTCAGCACTTGTCATGGGTTTAGCATTGCCACACTTGGTGCTGTCATAAAACTGAAGTCTGACTAAGTGAATAGTTTAGGACTTGTCATGGATTTGGCATTGCCACACTTGGGGCTGTCATAAAACTGAAGTCTGACTAAGTGAATAGTTCAGCACTTGTCATGGATTTAGCATTGCCACACTTGGGGCTGTCATAAAACTGAAGTCTGACTAAGTGAATAGTTTAGGACTTGTCATGGGTTTAGCATTGCCACACTTGGTGCTGTCATAAAACTGAAGTCTGACTAAGTGAATAGTTCAGCACTTGTCATGGATTTAGCATTGCCACACTTGGTGCTGTCATAAAACTGAAGTCTGACTAAGTGAATAGTTTAGGACTTGTCATGGGTTTAGCATTGCCACACTTGGTGCTGTCATAAAACTGAAGTCTGACTAAGTGAATAGTTCAGCACTTGTCATGGATTTAGCATTGCCACACTTGGTGCTGTCATAAAACTGAAGTCTGACTAAGTGAATAGTTTAGGACTTGTCATGGATTTGGCATTGCCACACTTGGTGCTGTCATAAAACTGATGGCCTGACTACCTGGATAGTTCAATGCTTGTCAATTAATATTTTGAATTACAATAGAGTTTTTCCCGGGGACAAACTTACTCATAATTGGCTTAAAACGTTGCTTAAGTAGGTGCAAAAGTAACACTAGTCTACTTTCACATCCCAGCTGTCAATACCAGTGAATTACTTAAAGAATCTAAGAATATCAAGCAAATTTACAGATTTGGTTGACTATATAGTATAGAATATCAGTTTTATAGTATCTCATGTTCACGACAAAATATGTTTGATATTTCTCAACAATAAACTACAAAAATACAGTATAATCTTTTCACAAAACATATTACGTATGTCATAATAGCAAAACTTAACAACAACAATAAACTTAAAAAAAATGATATGATACAAAATTAAGTTTATAACTTTTTATTCTAAAAAATTCCCAACAGTGGAAATATAGCCAGCATATTTGTTGTGAGTAAAAAATGCTGTAAGACTCTGTCTAAAATAACAACATATATATGTATATATAGTTCACATCTGGTTTGATTATCAACACATTGTTTAATGCTTCTGTGTAAACTTCTTAGGAGACACCTACAGTTTTAATACTGCAACAAAAGGGCTTAGAAAGTGAAAAACAGATTTAACAAGAATCATTGCCACCACCAAACTGAACCACTTGAATGTGTGAAATTAGAATTGGTGCATCCGTAATTTTGGCTATTTGAAATACACAGGAAAATTACATTCACAGAATTAATTTCAATTCTGTTTTGTAGGTCTACCTGTTATTCCTCATATTATTATACTTCCATATGTGAACCACATAAATTGTTAATATAGAAATATTAGTACCATGATATGCTATACCATATAATATCGATGACTCGCGAAAATAAGAGATAAAAATAACGATAATAAAAATATTTGTAATCAAAATTAACTTCAATAGGCATCACAGGCTATAGATGAATACTTGATTTTACTGCTTTGATGGTGATTTGTGCAACGTTTCATTGCTAACATTGGTGCATTCTCAAGTGATAATAGACCTTTCACAACAATAACCAACGACTAAACGACCCAACAATAATATTGCAATTAGAGTAAACATCAGTGGTTGCATGGTTGCTAGAAATAAAACTAAATAACAAATAAATTGAATGATTGTTCATAATTGGAATCTAACTACTAACTAGTTTAATTTAGTTTGTCAATTTAAAAAAAGAAAGAAATAAAGAAAGAAGTAAAGAAAGAAAGAAAGAAAGTAAGAAATAGTGCAATAAATATGACACTGCAACATTAGGTTATGTTTTAATTTATAGTTTGAAAGGTGAAAACAAACCTTGTGTTGTAAGAATTGCCCCATAACCTCGCTTTTAAAAAGCCTGTGCAATGCACTGATACTGGAACAATTTTACGTTTTTTTAATTCCTAAACATTTGTGTCTTTCCAAATTTAGTACTTTGTCACAACCATTGTTGAATAAAAATATTAAATCAATAACATATTTTAAAAACAGTTGCAAATTGAAGAATGATAAAAACTTACAGAAGCACTAATAAGAACTTTGACTAATGCTACTTCATCAAAATATATGATTAGGGTATATTCACGTAATGGGCATGGCGGCCATACTGGGGGATGGCTGTGATTGGTAGTTCATTGATACATGTTTCTGAAGGCGTTTGGTGCAAATTCAACTGTTCTCTAACTTTGGTTTGTTATTATTACTTGAAACTTGAAAGCAACATAAATAAACTGTTTGGTCTCCATTACTCTTTTAATCGTTTTATGCATGTGTTAGAGTGGTTTACAGCTTTGAATATTTAGCAATGGCGGGGGATAGGAAGGAAACCAACAGCTTACCTTGTTGCTGACAACCTTCGGAGTTGGTAGACACATATAAAGATTAGACAATAACGTCGAAACTGTTTCGGCCTGACGTGTCCTTGTTCACCCGACGAAGGTGGAGATAGTTTAAAATAGCTTATAATAATAATTTTTGTAAACATTATCGGGATATATAGGTGCTGAGATTCTCATGTTTTGTGGTTAATCACGTTCGTCTTCTATTGACAGGTGACATGTGAACCCACCATAATCTCCATAATGGCCGTTGTAACGTCACGTGAATACGTAGTTGTATCAGTAGCCTTGGCCAGTGTTTTTATTAGTGATAAACTTATCCCAGATTAATAACATGACGTATTTTTCAGTTCGCATTGGGTTCAAAGTTACCTTCACATTGGCAAGGTCTGATTGGTCAAACAGTAAGGCATGACAACTCCATGGCTGCAACTATCGTTCTCATTGATAAAAAGCAGTACCACTCCAATAACGGTGATCAGCATTCCAAATATTCCCAAGAGCAGAGCTGGCATCTTCCGGCGTGAGAGAAGCGGGCCTTCCTCTAACTTGACGTAACTGAGTGCGGGAAGAACGTACGCCAAAGGTATTGCCGCCAATATACCCTAGAGAATACTTGCTCATTAGTTGTGTGTACTAGCACAGTAACCTTCTTTTGCCTTGTTCTTGTCTAGTCTAGTCTCAATATAATCCAGGAATCATTAAGCACATTCATAAATTTATAACACGTGCACAAGAAATAGTAAGTAAGGCTTCCATCATATACTTGATTTACTTACTGTTGCCTCATCTGCTACTTTCCCACTCATGTGTGCATAAGTGTATATGTATTAGGGATGGGATGTTTAAACGTGGGAGCAGGGGTCGAAATTAACTTTTTTTGGCACTAGGCTGGTTGCGACAATAGTTCTCTAGCGCAAGAGCATTGTTACTAGCCCGCAATCAAATAGTTTATATTGATGTAAACACCCGGTTAAACGTGTGGGTGTGGGGACTTAGTGTCTGGAAATGATTTATTGACATAAACGTGAGATGATTCAGGATTTAAATATACCAAACCATACAGACTAGTCCGAACATGAAGAGACACGTAACTACTTACTATGCATGAAGTATACTTACATTTAACTCCAGGACAATTCCCAAACAGTCTGTGATCATCGATATAAAATATGTGATGGCAATTATCAAGATGGTGAAGGTGTAATGCCGGTAATTGGCATACAGGTCTTCTGCCAATGAGCCCCTCCAGCACAAAAGCAGGTTCTCCATCACTTCTCGTGTGACAAAACACTCGAGAGGGTAAGTCAAGATAATTGTCGCACTGAACATAATTCTTGCAACATTCATGAGATCATCAGTCCAGCAATAGTTCTCAAGCAAGTCTCCTGCAAGAGAAGGAACACATATGGTTACATAGAGTAGTTTCAGATCCACTAACATAAAGAACTAATCATATTATCAATGTGTGCAACTGGAAATTGTGAAATATGATAATTATGTAAGACTACATAAATCTGCTAAGAATAAACTTTGAATTTTCCATGGTGTGACTCTCAGTACATTCTACACAGCACTGGAACACTATTATTAATGACTGTGGATTATTTAAAAGGAATGTTGTTAATTACAAAATGATAAATTTAAATTTGTTGTATGTTCAAATAATTTTTTGATTAGTACACATATTTTATATTCATGCATCTTTTTGTATGGATATGCTCATAAAACAACAATCGTGCATGTATTCCAAAGCTTAAAAAGGAATAGTAGCATATGTTTAGGTAAATTTTGCCAGCCAAATGAACAAACTTGAAATGGTATCTAACGCAACGTATGTAATACAAGAAGGTAGAAGATTGTCAAGAACTACAAAGTGGCTTAGATAATTTGTATGACAGAATACTCTCAAAGGAAGTCAACAGTATTAAAAGTGAAGCTCTTCCCATAGGAAGGAAGAGGAAAATAAGATGCAGGAAGCATGATCTATAGCTTTGGAGAAGATCTGGTAAAAAACAGGGAGGAGATGAATTATTTAGGAATAACAATTGATTCTGAACTTACGTGAACCAAACAGGTTGAAAGAGCTACACAGTACTTGAAGATGATGATATTCAGGTTATTTCAATTAACCAGGTGGACTAAAGTTGTGAAATATATACATACAAGTATAATTTAATTTTCTATCAAATTTGGGTGTTGCTGCCACAGCATCTTGAATAAAGCCGCCAATAGCGATATTATCCATAAGAATATGGTCACATTACCCGCAGCCAGGCATAATGTTAACTGGACACTCACCTTGTGAGTACCCCGTGAAAGTGGAGTATCCTGCTATCCCGAACATGGCGGATACTAGGAGTGAAACCGATACCGACGCATGAGTCACAGTGTTCCACTTCTGCTGGGTTGCATGCTCAATGGATTCGTACAGAAGGAACGTATTGTGGTGGCACATAAACGCTGGAACAAATCAACTACGCATTAGCCTACGGACGACCGACCGAAAAGAGAGACCCATCAATAGTGTAATATGGATTACATGCTAAAGTAAGAGTAAGCCAGAAAATGGTGTTGGCCGTGTCCTCCCATCTAAGCATAGCCTAGGCCATATGTTTTATTGGACAAATGTATGATTCAAATGTAACCTGGATACTTTCTTTGTTTTTGTTACATTATTTTATATTGAGCCAGTGAATTGCGCGATTAGAACCGCGTTTGTAGTGAGGTGAATGTGTTCTTGGAAATGATTGTGGCAAAATATTTCACAAACCTAAATGGGATGGATGGGTTAAACCCCTCCACATAGCATAATGAGTAATGACTACTGAGTAATGATCACACCCTTATATTACTACAATGACCTACTATTATTATCCTATATATGTATATCTTCACATAATCAAGTCAATAAATATCATATGCACATTTTATGATTTGATGAATAAATGAGCTATTTTAAACTGGCTGATATATACTCTAAAGTTTAAAGAGTAAGAACTCTTCCACGTCGCTAATACAAATTCGGTAGTAACCGAAAACTACACAATTAATTACTCAAATAAATGTAAATGATAGTCCAGTTACCAAAAGCCATGATGCCAATTGCTGGTATTATGCCCCAATTAAAGAGGTTCCACGAATCATCACTGCTTGGCCTGAAATGAAAGATATTACAGTATATGTACAATTACAGTGTGAGGTGAGAAACAAATCCATCATAACAGCAGCATTTAATGTCTTTTACTTTGTCTACGCAATGCTTCTTTCAATTAATTGTTGTGATAGAGACCCATCAACTAGGTGACTTAGTTGCGTTTGGGGAGAGGAGTGATAGGCGGACGCATGAGAAGTAGAATACTGTACATATTTTGGCCTACACGACATTGGTCACTCCACCATGGACAGTTACTCTCTAATTAACGTATGAGCAACGCCGTGAGGCCAAAACATTTGATGTGATGTATTCTACTTCTCACGCGACCATCTATGTACCACTTTGAGTTGGCTACTTGTCTTCTTTCTTCTTTCCCCTAACACAACAAAATGCTGGCTCATTCTTCTAATCAATTTAAATTAATTTAAGATTCCACTGTATACTGTACTGTCCATGTTAGTTTTAACTTGTATGTAACCTGGTAATGTAATGTATTTAGTAGTTTAAACAACTTGACAACTTCGAAAACTCGCATACCATTAATGAAGGTGTGTAAGAAATTGAGTATATGATTAAGGCTAATAATTAATAAATATCAATATCAATATTAACTCTTTTTTAGTTTAGCAGTAAAAAAGATCAAGTAAAATTGAAGTATTAACTTACACGACATCATGCAGCGTCCCCAATCGTATGAGTATTGCGACCAGGATAAAAGCAACGAAAATGAGCGACATGAACGAAACTTTGGCTAGCCGAGCTATGTCCTTGTAGAGGCATAGTGGTAACGTTATGAATAGAGTGGCTACGCCGACCACAAACTCTCGTTGTACAAAGATGGACTTGGGACCAATGCCGGAGAGTCGAATGAAGACTTTGGTCAATGTGTCACCAACTGCCACATTATAGCTCACCATTGCTGAAAATACATTCATTCGCAATTTGTTGGGGAGAATTACAATAAGTAGGCCTAGGTGTTTGAAAATTGTTGTATTTTTAGTTTTACCTCAAATTTAGCATAATGTATTTTTTTCAGAAATCCACCAGCCGAACGAATTTATAAATAAAATAGATCTTAGAACAGTATGATAATTTAATATTAAAACCCATAATACTATATATTCTATGTGATGCATCACTTTTTTGGCTTGTGCATAATTATTTACTCTAAGTAACAGATGAAAATGATGTAGATGTATCTAACAACTAATCTACTGTGAAATAAACCTTGAAACAACTAATCAGTACCAGTATACTTTGAATAAAATCGTTAGTAATAAAAATCAAAAAGTACATTTTAAATTTTAACCAATAAATGTAAAATTATTTTCATGTTGAAATAATTAAACATGTCTCTTTGAATTAGTTCCACAGCAACTTTGTCGATGCTGACATCATAGACGAAAGAGGCACTGACTAACCAAATGTCAGTACCTATTTGAAAAAGCCACCCGCTGATTGGCTCCGACTTACTTGTCTGTGACGTCAGCATTCACAAGGTTGCTGTGGAACCAATTTAATACAGAGTTTACCAGTATTTCAATTAAGGACTACAGCAAATATATTTTTAAATACTATACAAATATGGAGCGATTTCCAATTACAACAAGCATATCACTTAACAGCTTGCTATTACAAACAACGTAACACTGAATCTGCTCCTTACCAATAAACGGGTATGTAAACTGCAAAACTGAGAGTAATATGAAACCAGGTCGTCCAAATGCTGCTTCCATGAGTCCTTGATAAGAAAGCTTTCCACAGATATGCCCACTTCTGACCATCAGAACCAGGGAGTAGTCAGTGACCCAAGCAACGAGCACCAACAAGATGAGGCCCATGCCAAAGCCAGCCTGTTGTAATGCATATGGAATACCTACGGAGAATAAAACGCACACTTGACATATTGCACGAATTAATTACATGCATTGTAAATGTGCTTAATTGAATGCACATCTGTTATTAACTTATTATGAATGTAGCCTATTACTTTTTTTAATCTTTACTCCAACATTAATTTCAAAATAAAACTCATGCACATACATTTCATGCAATGTCTAAAACATATATATAGCAAACATAGATTGTTAAAAAAACTATTGAATAGTCTAACCTAACAAACACACAGGGTTACAGTTATTTGACAATGAAAATGTTGTCCAACATACCAATAACGCCACTGCCGATTATCGAATTAATGAAATTAAAGCTTGCCATTGGCAAATTCGTTTGATGTCCATCTTTACATCCATCAACCTGTAAATGGATTACTTTAAGAACATAGCCTATAAGAAACTCACAATGGAATGGAATTGAAGACAATGTTTGCAGGTGTGACACGATGTAGTGAACTATCTATCCTGGGCTATAACGAACATTACTTGACCTAATGAACCCTTGACAGAAATAAATGTGTTATGTATTCAGATATTCGTATAATAATATCTGAAATATTGGTGACCTGGTGATGAACACGCAAATGGGGGGGGGGGGGGGGGGGGGTTGCGGCGGGTTTGGCCCGTAGACTAATATGATGGTTTCACACAAATAGATCTTAAGCATGCACCATGCAATTCAGTCTACTTGGCCAAAGTACGGTCTGTAGGACTACTATTACTAGGCCTAGATGTAGAATTCAAATTGATTAATTTACCTCAATGAGATCTCTAGTATCATCAGTGACAGATTGTTCATCTTCAGATACCATCTGAGGCGAAACGGGCTGAAATAAATTTTCTTCTCTTAATAAGTTGTGCATGTAAAGAATGGAGCGAGAAAGACATAGCCACCAAATACAATTCCTAGCATAACTGAAACGCGTTACTTGAAAAGTTCCCTAAAAAGGGAACGCGTTCCTTCAAAAAGTTCCTTCCCCAAGTAGGCCTAAGTAGGCTAGTAGGCCTACCTCTGCATATTTCATTTCATTTTATTAGTCATCAATTAGCACTCCTATGCTTACACAGTACAAGGTGAGCGAGTACCTATCTGATGTTGTCCGTAAGCCTAGCCTAGGCCTACACTATGTGGGCTAGGCCTAGGCCTCCGTCTTGGAAGAACAGGTAGGCGAAAGCTAGGCCTAGTATACATAGGCCTGGGCCTAGTCTAGGCCTTTACTGGCAACCTCCTACGCCTGCTAAGACTAGGTACCAAGCTAACGCACGAGCGAACTAGGTAGGCCTAGACCTACTTGGCAATACACCATAACGCCTTAAAGGGGCACGTAGGCCATACGCCCGTGGAATCTAGGTAAACGAAGTGCAGTAATTTAAATTAACACTCCTCAAACTAAACCTATGCTATATGTTAGCCCTACTAATAAGCCAATATTACAAGCTAAAGAGACAACCCTTGGGCCTAGGCCTACTACCTGTTGATTCTTTTGTTTTCCTTCTAGAATATAACTTGTTTCGTCAAGGGCAGTTTTACTTTGAGATTCTTTCGCCATTATTCTTCTTTTAGTTCTAAAAAACTCTTTAAACTTCAGTTCTCTTATTGTTTACAAACACTTAAATAGTACGGTAAAAATACAACCTGCCCTAGCCCGGCTAACGTTTGGCTAGGAGCAGACTAGAAGTTTGACACTGACAGTGACAGCTGCTGTCCAACCCAAACATTGATCTCCCATCCAGTCGATAGATCGCAACAATCGATTGATCGACATACCGAGACCGTGGATCAGAGCGCAGTTACTGACAATGGCGATGGCGATCTAGGAGGCTGTGGTTTTGAGTGACTGCCGGAAAACATGGAAGAAGTTGACAATATTATTATACACTCTTTGCGTCAAATTGGATGGTTTGTATTCGCATATTTTATTTTGTTAGTGTTCAATTCTGTCTGTTGTCCATATAAGTTGCTTATGAAATAAATTCCATTATCATGATGACATCCAAAGCTAGGTCTATCAGTTCAAACCGGGTGGGTGGTTCTAGGCCTAGGCCTACCCTAGGCCCTAGGTTAGGGCTAGGCCTAGGCCTAGGCCAGTAGGCTTTACAAAGTTGATTCATTGTAGACATGTTTCCAATTAACACTGGTGATTCAAAGCTTAGATTTACGCGTAGCTAACAACTAAGATCCCTTGCATGTACGTGCTTAGGTTAGGCGTTCGTAGGCCTAGGCCCTTGCCCTCCACCTAGGCCTACGCCTAGGCCTAGCCTAGGCTAGGCGAGACTTTTGAGTTGGTTCAGTGAGTAGGCCTAGGCTAAGTCCGTCACTTAAGTGAGGCTGGATCTAATATGTACATTTTATTTCAGTGATATTGAAGAAGATGTGAAGGGTGTAAAGCATTTCACAACAGATTTGGTAATAGATGCCACTGTAAGATGTTTAGAAGTCATCCAACCAGGGTTAGGATTCCCACACTCACTCCCATCAAACTTGTCTGCAAGATTTCGGCTGGCAGCGAGCATCGCACAGTTTTGTCAAGAATTAGGATACTCCGGTGATATGGGATATCAAACGTTTCTGTATTTCAGCGAAGCAGACATTCGAAGAGTGTTTATGTTTCTTATAGAAAAATTACCAAAAGAATCTGAAAAGGTTGAACCTATAGGTAAGGCATTGTTGGTTCTTAAAGTAGTGACGTAGGCCTATTCAGGAGGAGTGGTTGTGCGGGCAGTGGCCCTCCCTGTGATTCTTTGAAAGTTACATATTTTGATTTAGGAAAGTTCAAATCAAATCAAATCAAACTCCATTTTATTCTCATATCTTAAATATTATGTACATAAGAATAAGAATAATAAGTTCATACACACAAGTATGTTACTGAGTACAACTATCTTATAACTATAGGCCCCTATATAAAACTATCAACCTTGGCATAGTTTCGAGGGAGAAATTCCCCTAGGCTATACCTATAATTGTGCCATGGGATGATGCTAAGCTACTGGCATATCCAAAATCGTTCAAATGATGTGGTAATCAAACTCAGGGAAAAAAAAACATTTTTATGCAGCATAAGCTAACTACGTAGACCTACTAATTTGAAATATTTAGACGTACTTTCTTCAGTAGCCTATATTTTTTCCTTCAATTCCAGTCAACGTGACATGAAATGTTATCTGCATACCGATACTATTGCCTAGTGCGTTCTAGTGACATTTAGATAATTTCTACAAATATCATGTTCATGTGCACTGAAAAAGTGATTTGGTATAATCACTTAACGTTCAACTATAATTGTGCCATGGGATGATGCTAAGCTACTGGCATATCCAAATTCGTTCAAATGATGTGGTAATCAAACTCAGGAAAAAAAACAACATTTTTATGCAGCATAAGCTAACTACGTAGACCTACTAATTTGAAATATTTAGACGTACTTTCTTCAGTATATTTTTTCCTTCAATTCCAGTCAACGTGACATGAAATGTTATCTGCATACCGATACTATTGCCTAGTGCGTTCTAGTGACATTTAGATAATTTCTACAAATAGGCTATCATGTTCATGTGCACTGAAAAAGTGATTTGGTATAATCACTTAACGTTAGCAGTTTAGATATACCTACTTGGTATGTCACGCTTGTTTTGAACCTCCTTTTAAAAAATGATTGCAGAGTGAAACACATTTGTCGCTATTTCTATTTGACATGACTGCGACTAGTTTATGTTTATTTAACTAATCATTTAATTTATTAAACTAACTAATTTATCATTTATATGTTTATCAGACTGTGCAACTTGTTCTAACAAAAATACATGTAGGCTATATGTAAATACATGTAATAATACTGAACATGCATAGTATGTAGCCTGTAGTCAATGTTGTGTGTGTTTGCGGATTAACACCAAAAAATATATTTTCTTTTAGGTAGTGCAGAATATCTTCAGAAAGCAATAAGTGAGAAACTAAAAAGTCAACTCTCTTCCTCATGGGTACCAAGTTATTGCCTTAGTAAGGGTTTGAGATGGCGTGACGACGGCACGTTCAGTCAAGAGGGATGTAAACAGTGCCACCCATTTCTCTCGAGCGAGCTGAATGTGCCACGTGGAGAGAATGAAGCGAAAGATATTGCAAATGGTAATTATATGGATATTCCTAACCGATGTTGTTCTCTTTCGGCCTCTCATGGTTCAAGGCTTATTAAGTTATTTGCCAAAACCTAGAAGGCAAATAGGTACTTTAAAAATCACTGCCTAGAAGCTGTTATTTTTTTTGTAAATTAAGAATATCTGTTTTCCTCCTCTTTTGAAGCATCACTAAACCATTCAGAAAAATGTTACATCATGAACATTTGTAACTTTACTAACATTGTGGTTTTTTTTTTTAGCATGGAAAGAATTTTATGCAAATCATCTTCCAAATGTCACCAAAAACCCATTAAGTCTACGCCAGCTCTTGCCAACTATTATATCGCTGAATTCAAAGCGTGTATTGTCTGAAAGCAATCTTAAAGAAAATTTGGCCTCAAGTGAAAAGAAAACGTTAAGCCAGCAAATATCTGAACGTATAGCAAAGGACTTAGAATTTTCTTCAACAGTAAAATATTACAGATTACATTCTTTTCATGAAAACAATAGGGTTAAGAGTAGTGTTGTTAGAATAGAAAGTGATATACAACACATGAAAGGACCAATAAAGCCAAAGATAGCACCAAGGCCTAAAGGGCTGGAAGTCAATAATAGTGTTGAAAAGAAGCGGAGTCAAATAGAAGCGATTGAAAGAGCCAAACAAGAGAGTGAAGCTTTGCGACAGAGATTTGAAGATTTACAAGTAGAAGTGAAGAAGTTGTCTGCAAAATCTTCTCAGGTAAAAACCATCGCTATTGTCATATTATAAAAACTCTTGACGTCTGTGGCATCACTTCTGTACAATATTTCGACCGCCTTCTCTGCAGCTGTTCTCCAGTAGGCTTACTGCTACATACTTCTTTTCATTGAATAAAATACAGGCATCGTGCACGCGACTAACTAACAATCGACATGGGAGTGGTTAATAGATAGCATGTGAGTGGTGACATACATACAAATACCGGTAATTGAACTAGAACAACCTGTGGGGGGCTCCACTTCCCGTTGCCTTAGTTTTCAAGTGGGCGTGTCTGATTTTTTGGCCCTTTTGTACTGTTTAATAATTAGTTATAGCTTAGGCCCCATTGCAGCTGATAAAATATTTTGATACCCTACTTTAAAACTGTCTTGTGTTGTCCTAGAAAAAATTATAAATGGTGAAAAAAATTCTCTAAAGGCATAGGCCTACACATGAATTTTTTTTAAGCGAATTTGAGTAATAGTTTTCTAGTAATTTTGAGAAGCAAATGACTATGTTTGCATGCTGTCAAACAGTGTTTGTTCACCGCCAACTTGTACCAGCTTCTCCTCCGTTGAGAAGCATGTCACGTGTAGGCCTACGTAACACAGGAGGATCCATCCCGAGCGGCACAGTTAACTGCCAAATTATTGCTACCCATAACTCTGACTGGTTTGAAGACACGCGATGGTTCTAAACTTGTTTTCACAGATTTGGTGTGTTCGTCTTTCTCCACTACGGCAATACCTTGACTTTGCCCGAATAACGCAGTTCGTAACTGCTACGCATATCGTTACGTAGATTTTCTGATTTCTGTTAGATATTGATATTGAGTGGTGGACGTGCAATGTGCAATGTTCCTGGCACCAGTAGTTCAAGGGGCAACAACACCAATACATATAGTCGGAGGTTCTGAGTTTGATCTTGAGTCATGCGAATTTGTGTTCAATAATTATTGCTAAATCTCCAAACTATGTAGGCCTATATTATTACATAGGTACTACTATATTAGTGTATTTGAGGTTAGAGAGGCCAAGCTGAGATAATTGATAGGCCACAAAGAACATGAACACTGAAGGTCGACAGCTTACCTGAGAAACTAGATAGGTCGCATGAGAAACATAGAGATGAGTAAACAAATAAATATTCTCAGACATTTCGGCCAACTAGTGGTCTTGATCACTCAGCGTGAGTAGACATTTAAAAAAAAAGATTCTACTCACAATGAGTAAAACAGCTTAGCTTATGGGACTTACCATGTTGATACTGTACCACACTGGGAATTAAGAAGAGAGAAAATTGGAAAGCTCTCCCCAAAGTCGATCATTGCTCGACAAGTGACGAGTGAAAGTAAAATAACTTTGATCATTTGTTGGTGATTGTTTAGTTGGTGGCGGCATGAGGATAAACTTTAAAATAGTCAACGATCATATTACTAATCTCACGGTCTTTGTAGGCCTATATCAAACTGTGGTATTGCATAGGTGGCTGTGATAATCAGCTGGTTAAAAATTCGTTATTAAAAGTATCAAGAGACCCCAGTGTAGCATCTTCAAAAAGTTGACTTTTTCTTTTCACTTTTTATTTTCCACTCTTTTTACCTTCCAGTGTGTTGCCCACTTAAGTATTTTGTCAACATTTTGAGGTTATTGTCCTGTTTTGGTTTGGTATTGTTTTTATTTTGTCTTGTTTTTTTCAACGTCTTCCTCCGATCGGTACAAATTTACATCTCAATTGCTGACTCCTGATTGGCTATTGTCTAACATTAGGGTTAAGTTGTAAACTGTACAGGAATGAGGCCCCTGTAGAGTTGACTGTTAATTATAACTTATGTTCTCCTGTAGGTGGAGAAAGCAATTGCAGTGGAAGAGCAGGTATTAAAAGTCAAAGAAGAAAGTGTGCGGGTGAAGAAGTTAACTAAAGCCCTGGTGCCCCAAGCTGCTGAACATATCAGCAGATTTGAGCAGATCGTGGAGCATAATGCCCGTCAAGTGGTCGTCATAGCGCGACATTTTGAGAAGCATTACCAGGCGCCTAGCCTGCAAAAGTATCGAGAAGCAAAACAACGCAACACCAACAAAGCGGTAAGTAGGCCTAACAGTACTTTTTTTTATTCTTGTTGTTCATAATTTCATTATTATTAATTGTTTGCGTAGTTCTATTTATTGTCCTCCTTTCTAAATCCGTTTTTACAATTGAATAGGATAGACATTAAATAAATAAATATATTTGGGTTTTCCATGTAAAGATATTTAGAGTCTTACTCCGACAACCGGCTCCGTAATGAAATACAATGAACGGAACCAAACTGAAACCTTGCCGAAAATAGATTCCAAGCCTTGCTGTAATTGTTTTATAGAGCACAAGTAAGCTTGGTCCCAAACTTTCAATGTCAAGCATTATTGCCCTGAATATAAGAAGATCCTTTTTGCCATTATTTCAAGTCTCAAAGATGCCACTTGGCTTATATTTGAAACCTAGCATTTCTTTCATAAGTGAATACATTGAGTCAGCAAGGCCAAAACTTTCTTACAATAGTCTGACAGGAAACATAGGGAGGGGCACTAGAATAATAATGTTTAAGAACTGTTGAAGGAAGGGGGGGGGGGGGGCTTATAACTTCCCTTAACTATTGAAATCAATTCTATTAGTTATGCATTTTCTGGGTTGAACACATTTTTTATTTTTTTTAAATTAAGTACCGGTATTCATGTAGTAGACCATAAAATTGTAAGATTGGAAAAACCTACACCTGTGGAGCAAAAACACAATACAGTAGACCAACATGAAATCAAACATTATTGAATAATGCATCACATTACAGATAATGAAACATTTATTAAACCAGGGCTTCAAAAAGAATATGTAACGGAACTCGTTTGGGGGATATTCGTGACTAAACACACAAAATAACATTGCGCATGGTCGCGGCGCGAGCTGGACCACGGCAACACTGCATGACGTTGAAAGTGTAGGGAGACCACCTACAAATAGTGGGTTTGCCGTTTGCCTGTTACTTTGTGTGACAGCATGACTCTTGCGTTGTATTGAGGCTGAAAGCGATCCATTGAAACTTCATTTATATTGAGATTGAGCTAAGATTTACAACATACACTATCGTAAGTGTGCTTTTCAAATTATCAACAACAATAAATGGGGATCACGGGTCTACTTTTTAGTTTTTGGGTTATTTTGACTTAAAGATTACGCAATTCCCCTATCTTCCCTGTACAGTATATGTAAAATGCATAATTTAATGTCTAGTGGTTTTATTATGGGTCCATGTCTGTGTTTGGCATTGATCCAATTTACAGAATATTGTGTGGTTGACAGTACAGTATTTGCGAATTTCATCCTTGCTTTACTTAGGCCCAGTGGCGTATCCAAGGGGGGGTTATGGGGTTCAAACCCCCCCCCATGCCCCCAAAAAAAAAAAAAATTATATGCGGAGAGAAGGAAGGAAAGGGGGAGGGAAGAGGAAACTACTATTTTGATTATTGTTTAATAACATACTCAACCGTTAAATCATACGACTTTGGGCTCTTGGTCGTCAGGAAGAGCTGCCTAGGACCTATTGTCTTCCGGGGACAATCGGGAAGGAAGTTTGAGAAATGGGACAAGTTGGAGGATTATATTTTAAAATGCTAATGGGTGCTAGGGGTCAGGGAGTTACTCTTCTCTCTACTCTTATGATTGGCACTGCGTATAAGAAACTACATTGAATCCTAAATATATTGAATCTTCTTATACCCTAGGCCAAATACACCCTGGGCCCAGACGGGGGAAAACTACCATATTTACATGATTTCCATATCGTAGGGCGTATATTATCAAATTATATTTTATGAACATCTAAAGACCCAAAAAACATTCATCACAGTTGTGGAAGAGGTAAAGAAGGACCTAATTGGACACTTACAGCACACAACTAGAGAGAATATCCCACTACCCAACATAAATATCGCCATACTAGATGTCTCCCATGAACTGACTGTGGTAGGATTGGACAAGACAAAGGCAGCATACACAGGGGAGGAAATTAGAAGATTGGCGACAATGCATATCCATAAATACTACCCAGAGAACGAGTGGCTACATGTCTATACAGATGGTTCGGCAACACCAGGGGAAGGTCAGGCAGGTGCTGGAATATATTGCAGAGAGTTCGAAGAGTCCCATCCTGCTGGAGAGAATGGTAGTAATTATGATGGCGAGCTGACGGCAATAGGTAAAGCCCTACACAAAGTAAAAGACTGTAGCTACGATAGGATTGTCATACTAACGGACTCAAAAGCAGCTATACAAGCCATAGCCAGCAAGAAAGAAGTGGACTCTGAGGTAAAACATTGTAAACTACAAATTCTAAGACTACAAAATAAAAACAAACTGATAACTCTACAATGGATACCATCACACTGCAGCATATACGGAAACGATAAGGCCGACTATCTGGCCAAACGAGGAGCCAGAATGCCGCAACTGCCAAAACCTTTAACCCTCGAGTCTATGAAAGCACATGTAAATGCTGCAGCCACTAAGAAGATCAGGCAGGACTGGGTAGAGAAAGGTAGAAACAAGCCATGGCAGGAATATACCATGAGTTCAAAAAGGCCCACCAACCATCTTCCACGGCAAATTGAAACGGCCCAGTTCAGGCTAAAAACGCAGCACGATCTTCTAGGGAAGCATCTCCACCGAATAGGGGTGTTTGAGACGAGTACCTGCAAGCTGTGTGGAAATGGGGAGCAGGATAGGAGCCACCTGTTTGTATGTCCAAAACTGGCAGGGGAACGTGACGCAATGCCGAGCGGCATGAAGAAGGTGGAGAAAGAAGCGTGTCTCTACTGGTTGACCAGATCCAGCATGATGGCATAATAGCCAAATGTGGGCATTTGAGAAGAAGAAGAAGATATTTTATATCACTGCACATGGCTGGCTACAAACAGAAATTAACGCAAACCAGTGCTAAAACATTCGTCAGAAACGTGTAAAATGTACAGATATTACCACAAAATACAACACTACCAGTTACGATATTTATTTTTGCAGTAATTTTGTTGTTCTGTGACTGGGTTTTTAATTTTCTTTGTAGTCATTCTTATGACATTTTCTTATTCTGAAATGTGTTGACAGGCGTTTAAAACGTCATAAATGAAGAAAAAAAATTTTGCCTTCGGCGAATTAGCCTCCGGCGGCTGGGGCTTTCGCCCCAGACCCCTAACTGCTTGGGATGTTCGACCCCCCCCCATTGTCAATTCCTGGATACGCTACTGCTTAGGCCTACACTTAACCATAAATGTAGGCTCCAGAAAAATTGATAATTTCCCACATCCATGATTTCTTTCCTCCTTTTTTACCATTTCCTAATTATTTCCTTTCCAGAACCTTGTAAATCCTGCTTCTCCTGTACTACCTACAGCGCCATCCCTCTATGCCCCAGACCTAGAGGTAAGTTGTGAAACGTTACAGTTCTGTGTCCAGTTGAAGTCAGGTATGTAAGTAATTGACCATGGGTTGCGGTGTGCAGAGAATCTATCGCCTGTGGAGCGGTGGTTTTTACTGTCTTGGCCCTTTCTGCAGTTGGAGCTAGTAAAGACTGTGCCTACATTGGTTGGATTGGACTGACAAGATAGACTGGGGGCTTGTATACCTGTGAAATTGAATAGTTCATATTCTCATGGTTTGAACCGACCACAAAAATGCCAGCTGATAGTTTGCAATTACAATTACATTATCCTCATCTTATCTAAATGTAGACCTCGATCTTTAAGACAATACAAATCATAGTAGTATTTTAATTTCCTCTTTATTATGCTATCGGTGTCAGTTGAAAGTGTTTTGTGATACTGGTAACACATCTTTCTTGTCACTACATAGTAAACAATCGGTTTCAGTTTGCCCATCATTACCAGTTTGCTGCTTACTTAAAAAGACACCAATTTAAGTTGTAAAAGTTCCTTGACAAGTGACGTATTTAGTATTCTGTATTGTCCACGGCTATACTAGAATCATAATCAACTTAGATACCTATCAAAATTATTGATTTCACTGTTGGAATATTCAGGCTCAAACTGAAGAAGTAAGAAGCAGTGCATTACTGTTGTGTACTTGAAAAGCACTGATAACAAAGACTAGTTAAAGGGTGTAATCCAGCTACTGTATTATAGGCTACTGTAATATGACTTGAAACGTATGTATTTATTAATCACGTGGAAAATTAACAATTAACATTGAATTAGTACAACATGTAGGAAAAGCCATATTGGCATATTCTCATAGCACTACGGGATGAGTTGTGTCATGGAAGTTAGTCCTCGCCACCTTGTGCTTAAACACGTGTCATACCTTGTTTATCCTTACAGGATCCTTCAGAAGCTATTACCTATTCCATGTACCGCAAGCATCCTACTTTCCTTCCATCAATTGAGGTAAGTAGCTACTGCCTTGGATAAGGGCACGTGCTAGCAACATTCTACGTAACCTTCTAACAGATCTATGTCAGGCAAAGAATTGTAATTTTAGGTTTGAAATGGGAGATTGAAAAAATGTTAAACCTACTGGTTTCAAAATGGCATTTTCTTTTACTTAAAAAAATCACAAATTCAATACTACGTATCGGTAGAGGTGTTTATAAATAGTGTTATGATTCCTTAACCTCATGTACAGTACGCCCGTATCTAATACGTGCAGTTTAAAAGTTCATTGGACTAGTTTGATCTAGTGTAGTGTCTTTGCATTTCAAGTTATTTGGAAGATAAAGGCAAGTTTAGTGCTAGCTATCAGCTGTGTGCGGTAGCTGTCCGGAATGCCGTACAGTACCACTTCATGTAGAGAAAAAATAAACTAATAAAACGTGGGGCATCGCTGTTACGTAAGGTGACCATATTTACAAATCGAAATTCCGGGACAAACATAACTTCCGGCGACAACAATGGGGGGTGTGGGGGGGATGCCCCCACAACAGCGCCGCAGGCCATTTTTTGAAAAAGTGTGTTTTTTATGTGGTTTTAAGCGTTTTAGAATGAGTTTAGAGTGAGTTGTTTTTTTATGTTTTTTAATTTTAAGATGCTCTTTAATGTCTGATATGGTCTGATCGTCCCCCGTGCGCGATAGAAAATGTGGATTGACACTGACTGCAATAGACGTCGGAATCATCCTTTGCCCGCAATTGCTTTAAACATGGGAAGTCTTTTTTGTAACTCACTGTTAAATTTACACTTCCTTTTTGGTGGCGGCATTGTCGCAGCACAAACAAACACACACACAGTATAAAAGTTCAACGGCGACTTATTACAAGCCAAATACAACAAGTCAGAACCTGTGGGAGGCGGCGAGTCAAAGCCTAAAAAAGCCGGTAGGGAGACGGTAGGGGGTAGGAGTAGGGTAGGCCGGTCAGCTAATATGGTACCGGTAAGCTACGTGTACAGCTGCCATCACAAGTAACTCAATATATCACGCATTTTGTTCTAATACTTGCCGCATCGATAATTTTCGGGACATTATAAACGTGTATCACAATTCCGGGACATTTAAGACCTTTTCAAAAAGTCTTCGGGACGCCGGGACAGAGTGTAAAAAAACGGGACTGTCCCGGGAAATCCGGGACGTATGGTCACCTTACTGTTACGTGGCAAAATTCATACTGAGTTGGTACTACCATGCTATCATGGCTGCTAACTTGCTGCTCATTGATTTAGATTTTGAGAATTTGCTTGCCACAGTAGGTAAGTCCGACGAGTCCAATACCAATAATATTGAGTCTATATAACGACGAAGGTGAGATGAAGGGAAACCAGAATAGGGGATTGCCTTGCAAAGTGTACGGACACTGCTTGCTGTGAAGTGGCACGACAAACGGGAAGTAAATATGCTGACTACAATTCATGAGGACAGCATGCTTGAGACGGGGAAAGTTAGGGCACTCGATTAGCTAAGTTGCAAAAATATGGTATGTAAATAACACACCTAATATCGCAACAGGGGATCCGTAATGCGATGCTGGCGTCTTATCATATATCATTACATTATCATATATTCTATGAAACTTTTAGTGTACAGTATAAAATTGGAAAAATACTGGTGAATTAACTGTCATACTGCAGAAGATATTACACACTATAAGAATTATTGAAACATTTAATTGCATATAAGTGTACGTGCTTATTAATCTTGTAGAAAATTAACATAGAATGATATACTTGCAGCATTCTAAATTAATGAAACGTTTACCTAACTCACTTTATCTGTATCCAAATACTTCTCATTATTTTACCTTCCAAAACCTCTTCCTTTATAGGACCAGAAACCGTACATCTTTCCGACGTTCCATGTAGAAGATCCATTTCCTTTTCCCGTGGGGCTGTTCAGCGAAACATATCCTCTTCCCGTGGGGGAGGTCAGTGATCCAAATCCTCTTCCCGTGAGGGAGATCAGCGATCTATTTCCTCTTCCCGTGGGGGAGGTCAGTGATCCAAATCCTCTTCCCGTGGGGGAAGTCAGCGATCCATACCCTCTTTTCATGGAGGAGGTCAGCGATACATACCCTCTTCCCCTGAGGGAGGTCAGCGATCCATACCCTCTTTTCATGGAGGAGGTCAATGAAACATACCCTCTTCCCATGGGGGAGGTCAACGATCCAAATCCTCTTCCCGTGGGGGAGGTCAGTGATCCATATCCTCTTCCCGTGGGGGAGGTCAGTGATCCATATCCTCTTCCCGTGGGGGAGGTCAACGATCCAAATCCTCTTCCCGTGGGGGAGGTCAGTGATCCATATCCTCTTCCCGTGGGGGAGGTCAGTGATCCATACTTAATTCTACCTATTGAGGCAGACAAAATGCAATACATTTTTCTATCTGATAAGGTTAGTTATGAAAGTGATCTTCTCATTGACTAAAAACAAGGCCACTGTTTCTGTGTAAGAGAAAAGATGATGTATTCTTTCATTTGCTTCTAGTCGGAAAGCCAACGCCAGGCTGATGCCGTTCGCAGCCTACGAGAGAAGGTCCGAGAATTGAATGAGGAAGTGCGAATCAAAGAACAACTTCACGTACAATTGTTGGCCGAGTACGAGAAAGTTACTAAAGATGTGAATAGGTAGGTTACTATAATAGTCATCAATGTTTTGCTTCTCAGGCCCTTGTTTGAAACTAAAATTAGTAATTTGGAGCAGGGGTGAAGCCAGTACCCTGGAATTGTAGCCTGGGGGGAAAATGATATTTAAAATCACCTGATTAAAAACTAATCTAATGGTGTGAAACAGGATGCTGATTAGAGTGATAATAAGCCATGATAGAACATAAAATAATAAAAATACTCAACAAAAATTAAATTTATAATATAGGCCTACACATTTTCTATTTTCCAAATTCACATAATGTTCCCAACAAAATTACATAACCCCAAGTTGAACCTATCATCACAATGCATTTAATTGTAATTTAATTGTGGACCATGTGGACTGAATCTGACTGACCAACAATGGATTTGGAACGAATGACTGCTTTTAGAGCTTGTTTTTAGCATGTGACGATATTTTTACAACTTGGAACATCGTATACTGACGATTAATTTAATCGTGTTGTGTTGGTACCAATCGCGAGAATGTTTTGTTTAAATTATAATTATTTATCAATATAAATTTTGGTCATAATAATACATCCATAGTTGATATGTGCTTAGAATGATTAAAACGCACTATTATTATTCACCGATTGATTGTAGACCAGGCATATCCGGTGCTGTTTATATGTTCGAATTTTCCGCATCTCGTATCAGTCAGTTTAAAAATAGCCCACACTGTGATTATACTATGTATGTCATGAGCTGGTAATCTTTTGTACAGTAACCCTTGATTCCTACCTGCCCAGAGTTTACAATTGCTCTGTTTCCAGTATAATACTATTTGCATTTAAATCCTTGATCCAAACTTTTCAGTACATATGAGTGTATTATGATAAATAAATACAAGTTAAATGCACATGCTAGTTACCTTGTTTCGATAGTTTGTGTGAATAAATTAAATGCATGTGTGCTTGTTTGTTTGCTTTGACAGGTCAGCGTATACTCGAAGAATAATGGAGATAATCGGAAACATACGCAAGCAGAAGGATGAAATTGACAAGGTCTTGAAGGATACAAAGGAACTACAGAAAGAAATTAATAACCTTACAGGCCAGCTGGACAGATCATTTACAGTGGCAGACGAACTCATTTTTAGAGTAAGACTGAAGTTGATCCTACCTAGCGTAGAATATTAATCAATAACGGGATGTGATTTTTAGATGGAAATATGGCTGCGCAACTAACACAGCCCAAAATGACTATTTTTTAGTAAAATCTAAAGACTAAAGAGTGTTACACCACATTGCAAAAGGGAGAATGTATCACCCTATGAATTTCAAGCACTGTAGGCTGTGGGATAAACATTAACTAATACATATTAGTAATAGAGCTGGGAGAAAACGTTATCAACGAAATAACACGGGTGATTCATTCAGTGTTGATTATACCTCCACCTTTTTGTGTCCAACTGTCCACAGTCATTTTGACTCCACACACTAAGCTATGCCTTGTCAGCTCGTTACCTGGTCCCCGAACCCCCCCTTCAACCCCGTAACCCAATGTCATCGGGGGCCTGTTAGAGATGTGACATCGGAAAAATGGGGTGGCGGGGGAAGGGGATTGGTCGGGCAGTTAAAAACGTGTATGAATATTTATACCCTACACGTACATATATTGTCGCGCGGGCGTTTACACTACTTGGCCCTAATTAATAACATGGGTTGTTATTTTAAGTAAGCGAGCATTTCAATTCTACTTTTATGGCACTCATTTTGTTTATTTGTCTGTTTTAATCTCTCGAACTTCGAAAGTTGAATTTTGGAATCATTCACAAGCTTTCATGTGGATTGAACGCCATTAGTTTTGTGGGAAAATCGTTCGAAAAGTTACAAAGTTGCATCACAGTTACTCTTCTTCTTCTTCTTAACTTTTTCTTTTTCTTAAGTGCCCACAATTGGCTATTATGCCACCATGCTGTCTATTTCCGAGCACCTCTCCTACCAATTTCTTAATTATCTATTGTGATTGTAGAATAAATTTCATTTGAGTTCAATTTTCATTTGACTATTTGAGTATGGATTGATTGATGAAGGATTGATTGGTCGTAGGATGCCAAGAAAGACGAGGCCTCGCGGAGAGCTTACAAGCTGTTGGCAACACTGCACTCGGATTGTAGCGATCTAGTCCAGATGGTGGAGGAGACGGGGGCCACTGTGAGAGAGATACGGGATCTAGAGGAACAGGTTAGCCCGGTTTACAATTAACACAATATCATTACGTACTTAGCCTATTTGGTAACATTTATATGATACTTTATTTTGAAAATATCATTATCTAACTGTACTGGAAAAATAAGTCTACGTATTAATAGGAATATATTAAGTAGAATGTTAATAGGCTGCATATGTGTTTGCATGTTAGAAAACATTATCATATTTACAAAACTGAAGGTACTTGAATACTTGATGTCATCCCTAATAAGTGTAATTTCCCTCAGTGTGATGAATATTTTTTTTGTAATGTCTCATATTATATATATCCACTTTTGTTACAGATTGATTTGGAGACTTTGAAAAATGTCGGAGGAAACTTGGAACGAATCTCGGCCGATTTAAAGCAAATGAAGCAAGAGAGCGCTGCTTTAACAGCTCAAATCAAATCAAAGTCTTGATTTCGTAAAAGTGATTGCTGATTGTTGACGTGGACCAATATATTGTTAACTGACTGTTATTTAGTTAATATATTTGTATAGTGTAGGACTAGGAAAACATACAATAATGTACAGCTGCATCACTCCAATTTAATTTACTTTTATCTACCCCATCTCAAGAATTCTTTGAATGGATCATGGCTTTGTAATTTGTACTAGATTAATGGTATACCCCCCCATAATGTATCGCTCTAATCTAAATTCTAAATTTTGAGTTAATTGAAAAGAATACATTCCAGTGTCCAGTGGGATGCTTTCCATGGTGATGCATGCTGTGTTTTCAACAGTTCGACTGAATGTTTTTGTTATTTATCGCTGCTTTGGAAGTTTTCATTGTTATAATGAACAAATTGTTGTAAAGTATGTTCATCTAAATCGATACACGTTGTTATGGTGAATGAATCATTTTGAAGCATGTACATATATCAATTGACAAGCTTGTAATAAAAATAAAATAAGTATTTGTTTGCCATAAATAATGTTATTTCATTATTACGTACTTATACAACCCCCAGTTGACAACACAGAGATCTTTGAGGTCGGAAAGTTGGATCGTTTGGCCAAACCCTGACATTCCTTCCCTCTACTCATTTTCACAAAATAAATGTCAACGTTTCGACGTATATGTTTCGATATATGTGTGTGTATATATATAATAATGCCAAAAAAAAGATTATTTTAATCACTTTGATTGTATCCAAGATAAAAATAGAAACAACCATAAAAAAAATTTAAAACTTTTCTTGAAAATTGAGACCTAAAAGCTCTGATATATATGTCTAATTTTTCTTTTAGTCAGGATATTTGGAGGGGTGCTGCGCAATCCGATGGGTGCTTCAGCCCCTGAGCAGCCACATAGCGCCCATGGTTTAGAGCAGGGGCCGCTCTACTGTAAGGGCACAAGGTCACGTGCCCCACATATTAATTATTGGCAACCATTATTATAGATAAATTAACCTGGCCAATAATACGTTTCTTAAATACCTACTTATTTATTTTTAATTTATAAAATGTTTTGAAATGTTGAAAATGTTTTTATTACGTTTGTGAAGCCAAATGTTTTAGTTTGAACTTTGAACAGTAGTCCGCGCTCTCCGGTCACAAGCCTGATGAGCCAGAACTGCTCTAGCTAATCTTATGGGGTCTAGTCAACACTACCTGCAGCTAAAGTGGAGACACCTCGGACAACGAAGCAGTCGAACTGATCGACGGGCGCGCGTCGAGCTTATATTTACCTTTCGCGCTACATTCCATTCACTCATTTCCTAGAATTCCATAATTGGCTACACAAACAACTCTAAAAGCTAAATTCCACATTTAAATTAATGTTTTATTTGAATTAACGTTTCTTAAAGAACACCACGAGCTTGAAACTTTTTATTTTTTCTTGTGGCGTTATTATTAGATGAATGCGAATCAAACGATTTGCATACTGCATACATGAATCACATAATATGTTTCTTTAAAATCCTACTACAAAGACGATTAAAAGTTGACAATATGCATAAATGTATTTAGAAAACGATTGTGATAAACTGATAATTGAAAATGACGTAAACCCAGAAGCAAAAATAATAAAACTAGCACGGGGTATTTAACAGAATACAACAGTCCACAATCTGATTTAACGATCTTCTAGCTTTGAATATTGTCATGAATGCGATGCATTCCCAAGGGTTGTACAAAATATGGTCATCGCTCAGAACCGGTTTTCGCCGGTTATTCTGCTTCGTTGTCTGAGAGGTCTCCACTGTATGAATCCCATACTTTACACGTCGCTAAATGCAGCCTCCTCGGTCACAGAGAAAGTGGTGACCGAAGCCGAGTTTGGGTCGAAATCGAACGTGTTTCCATCTCTATCCTCTTTCGCGCCAGAGACCATAGGGAGTTTAAGAAATATTTATATTCTCTGTGCAAGTTTCAAGGGTAGTAGTACAGCACAATACATCACTAAACAACCTGTTGCAAATATACTTTTATAAAAGCTCTGCCTGTTAGTGTGAAAGCCTCCCTATTGGAGAATAGTCCCAAACTCGCATTCTGATTTGTGGTCACTTTCAGTCCACGTGGAGTGGACATCTCTCTGTTACATACCTCAACCTGTCTGAATAGTATAGTTTGGTTGCTCAGACGGTTCCCCTACGTAAGATCTACGAATCACCCGCCAGTTATGTTTTGTTTTGTGTAAATCTTACCTGCCATAATTATTTTGCCAAAAAGGGAAAACACTCCATGTGGAGTTGAATAGTACCTGTCAAACGGAAAGCCGTGTTTTTCGAGACGGCCAATAAGAAGGCTCATATCCAGTCAACCACCAATGGGTTAAGAGAACTTATTAAATGTATTTGAGTAAATTTGAAACATTTCCGTCGCCAGAGAGAATGCAAGAGATGATGCAATTAAAAGAACATGACATGAAAGTGAAACATCAACAATATTCAATGAACAAAGAACATAATAAGGGTCCTAGTTCTGAATGTTATCTTTCGTTGGGGAACCGTTCGGCTAACCAAACTATACGTGCCAGTCACATAAAGGACGAAGATAAGGAAAGAAACAAAGCAGTTCGCGGAAAATTCTCACCTGTCCCAACATAATAATAAGAGTTCCTACAACAAGCAATTTGACATTTATTTTTGTAATATTTTACTTGCAGATCACCTCCAGTATGTATTGTGGGTTCAGTCTGTGTCGAGATTTCGATTTGTGCGGTCGGATGTTGTGAGTGCTATTGCTGAGTGCTTAAACATGAATTCAGTGCAACACATTTTTAGTTTGATTGAAAATCAGTTACCATTTACCAGTTATCAGCTACCAGTTATCATTTACCATTTATGAGGAACTCTATGTCACAAGACAGACGAAGCGCATTGGCGATGTTATCAAATTGAAGAACAATTTGTAAATAAACTGCCGAACTTCAATTATCTCGTCATTGAGAAGTTTGCGCGAGCGAAGGACAGACGTGTGGACTTCGATCCTCTACCAATAGGTGAGTAATAACTACATTAACTCCTCACTAAATGTATCGTGTAATTTTAAGTTGTGTACTTGCAGAGGCAGATTTATAGGTATAAACGCAGGAGTAGGGCCCCGCGTGACTGAGGGGCCCCCGAAATACAAAATAATAACAAAATTGAAAATACTAATGATAATAATACTTTCCGAATCTTTGTTAAAATGCTGAATTAAATCTAAACAAAATATTATGCGGTATTATCATAACATCAGATTAAGATACCACTCATCTCGGCTACCGAAAGCTCTACAGTGCTGACTCGTTCGTTACCTGTCCAAAGTCCTCATTGTCAATTGCCCTCCCAGCTCCCCGCGGATGAATGAATCAAGCACTAAATATTAGCCTACTTGAATGTTTTTCAAAATATTCATCGGCAAAACTTTTTGTTTTTATTCGTAGGTAAACAACATTCACTATAATAGACTATTGTTAGTGGGTATGAATGTCCGAGGGCTGTTATGTATATGTCCGAGGAAGACTTTGAATTCATTTTAAATCTAATTGGCCCCAAAATAAGTAAAGATAATACGAACTTCAGAGAAGTGTAAGGTTTAACAACAACAACGACTATATGAAGGGCGGTGAAAGGTGTGCGCTTTGTGATGCGCTGGGATGGCCGTGAGGAGAAGGAAGAACTGTGGATGGCGGGTTTTGTTCTCAAATATGCAATTGTCATCTTATATCAAATATTATTAATAAAAAAAGAGAGTTGAGAAGTCTGTGTGTAATTGCCCGACATCCTAACAGAAGCTATTCCCATTGACGAGAGATTAGGAGTAACACTGAGTCGACTCCAGTCCTGCATCTTGCGCGCGGTAGCCTACGAACAGGGAAGTGCGCAGAAAGCGTCCACACCAAGCGCGCACAAACACGCAAACACCTTTGATGTACCGACTCGGAGTGGAAAACGTTTGCGAATGCGCAGCGCAGCGCGCGCGTGCGCGGTTCGCGCAGCTTGTTGCAGCAGTGTGGACGCGCCTTAATTGATGTAGTGAATCCGCTAGTAAAATAACGTATAATGAGTAATAAAGAACAATGCGATGCGTGTTATCACGTAAAACTAAACCCAATATAATGAATTCCACTAAACCAGAGATGTTACGGCAAAACCCTAGTAAATTATAAACGTGTTTCTCAAACTGCGTGACACAGTTTTTGAGTCATTGTCCAAGTTCGTACAATCCGTGCGGGAAATAATACCCCATTAACCAAAGGCGCATCATTTTTTAACTAAACCCTGATATGTTTCACGCCACCTAAAGAAAATTATTAATCTGCAACATATTACCTATACACACATGTTTTCCAATCTGCGTGACACCCCGCCGTTTTTGAGTAATTGACCCCGGTTCGTACCTCCGTGCGGGAAATAATACCCATTAACCAAATGCGTATATCATTTTCAACTAAACTCTGATATGTTTCGCGCCACCTACAGTAAATTATTAATCTGCAATACATAACCTATACACAAATGTTTTTAAATCTGCGTTGCACCACACAGTTTTTGAGTAATTGACCCCGGTTCGTACCTCCGTGAGGGAAATAATACCCCATTAACCAAATGCGAATCATTTTTAAACTAAACCCTGATATGTTTCGCACCACCTATAGTAAATTATTAATCTTATATATATAATCTATCCACTCTACCTTTGTTTGCACTTTGTAGCATTACAAAATAAAAGCGAATGGGTGCTTGAAGGTCAGTGGCGTTATTAGGGAAGGGGCGGGTTAAGGCCCTCAAAACGTATTTATTTAAGCCTAAAAATCGAGAAATAACTAATATAGCAAGAAAATGTTTCGCCTTCGGCGAAAAGGCCTACGGCGGCTGGGGCTCCGCCCCAGACCCCGCGAGTTGTTCGCTCTTCGCGCTCACAATTCTCCCCCCCCCCCCCCCACTTGATTTAGAGTTCCTACGCGCCTGCCCTCTGCTAAACTTCCTGCGGACGCCCATGCTATACATTATTGCTATGCCACGATTCATTCGAGTGAGGACATAGCACACTGTATCATCAACATTTATTTACGTATGTATTTTTTTTAAAAATCCTTCCTTGTACATCGTACATTGTACATGTATGGATATATATCGGCATGAGTTTAATTATAATACAATAAAACATTTAAAAAATAATATAACAATAATAATATAGATGTATAATAGATAAAGAAGTGTTAATCACACATACATACATGTTACAATCGTACATACAGCGATTGCTGAATGAGGGGGGGGGGGGGGGTAATAGTTTTATAATTTTTCGTAGGAATAGGAAAGGAATGTCCAAGGGCTGAGGGGGAATGTCTGAGGGGGAGTAGGACTCAATCCCAGCATTGGCCTTTACAACTGAGGAAAACCTCGGAAAAAACCTTCAGTCAGGACTGCCGGTGGCCGGAATCGAACCGGCGACCTCCCGAATTAGTGTCTTGCGTCTCACCGCTGAGCCACCTCTATCGGTGAGGGGGAGGGAGGGGAGGGGGGGGGGGGGGTGGTGTGGTGTATCTAAGGAATAAAGAAATTCTACCTGTTTTGAAAGATCGTTGGACGTGAGTGGGCATAATATTATACTGAGTATGTTTTTCATCTGATACTGTTTAAAAATGTTATCAACAAGTAAAAACGTCGATTTATTTTTTCTAAGTATTACCATCAACGTCTTCTAAGTATTACCATCAGCGTTTTCTAAATGTGGTATTGGAGAAAGGGGGGAGGGGTGAATAAAGTCCAAATTCAAGATACAAAAGAAGTAAATTAAAAGTAAATAAATCTTTCTGTGTCTAACAAAAGTGAGTGATGTCGTAGTGGTAGTGGGTAGTGGTGTTGTCTGATGGACCCCCCCCCCCTTCTATGTCTAGGGCCCCCGGATTTGAAATAGCACCCCCGGGGACGAAACTCTGAATACAACACTGGTTGGGATCTTGGACTGCCACTTCAGTGCAGCAGGTGGTTAGTTGTTGGCCGGTATCTTGGACTGCCACTTCAGTGCAGCAGGTGGTTAGTTATTGGTGGTGTCTTGGACTGCCACTTCAGTGCAGCAGGTGGTTAGTTGTTGGTGGTGTCTTGGATTGCACTCCACGGGACATGTTTTTTGGTTTTGGGTATTGGGTTTGGATTGTGTTTTAAATTATTATCCAATACGGATTTTTTACCACTTCATTTTGTTACCCTTATGACCAACACACATGTTCCTGTGTCTTTCTGTGGGAGTGAGTGACGTTTGTTACAGTAATATAGATATGTATGTTATTATCGATCGCCACAAGCTGCCTGTGTGGTTTGAATCGAGCCGTGTAAGGGTATTAGAGTTATAAGATTATTGTATTGCAAGAGATGGGACGGTCAACTAGGGTAGTTTCTTTGTTTAGAGCGAATATTTGTATGCAAGCATTCTTGTCGCTGTGCACTCAGACACTCATAAAGCTTCTCAAAATCCATCCAAATTATGTTGAGGCCATTTTTATGGTATTTGTATACCGTGCATAAATATTCCATATTGTAAGGGGTCTAAAATTATCTGATAATGAGGCAAATTAGTGACTACATCCATAAATATCATCCTAAATATGTAAGTTTCAACATCATACGTGTATTGTATAACCCTGTGCAGGGACACGGGGCATTTTTTCTCATTGTGATTTCAAGCACAAACGTGGATGGATTTTGAACATGGTGCATTTGGATTCCAAAGTAGCCAAAATTAAAATCTGATGATAGAAATTCTCAAAATCCAAAATAATTATCAGGTAGTTTTTAGTGTAAGTATACCCTTCAGAAATTCACAAAATTGCAAGTGGTCTCAAATCTTCTGATAATGGGGCAAATTTGTGATTACATCCATAACATGCTACACATATAAGTATTACGTCACATGTTAATAAAATTGAAAACACTTCGGGCTATTACGCCACGTCCCTTACCGTAGGCCATATGCCGACGTTTCAAGACCAATATCGGTCTTGTCCTCAGGGCAGATCGAGAGCTACTGGCTGTCGTCTGCGTCATTGGCGGGTGTGTCTCGAAAATCTCGAAGGTTCGAGGGGTCGCTTCGTAATCTCGCTCTTGACATAGCGCGCGTAATACGAACGTGACACCCGGGGTTATTGAACCTATCATCTGTGCCTGAATAGTTACCCTTGTCACGATATTTAGTAGAAGGGCTTATGGTTATTAGCCGTTGTCACAAATAGATTAGAATTAATAGCAGGTTGATGACGTGATGGCTGCTGTGGTTGTTGTTGTTGTTGTTGTTGTTGTTTGTTGTTGCTGCTGTTGCTGTTGATGTTGCTGAGTTTGTTGTTGGTGAAGGTTATTTATTATTAATGGTGCCCACGTATCACTTAGATTGTATAAGCACTTATGGTCATCAGCATTCATGTTGTTGGGATTTTTAGCAACCTCCAGTGCCTCGCGTACAAAGCGCGGCCAAAACTTGGGTTCTTGTTTTAATAGCTTTACGTTGCAAAAATCTATAGCATGGGCGTCGTTACCTATGTTGTCAACAATGTGTTTGGCTATCGCAGAGTGGTGGACTTCGCCCCTCTTAAGATTACCCTTGTGATCTCGGATACGATGATCTCGGATACGAATCGACCACGGTGCGGCCTGACTGACCAATATAAACACGATTACATGAACAAGATAATTCATAAACACCAGGATGATCGAGTGGAGGTATTTTTGTCCTTGACGGAACCTAACAATGATTGTATCTATGTATGTAGGCATAAGTACAGTCTTGACTGCGTACCTTCGCCATAAGTCATCTGTGGTTAACTCG